>VWZK01020949.1:333025-432234 GCA_013396935.1 Baryphthengus martii | reverse complement strand
TTTCCCCACAAAAAAAAAAAAAAAAAAAAAAAAGGAGGGGCATTTAATATGAGGAAATAATATTGTTTTCTCCATTTCTCTTCTGGGCAGCAGTTGAATCTTTCAGACAAAAAAAAAGGAAAGACTGAGATAGGCCCATTATATGGAAAAATATCTCTTCAATATTTAATTTTACAAAGTTTACAAGCAGTAATTTTGTAGATGTTGTCATGAAATTTACTTCTGATAAGACGCAAGATCTTTCAGGGCCTGAACATGGAGATCAGTGATTCTGCAGAGGATAGATCTTTTGAAGAGTTTTGTGTTGAGCATATGAGTGATAGCTCCTCAAAGTGCCAGTCATTCCTTAAGTTACTAGTTTCATGGCAGGTACTTTGGTGTCTTCTATTAGACAACAATCTTTACTTTAAAATTACTATTGTTTGTAATATCTCCAAACAGACTAGCTGTTCGAGTCTCAGCTAAGTGTGACTACTACATTTGCATTGTGTAGGTGAATACTCACCAGAATTTTACTGGGTAGCATCAACAGAATTTATCAGTATTATTTTATTAGATGTGATTAAGATGTCTTGTATTTTCTTTTTTTTTTTCAGTAGTGTCTGTTTTTTTTCTGTTTTGCAGAAAAAGAACAACTAATAAACCGAACTGGTATTGTTCAAGAGGATATTCAGCCTGCAGGTATACTTGATTTGTGTGTTTGCATTGATTGTCTTAAAGACTTTCTTGAAATAAGACCTGAATATTTATATGGATTTAAGTAATACAGTGAAGAATGCATTCAGATATTATATGTATAATAAACTTGCCATGAGTTTTGTTTTTTTTCAAACTAATTCTTTACTTGAAAATTGTGGATTTAAAGAAGCTTGTTTTGAAAGGCCAATGATTGCCTTAACTAGCCAAAGAAGTTGCAGAGATTCTGTTATCTTTGCACTTATTAAATAAATGGCAGTTTCCACACTAGAAAGTAGCTTCTGAACCGGCTCAGAGCAAACAAGAACCATGGGTCAGCTGAGCTGTAGCTGTAGAGACTACACTATTACACCCTGGTTTTGTGGAATACTGCTTTACAACTCAGCTAAAATACAATTCTTGAGCACTTTGTCAGTACTTCGCAGCCTCATGAGCGGATGGGTAAGGCACAAATCCACTATGCAAAAAGGAAAATTTGGAATGCAGCGCTCATAGCTTTCTTTTCCCTTCTGTTGCCAGTAGAAGGCCTAGGGAAGCATGTGAGGGGAATAAAATTAAAGTATGGCAGATGATGCTTGATAGTTCATCGTTTCATGGGTAATGGAACTGGCTGTTCATTATGCGAGGTTTACACTTCTCATTTAAAGACATGAGAGTGCTTGTCTTGGTGAAACAGTTCAGATCTGAGTATGCTGGAGGGTAATGTATGCCTATTTTTAGAAGAGCCTAGCATCAGCAGCAGGGGAAACCAAACAGGATTAAGGCCATGTCCTTACTGCGCGTATCAGTTAAATCATCAGTGCAGGACCTGCTTTCCAGGAAAGTGGTGAAATGCTGAAGAGGTGTAGGAAGGGTATTGTGAAATAGAAGTCTAGTAAACCTGCTTTTTAATTAAATATTAAAGGGAACTGCACTGGCTCCTTTATCGAAGATGCAGGTACTTGACCAGTTCTCCTCAGCATAACTTTTTCATCTAAATTTAGCAACTGATGAGAAGTTGTGATATCCAGTAGCTGAAAGTGAAATCTAGACAAATTCAAGTGTAAGATGCAGTTCTCGGTCGTCATTCCAACACTATTAGAACACCTACCTATGGATATGGTAGATTTTTATGTTATCTGAAGTTTAAGGTCAAGATGAAGTTGTCTTTCTAACTATTTTTGCAAGCTTAAGCAGACTTACGATTTCTGTGCCGAAATTGTTAGGCTCTTTCATTGTTTCATACACAAGGCTGGAGTAGCAGACCAATTGTTTGGTTTTTTTTCTTCCCCAACAGTCTAGTTATGAACTGCTGATATTCTCGTATTTGATTTATAGGATTAAAAGTGTGGTCTGATCCATTTGGAAGAAAGTAATGTTGGCGGCTGGTTGTATTGCAAGGCAAAACTGAAGATGGACATCTTCAGCTGTTTCTTCTGTCACTGAACTGTGTCTTTGGGTGTCACTGGAGAAGAATTCTGAATACGCTGTGTGGACACGTGAGGAGCAACAAAGGCTACTGGTTGGAATCCAAAGCGATAAAAAGATGTTAGTTTTGACAGAGAATGCAGGGGCAGAGTGCACAGAGTATTAAAGAGCTGAACGATTCTTGAGTTTAGAAGTGAAATATTTATTTCCTTGAGAAAGGGGAGGAGGAATTTTTTTATTTTTGTTAATCTGTAAACACTTGTACAATAAATTATGGACAGAGTAAATCATGCATACCCCTGCACTTTCCTCCCTAGTTTGAGAATGACTTTTTGTGGTTTTATTATGAAAATATGTTAGAGGTATAAACTGAGAGAGTTCAGTGCAGAAAACATAACATGGTGAGTGTAAATTTGTACATTAAAATTTCTTCCTTTTAAACCAATGCGTACTTTTTTTCATTTACTCTGGAAGTAGATGAGGTAGGTTAAGCTTGGCCAGCTGCCAGGTGCCCACTCTTTCACTCCTGCCACTCAAGAGGACAGAGGGAGGAAATAGGATGACAAAGCTCCTAGGTCCAGATAAACACAGGGAGATTGCTAAACAATTACTGTTGTAGGCAAAGCAGACTCAACTTGGGGAAAATGTACGCAGTTTATTGCCAGTGAAAATCAATTTGGTTAGTAAGAAACGAAAATTAAAATAACACCTTCCCACTGACTCCTTTTTTCCAGAGTCAGCTTCACTCCTGACTCCTCTATTTCCCCCTCACTGGCCCCCAGAGTGGTGAATGGGAGGTTACAGTCAGTTCATAACTGTTCTTCTTCTGCTCCTTCCTCATCATGCCTTTCCCCTGCTAGTACGGGGGCACTTCATGAGCTGCAGTTCCTTCAGGAAATCCCAACTGCTCCAGTGTGGGCTCCTTCCCGGGCTGCAGTGTGGGTATTTGCTCCAACGTGGTCTTCTCCATGGGCTGCAGGGGAGTATCTACTCTGGTGCCTCGAGTACCTCCTCTTCCACCTTTCTTTTCATGCTGCTGCTCCTCGCTTTCTTCCCCTCACTCCTCTGCTTGTCTGGTGTTTTCACAAAGGTGCCAGCCGCTTGGCTACTGGGCCGAGCTGTGTCTTGCAGTGGGTCCTTTCTGGAGCCAGCTGGAATTGCCTGTGGCTGGCATGGGGCAAACCCTGCAGCTCATCTTCCTTGTTGCCAAAACCTTGACCGGTGTCCCTGATACAGGAGATTAACACCAAATGTTTGGGTAGAAAAGCAGTTGCTTTAAAGAATCTTCTTTAAATAGCACTTTTTCATGGTGAGTATAATAACTCTTAGAGCAGGTGAGTAAAGAATTGCCGCTACTGAAAATTTTTACCCAAACTGGATGTCTGTCTTAATAATAGGTTCTGAATAAACTATGTGTTTTCAGATTTCAAAAGACTATGACCTCTATTTACAGTTTATAACCTAACCAATAGTGTTCTTGAGTGCAAGCGTAGCATGTACATTTAACTTGAATATATTATCTTCTTTTTTTGATTTATTTTTAAGACTTCATTATCGTAGAGTCATAGAATTGTTTTGGTTGAAAAAGACCTTTAAGATCATCAAGTCCAGCCATTAACCCAGAACTGACAGATCCACCACTAAAGCATGTCCCAGAGCACCACATCTACATGTCCTTTAACTGCCTCCAGGGATGATGACTCAACTGCTTCCCTGGGCAGCCTGTTCCAGGGCTTAACTACCCTTTTGGTGAAGAATTTTTTCCTAGTATCCAACCTAAATCTCTCCTGGCACAACTTGGGGCCCTTTCCTCTTGTCCTATCACTTGTTACTTGGGAGAACAGACCAACCCCCACCTTGCGACAGCCTCCTTTGAGGAAGTTGTAGAGAGTGATAAGGTCTCCCCTGAGCCTCCTTTTTTCCAGGTTAAACAACCCCAGTTCCCTCAGCCATTCCTCAGAAGGCTTATGCTCTAGACCCTTTACCAGCTTCGTTGCCCTTCTCTGGACACGCTCCAGGACCTCAATGTCCTTCTTGTAGCAGGATTGTATACGTTAGGAAGAATGTATGTGCAGTGAGTGAGTGCTATTTATGAAGTTAGCAGACATTTGGTGTTTTTTTTGGACATCACAGTTTTGTTAAGAAGATGGGCGAAAGACTCGATGTTTACAGTGCTGTTTTCCAAACCACCGTTCTGTTAACTTGCTATTCCTTTTCTACCTATCATCATTCCTCTTCCAATCAGATAAAAGTTTTCTGAGTTTGTTGAGTTTTCTTTAGTCTCCTGTTATCACTGTAAGCATTACATTTTTTTTTTTCACTTGCTGGTAAAATGTGACCATAGAATAATAGAATGGCTTGAGTTGGAAGGGACCTAAGATCATATAGCTCCAACTTCCCTGCCAAGGGCAGGGACACTTCCCACTAGACCAGATTGCCCAGAGCTTCATCCAGCCTGGTCTTAAAATACTTCTGAATGAGACGTCCACAACTTCTCTGGGCAACCTGTTCCAGTGTCTCACCACCCCCATAGTAAAGAACTTCTTCCTAATGTCTAATCTAAATCCATCCTGCACAGACACAAAAAGTCCCTTCCCAGCTTTCCTGTAGGCCCCCTTTAAGTACTGGAAGGCTGCTATAAGGTCTCCACGGAGCCTTCTTTTCTCCAGGCTGAACATAGCCAACTCTCTCAGTCTGTCCTTATGGCAGAGGTGCTCCAGCCCTCTGATCATCTTTGTGGCTCTCCTCTGGACCTGCTCCAACAGATCCATACTTGGAACCATATTTGATTCCTTTGAGTTCTCAGGTGATTTCACACGATGGCTGAAGCCAGAGTGGGTGTGCACATTCACTGCAGGCATGTTGACAGAAGTTTCACTACATAGCACAGAGCAACACTGTCACGAAGCTAATTCGGTGTTTGCTACAAAGAGTGAATTAATCTGAAGAAGAAAGAGGTGTTTATCACTTAAACCTTTCTTCAGTAGACTGCAGAAATGAGGGAGCCTTGCTTTTTGTTTTCTTGAACAAAACATCGTATTGATGCATCAGATGGTTTCAGCAAAGTTGTTTTGTCTGAAATACTCTTCCATTGAAATACAACATTACTTGAATGCAGATACTCCGTCTAGCACTGACTAGCTGCAAAATAAAGAGTTTTAGGAGAAAATGGGCACTATTCAATAATGCTGCTTCTGTCACTTGGTGACACAAATGCTTAAAAAACATACATGATGGTAGTGTGAAACAATTCTTAAAACACTCATTCAGGATAAATCATGTGACAGAGGATATTAAATTACTTAGTCTGGAGTTAGCAGATAAGACAATTTCTGCTACTCGTTTACTTCATGAAGTTGAACAATTTCCTGAGTCTGGATCTTGCCTAGAAAAATATTAAGTGATTTCAAGACAGTGGCTGTTTCTGGCAGGTGCTGAGCCTTTTGCCTTCACATGCCTTAAATGTTGCAAAATACTTGAGTACGTGAACTCAGTTATTTAGCATTTATAGAACTGTACATGTCTGTTGGTCATGATCTCTAGCTCATGCCAGTGCCACAAAGCTTGGTAAGTTTTGTAATTGCCTGTACAGAATTTGCAGTAGTGCGTATGTGTTGACTGCTACTGAAGTGAATCTAAACTCTGAAAGTGGTGTACCTTGGTTTTAATGAGTGCAACTTCTCACTTGTCATGTTCCACCTACTAAAGTGGGCTGATTGGCCATGTCTTTAAAGTTTAGGATAGTGAATGTCTTTTTCAAATACTTGGTATTCTGTCTGCATAAAACTGTTAAGTCAACAAGGAACATACTGCAATAATTCTCCAGAATTTACACTGGAATTTTCTGTGATTGCTGTGGCATTTGCCAGTTGCCTAGAGGCTTGCCTGAGACTCACGTAGGAAATCCTAATCCTGCAGCTGGCTTTCTGGACTTTGTGACAATGCTGTGTCCTGAGTGTGGGCCCTGGACATAAGCTTCTCCTTGTCCCAACTACCCAGCAACAGGTGAAGTTGAATATAGTAAATTAAATTGTGCTCCCCAGGAAACTTCCCTTATCTCGCTTTGGAAGTAAGAGTTTTTGCAGCCTGCAACAACTATTATTTCTCAACACAGTCACACAAATCACAACCACGCAATTACAATCACACCAAGATGTTAGCGATGTTTATAATTATGCGTAATTTTATTTAGTTAATACTTGGGAGGGACTAGTCTGCCTTTTGCAGAGGAAGTGATGCTAGTTTTGATCCACTTGTTCTGATTGTTCTAATAGAAAGGTTGGGACAAAACATTTGCTAAAAATGCCTTCTTAGAATTTTTTTAAAACAGTTAGTATATCCATTCTGTAATAGAAATGTATTTTGCTTATTTATTCTAGATGGAATATGAACAGCGAATACAACTTCAGCCTTTGAAAGACTGGAGAAAAGTTTTGACATCCCAACAGAAATATCTGGTCGTACTAAGTTTAGACCTGCTGTCATGCTGATAAATTTTGAAATTACTGAAACTTGTGCCATGAAGAGCAAATCTGGCATTTTGTTGTAAACACAGCTTAGTTTTGAAGCTTTATAATTTATTTTCCCTTCTTGCAGTCTAGCAATTATTAACTACTCATTTTCTCAGTACTGTGTACACTCCTACTGACCTTCTTTCATGTGAACCTGCAGACACAGCAGTAAATGAAAAGCTGCATTGGCTTTTTCCGTGGTGCCACGCAGCCCAAATAGTATGTTTGCTAGTGGAAGGAAATTATTTTCCAGCTTCTGAGAAAGTGCTGCAGTATATACACTGTTTCCATGTGAACAATGTCTAACAGGAGAGAGCAAAAAACAAAGTGCAGGTCAAAGCAAATTAAAGCTCTCATTGTCACGTATTAGCCCATGATCTCAGGTATATTTGTGCATAGTGCAAACTGTGTGGGCCTTACCAGAAAAATGGTGCAGTTCCAAGACACTGTCTTGGAAGATAGGACTGTTGTGCTCAGTTTGCTGTTCCACCACGCTTTTGTCTGGCAGCAGGTATGTAATTCAGCCTTTGAGCTTCAGTTCCATCTAGAAAATGGCAATAATAGTACACCCTTTCCTTGCAAGGCTTGATGAAGGTAAATACAGGGGTGGGGTTCTTTTAATGCTCTAGAAAACATTTTTGGTTCTTGTCTGAGAAGTTTTCTTCATGGCTAGGAAAAATAGGTCTGGATTTGTGTGGGAATCAGATGTTTTAATTCCAAGAACTTAAAATATTTTGAACAATCTTTTCCAAAAGGAAACAACTTCTGAAATTTTCCAGGACTTTGTACTGCTGAAATAGTGTGCTCTGAGTATGGAATTTTGCATTTTGGGAGTCAAACAGAAAACTCACCTCCTTTCACAATATTGATGTTTTTTCAGAAGATCTCCAGATTTGAGTATGAACTTCTACATGTAATTTGAAATGCAACCCAATATGAATGTTACTACAGTTACACAAAAAAAAAAAAAAAAAAAAAAGGATAAATTGGTCAGCTTTTTCTACTGGCCCAGGTGCCTCAGCAATTTTCTGAGACTCACCAATTTTCAGTATTTTGACTTGCCACTTCCCTTGTCTTCTGCAACAATGGGTTCTCTCTTCTGATGTTTGTATGCCAAAAAAGTAGCTAAAAGTCTTCTAAGAGAGCTAAAAGTAGTGGGCAGGGGAAGCTGGGCGGCAATTGAAGGAGGTGAGGAAGAACTGGGGATACTGCATGGAAAAGAGTCTTCCTCCTGTAGCCCTGGAGGAACACCATGGAGATATGAAGAGGAGCCAGGGCATACTGGTCAGTTGAATGGGCAGGAGCATGAGAGACATAGGACATCAATCCATCGGAATACAGCCTGCAAAGGTTCAGCTGCTCACAGAGCAAACTGGTATACCTCTTTCCATCGTTTCTCTCTAGCAGATCAGAGGTAAATATTTCTAAAGGAAGTTCCTAGTCAAGGCAAGGACGTTATCATGAGAAGAGAGCATGTAAGGAGAAATGACAATAGCTATCTTTCACTCTCGCCTACCTTGAGAGGTCAGAAATCATAGAGTAACTTGGGTTGGAAGGGACCTCATGCTTGAAAAGTATCTTTCAGGCCACAGGTCAGAGGGAAGGGTGCCTCCTTTGCTATCAACTACAGTACAGTCCTACTAATATGTCTCAGAATTTCTCCTACTTCTTTTCATCTGACAAGCTTGTGATTCATAGCAAAAACTCTTGTTATTATTCCTTATTACACTTAGCACAGTTAAATTTTGTCCCATACCTATCATCCCAGCTGTTCTTTCGCACAGACGTTGCCTCCTGAGTTGCTTAATCAGAACATTTCGTTAGTGTACTGATATCTTTGTGCCAAACAATTATGTCAAATTTGACCTGGGAGAGTTCTTCGAAGAACACGACCAGTAAAATTCCCCGAGGCCAATGACTTCCCGTTTGTCATTTCCACTTTAGCTACTTCCATACTCGGTTTGCAATTCTTGCAGCTACTAATTGTTTCCCACGTGACCTAGCTCCAAATGCTTTGCTAAAGTCCAAATGGAACATATCCCCTCAATTTTTGTCATCCTGACAAGCTGGTTACCCTGGGAATTTTCATCTGTGTTCCCACTTTTCATTACTTCAGTTTTTTTCTGATTCTTGTGTGCACTTCTGAAAAGAATAACAGCTGGCAAGTATTTTGCAAAAGAAGTCCCAGAAGTACCTGGACATTCTCATACGCTTTCTATTTGGATGCATTGTAACACGTATAAAATGGAAGACTGGATCTGTTAGAAATACCTAAACATGGTGAGAGTGACCTGCCTCTCCAGCCCAGGCAGAAAGGACAGATATTTGCTGCAATTAGTTCCTTTCAGAAGCTCAGAAGTTTATATTCATGGTGTCTCTGTGTCATTGATTATTGACTCATAAGAACCAGGCCCAGCTCATAGAAAATTGCTGTAAACGTAGTACAAGAACACAAGGCTGGTTTTATTTAGTCATTAAAACCATCACTCATCAAACTTGCAGCAGTGCAGTTAGTAAGCCTTAATGACAAAATGTGAAGTGAATTGTCATATCTGTATTCATGAGCAAAATTTTTCAGGGAGAGTGCAAAATAATTTACGCTTTGTTCTGGTTTCCACAGATCATTGGGTGCCTGTCACTTAGACAGGCTCCTGACAAAGCAGGCATGACATCCAGATAACGACTACTTTGAAGAAGGTAAGAAGTTTCTTTTTGCTTCAATCCTTTGGAATCACAGAAGGGATACAGATAAAGGTAAAAATGTATTGTTTCAATTGTGCCAATGGTTTTAGTGGAATGATACTGATGGCACTTAGTGATTTACTTGTGAACTGTCATATCCTTTGCGAACTACTTGGAATAAGATCTGTATACTCTGTTGGATCCTAGAGTAGAATTTCTTACTTTATCTCTTTCTTTCTTTCTTTCTTTCTTTCTTTCTTTCTTTCTTTCTTTCTTTCTTTCTTACTTTAAGAAGTATTTCTTACTTTAAGAAGTCTTACTTTATCCCATTTCATGCCCTATTTGCAGCCAGCTACTTTGCCCCACCCTGTTCCAGGAATCTTCTCGTGATGGCGTAGTCTAGCTAAAGTTCTGATCATCTCTAGGTCTCAGAAGAGCATAAGATATTTTGTTCCTGTTATTTTCTGTCTTGCCAGATAAAATAAGCTTGCATGCTACTCTGTTGAGACTATCATGAATCTTCAAGACCAGTTTTTAATTCTAGCCTGAAATCTATGGAAGATTTCTCATCTTCTAGATTATTTTTCCTATCTATGTTTGCAGGCAGACAGCTCCAATGACTAGAAGTGCCCATGTTAGGTGTTCTGTTAGTAATACAGAAATGCTTAGTCACAGATGCACTTTCATTCTGAAGAAACATTTAAGATTACCTTGTATAGGAACCTGGCTCCTGGGGCAAATATTTGCAGTAGTTGTGAGGCTACTTACCACTCAGTCATTCCAGGATTCAGCAACTTTGTCTCCTTTGCAGGTTTTGAGATAACTGAAGGGAAATATTGTAGTTTCTACTTATGGTATAGGGACCTTCTTCATTCATGGTCTGTCTATGTCCTGAAATAGATCCCAAGCGAGACTTTCAGATCCAAGCTATCTGAAAATATCTTCTGACATTTTCAAGGCCATATTCTGGGTGAATTCTTTGTATATGAATCAACTTATGAAATGTTACCTCTACTACATACAAGCAGTATAGTAATATTTATGTCTGCTTTGCTGATATTACCTAGGTGGGAATAGAAGTTGTACCCTCTGTTCTCTTGTGTTAGTTAATGTGTTGACTATCCTGTTACCATCAAACTCCTCTCTCAGAAACTTGGCAGGAGAGAGCCCTTAAAACTATCTGCATATTCTGAGGGTGTGTTCTTTATGGTCAGCTTCATATGAGTATTTCTGAGTTGAATGCCAGCTATTATGTTGAAAGTTTTCCTCATAATTATAGTGGATTTACCATCTTGTATCATCGCAGAAAACATCACGGGGATATTTATACAAAGTAATGAAGGAAGGGCCACATCTGCTTAAACTTGCGGAGACTGGGCATCTGGAGAACTCATATTCAGTACAATGTTGCTCCGTGTATTTACTGTTATAGGAGGTGACAGAGAGTTTTTCAAGAGGAATTATAGTTAGGAAGGGACCCATGATATTCCTTTGGCAAGACGACTCTTGCCCCAAACAAAGTGAAAGCGTAAGGCCGCAAGTCTGCTCTGAATATTAGGGATCCATCCGGTGTATTTCTGCTGTTTGCGTTTCATTGATCACTAGGGTCATCAAGAGTCTCTGCCAGGATGATATTAACTCTACTTGAACCACCAGTCCCAGATCTGAGGTAGAAGCAGTCTTTCCATGGTTCCTTCACAGATACGCTGTCTAAAAAGCAGTGGTATCACAAAATCACGGATTTTATACTGCAAATTACTGTTGGAGGTCATCTAGTCCAATCCCTTGCTCAAAGCAGGGCTAACTCCAGAGTTAGGTTGAGTTTCTAAGGACTTCTGTCTCAGGATGATGTGCTGTCATGTAACTAGCCCCTCAAGCTTGGTTAAGTCAGTATAAAACATCATCATCTCCGGGAGCGCTGCACAATCAGTACTACCTGTCTGAAATATATATGTGGAAACATCATCATGTGTTTTGGTGGTAAGCTTGTTAGACTGTACCAGAGACAATGGGGTTGATAATTTCCAGATTTAACACCCTTGCCCTGGAGAAAAAAATTAAGTCATTTTTACTGACTAAAGAGTTTACCTTTGTCTCTTTGCCATGTGTTAGATGGCATAATCCATGAATACCAGAATAAGCTTCTATGCTCTTTTGAAGAGACCAACAGTGGGATCTACACGCTATTGACTGGACTCATCTATCTTGCCAGGAAGCTCCATTCAGCCTGCAGTGTTTTTAGGGAAGTGAAGGGTCATGGTGAAGTCTCAGTCTTGATCTCAGTAGGGTCCAGTGAACACTCTCATTACATGTCCATAGCACAAAGAAAAGCTAGAGTGCTGTGTTTCATTTTCCCACCACATATGAGGGAGTGGTAACCAGCAGTTCCTGACTAGTGAGGGTATGAATGGAACAGACTCTTGAAGAGGTATTTGCATTGCCAGGAGAGTTGAGGAGCTATTTCTGGGTGAACTGGCCAGCCATGCTCTCTTTTGAAGCCTCACTATCAGGAGGGCTTTGGCAGCTGAAACGCAGCCATGCAGTGGGACATGAGTGATAATCACATCTCTCTTCACCCAGCAATGCAAGAGCCACAAACACATTTGTGCAAACTCCTTTTACTCACCAGCAAAAGAATGGGGGCTGCTCAGGCCAGTCCAGGAGAAGCAGAGAACCATCCTTCCAACACACTTCCAAACAGTCCGAAACGCTTATTGCTCTTCAGCCTAGGCGGTATTCCTGATTCTCTAAAAGAGGGCTACTACCATTTGAAAGCCCTCTACGCAAGCTCTTTCCAAACACTCTGCTCCTTTCCCTTGGGCTGGAAGTCATTTTAGATTTGCCAGCTGGGACTCGGCCCCTGGGCTGATTCCAGCACCTGAGCTTAGTTTTATGTCAGAGTGAGCTGTCTGATCCCGTGGGACGTTCCAGTGTGCCCTGACGCAGGTGGGGCTTGGAAAGGTGCTGCCGGACTTCTGCGAGTAGGTGGAAAGTGACAGTTGCAAAGCTGAGTGGTGGCAAAGCAGGGATTTCCAGCTCCTTCTGATGTTTATTTCCTGGTGAGTGGCATGTTTAAGAATGTTCTTAATGCTTGTGGTGGTAGCAAGAAGTGATATACTAGTTGCTTTGCCTATTTATTTTGTTTTAAATTTTAGAATATTTTCTGCACCCCAGAAGAGTCCCCAAACCAGAGACTAATCAACTGGATAATTACCAATGCCTAAGTGTCTCAATGTAAAATGAAACTTTTGGTTTACTATTTTCTGTGCTGCTTATTTTCCAGTGAAAGCAAGCTGCTTTTCGATATAAAATATGTGCTTCTGTCTCTAGGGAACCCTGTCTTTGTATCATACATTATTATTTAAAAAAACCCAACCAGCCAGCAGCCTGAGTGATCACAGCTGACGAATGCAGACTTTGTTCCCATTGAAAAGGTAAAAGGGAAGAAAAATTGCATTCAGTTCTGTTATGTAATCAAGAAAAGAAATTCTTTCAGAGAAGAATAATGCTAGATTTTTTTCCCTCAAAGGTATTGTATGTAATGAACATAATTAATTATAGAATTATTCACAACCAGGAACAAGGATGTTTGATTCACTTTTTTTTTTAAATATATATTAAAAAGGTTCCTCAATCTGTCAGGTGCCAGGCAAATAGCAACCGAAGATTGTTTCTGAACACTGATAATGGGGCAGAGATTGGGGAATTATGGGATGAGAAGAATTGTCTCGTGTGCATTGATGACAACAGTAAAAGAAAGACTGAATGGTTTATCTGCAGTTGTGGTCATTGCTTTCAGTTAAACTCCAGTTTATAGTCAAAGCTCTTACCAAGTATTTTCTTTTGCCAGTTTCTGGATTATTTATCACCTCAGATTGACACACTAAGCTTCAGGCCCATGATGTAAATCAGATGTCTAAATCTGGCCTCGTGTAGGGAACAGAGTGGGCTTTCCCAGCCTAACAAGCCAGAACTTGGCCTGTCAAAGGTGTCTGCCGTGAGGGACTAGAGAATTAATGAAGTCTGACTTTTGTCTGTGGAGGCTGCTTTTGAGAGTGATACTACTCTCTGGCTTTTAAAACTGGGCCAGCATCTTTTCAGCATCTTTCTTCAGCAGGGTCACTTTCTTTCACAACTACCTGTTATGGCTCATTTGCCAGCTGCTTCCACCTTACCAGCTGCTCTCAGTGGGTCCCCCAGCACAACAGGGTTGATACTTTTGCTCTGTGGGGTGGCTGCTGGGGGAGCTGAGCACCGTGCATCCTCACAGGAGGGAGGAAGCCAGAGCTGTTGGGAAGTATGTTTCTCTGGGTGAGTCTTCACATGCAGGAAGCTGTACATGACTTCACAAGCCCAGGTACAGTTGGCACCTATTTTCTCAGGTGTGAATTCTGGCCCCTCTTCCATCATGTAGTATTTTATAAGCTGAAGAATAGAAACACTCCTAAGTTGTGCTAGTGGTCCCACATAGCTGAGGAATTATTGAGGAAGCCAGATGTGCTTAGCTACAGGACTCCCAAAGCACCCGCCCTTGAGGAATCCAGCTTACACCGAAAGCAGTTCTGGGCACTGCTCATAGCTCACATCTCTGTGCTCCATCCTGGGCGACACCTTGGCCATCAGCTGTTTGCTTCCCCTGCTGCCTAGTGCAAGCGTGCCTGGTGGTTGTGTGCTGAGGGAGAACTGAGGGACGTAGCCCTTAGAGCCTGTCTTCAGTGGACCTTCCTTACAGACACTTCAGAAACATTGACAGTGTTTCTTCTACTCCAGTCCCAGGGTAACTGAGGTGCTCGCTATTACATGCTTCAGCTGAGGAATATCTTGGCCATTTTCGTGACCTCTCTAGGAATGACATCTAGAAATGCTGGATCCCAGCTTACGCTGCAGTTGTGAGGCTATGCAGGCATTTGCTCCGTGGCGCTATTGTCCTTTGTTTTTTTGTATATTAAAGAGTCTTGCACTCCAGCAATTTCAGAAACATTTGACTATACCTCAAGACAAATAACTCAGCCCAAAATATACTTCTTGGTGGAGGCTAAGCAAACTTTTCAAGATGATCTTCAGAATAGTACATGTGCTTTATGAGCTCTCATATACAACATATCACTTGGTATACCAGGAGCTCTAGATCTGCTGCAAATTATTTCTTTCCTTGCTCTGCTATAGAAATGATATATTTAAATGTAGTCATAATTGCTTCTCAGGTTTCTCACCTGAGATGAAGGAGCTTTGGTGGGGATGCTGTTCCTCCTCCTCCTTTACAGTGTCTTTCTTCTCTGCTGTGGCCGGTTTATTCTCACAGGGTTTTCTGGGTAACTAGGGTCATAGGTCCTTAAGACAGATGGCTGCACTTGTGCTTTGTCACCTGTGCTTCCTGAAGACAATGTTGGGCTCTGCTTGCTGAGAATGAGGGTTCGTTATTTTCTGTTGTGGTGTGACAATAAGTCCTCTCTGAACTTTCATGTCTGGCCTACACAGACATACTGATGGTTTAGTCCTGTCTCTGCTTAGACTTTTCAAGACCCATCAGTCCTTTGAGCAGGAGACTTGTGTGTCCTGCAGGAAATGGAGTTACCTGCAACTGAGTATCTGCCTAAGCAAACTGTCATAGACTTGCTGGGAGAGAGCGTGGCTGGATATAAGACCTCATGGTGCATCAGCTTGCAGGTATTTTGGGTTACCTGGTGGGAAGCTTGCTGTCAAGCTCTTTGGTGGCCTTTCTGTTGACTGCAGCTTCTCTCTAGGTGCATCTGATCAAACCCACAACCAGTGTGGGAGGTCATGGAGCAGAGGGATGTTATAGCACAAGTGTGGGTATTGCCCTCTAAGGATGTGGATGAGAGTGAGGCATGCGCTCAAAGTGAGATATCCAACAAGTCTTCCTACCTAGGGTAGGGTAAAAGGTCTCTTCAAGTCAATCCAAACTTCACATTTTCACTCTAGACTCAAGTCTGTTCCTTGAAGGAAAAGACCCACTTCAGAAGGATGGATGCACTGCATGCAGGGATGGAAAATGTAAGGAATCTGACTCGCTATTTAGTAAACAAATACTTATATAAAAAAAATCCCTGAGAAGCCACGGTAACCTTGCGATGACCTTACTGAGCTGCAGTGTATATGGCTGCTTTGTGACAAGGGTTCTGCAGGCGGCTGTTTTTTAGTATTAAATGACCTTAGCCCACTTCAGGGCAAAAGAAGGCATATTTATTTAATTTGTCATGGTTAACAGACCAGTGTTACTGTACAGGCTGTCCTAGTACTTTCTCTGAAAAAGAATGTATTTTCCTCTTTGATCGTAAAGAACGTATTTCTGCCTTGCTAAACAATCAGCCTCAGGCTCCAGTTTGGCAAAGCACTTCCTGAAATGTGCTTACTGAAATGCTCCTGTCAATGGCACTTACACGTCTGTTTAGAGTTAGAAATGAGAACTTGAGAGCTCGACTGGATCGGGGCCTCGGGGGGCAGTGCTTTTTTTAATTGTAGTGTACGTTCAGTCTTCCCATTGACCAGTAGATGGGGCAAGTGAGCCTTCTTACAGCTAATGGTCAAGATTATTTCCGAATGCAAGGTTAAAATGTAGCCCTCGTTGGCCCTTAGTTCAACAGTCTGTTTTGATGGCTCTTTACCTTTGTACTGTAAGGGTAAATTACGTACTTTGACGCAACTGGACTATTTTTTTTACAAACATGTGTCGTAAACAATTGTTCAGTTCCTTGAAATTCTGAGATTTAAAATGATGTTCTTTTCTTTATACAGGGATGGAAACAAATCTTTTGAAGGTTTTGTTCTGAGAAGATATGGGAATGAGCGTTCCCTCCCACAAACTAGCCAATAGTTAGGTGTTTACAACACTCATGGGGATGTAAAGGATCCAAGTTTTAGTCCTTTGTGGTCTTCCCTGTGCCTGTGGAGTGTACCAACGGCAAGGTCACCTTACTTGCCTTTGGGTCACTTTCTCCAATTCTCTCTTCCAAAAGCTGTTGTCGCTTTTATACATTTATTGATGCACCAGACTTGTACAGACTACACGAGTGACCACAGTTGCTGGCCACAGTTGCTTTCTGTCCCCCGCTTCTGGCTTCCTGTTCATGCTTCATGGGATGTACTTTTCCAAAGACTCACTCAAAATAAGTCAGTCCCTGAATACTGCCTGTTATAAGGAGCAAAAGCTTTTTCTTGAACACATAGGAGCATAAAGTCCTCGGTTTCCCTTTAGCCACAATCACACTTGGGCATGTTCTTCACCACATTAGCTTCCTAAGTGTGCCTTGCTTTGTCCCCGCTCCTTGGAGCTCAGGAGTAAGTGTGAGTCCTGGAGCTGTTTGTGTTCTTGCAGGCAATGTGGTGCAGGTGCAAGAACCATTTGTTGCCTTACACTAAGGTAAACTACACCTTGTACGAGGTAGGAGCCTCTGCAGTTGCAGAGCCCAGTGAGAGTGAGGAGCTTCAGCTTGTCCCGTGGACAAGGTATCATTGATTGGCTAGTTGGGTGTATCTTGCCCCTGTGGGAGCAGCAGCCCTGTGGAAGCAGTTCAGCCTTGAATTAAAGATGGTATATCTATCCTGGTTTATTTTAGTGAGGCAAGCTTCCCGAAACCACAACAGGTAGTTGGGTAGAGGGGTGGAGAAACCACTATCTGTAGTAAAACTGCATAGGCCAGGCAGATACAACATGTTAATACAAAAGAAAACAGCTTGGCTAAATATTTTTTTCTTATTTTTTTTTTAAAAACAAAACAAAACAAACAAAAACCAAAACAACAAATCCTACCTCTTCTCAAATTTGCAAAAACTGAACTAGGGGAATAGATGTGAGCCTGCCTTCTCAGATATGTAGGGAGAGCCTCAGCTGCTGGGCTTTAACTAGTTTAAAGCAGGGATCTCTGTGCCACCATCTGTCATTATCTATTTGTGATATCCAAAACTTCTCTGGGTGGAAGCATGGAGGAATTCCCGGCTGGATTAGCATGACTTTGTGCTCTTGCTTGAAGCCATTTTGTGGTTATATCAATATGGGTAATACTGAGTACAGAGAGGGATATGGTTTAAGCTGGTGTAAACTGAGAGCAGCTCCTTTGCAGACAATGGAAGTAACCAGACTCTACAGATGTCTAACCTCACCTGCTTTAGTCTAGCTCACCTGCTCCTAAAGTACATTGTACAAGCAATTGTGATACCTTTTCTTCATGACACTCAAAGGTTGTTCCAGCTTTTCCCTCTTTTCCAGCCTCATGATGCCCTCATACCTCATCTCTAGCACAGCCTCCTTCAGGGTGAGCAGCCTGACTCAGACTGGGGTTCTTGCAGCCAGATTCCTACAGCCTGCTGCAGTCTTGCTTTCTTTGCTTTTCATTCAGTCTACTGACAGTCCTACAGTAAAAATTCCTTTGGCTCCTGCCATATCTACCTTTGCCTTTGAATGTTTTCATTGGCTCACTGTGTCTTGAATGAAATTTAAATTCTTCTGTACACTTTCAGCCAGCGTTTGCATTCTGTTCAGAGTGTGTGTGTGTGTTTGTGTGTGTATGTATGTGTGTATTCACTATATGGCAGCCTCTGACTTCACCCTTCTCCTTGTGGTCTTCCTCTATTTATTTTCTTCATATCCTTCCCTGTTCCTGAAGAGTTGTGCTCCTCGTAATCTGAGTAGTGTTGCTAGCTCTCAACCCCTGTACTTTCACACTCTACTCCTGACCTTCCCTCAAGAGTGGGTGATTTTTCTCTCAATTTTCCGCTTTATGGATGGAAAGAACTGCTTTATAAGAAACATACTGCTCCTGGGGTAGGTGTAAAGCATGGCTCAGACTGCACAGGCTCCTCAGGAACATGAGTTGTGACACAACATCAGCGTGAGGCAGCTGGAAACACCTACAGCATGCGGTGGTTTATAGTAAGCCAACTGCTCAGTGACATGCCTGCCTCTGAGGAAAGCTGTGTGCTGTTAGCCAGAGATATCTCAGGAGAATTGAGAGTCCGTCTGCTATTTGGCTCCTCGCAGAGAGCAGATGTTCCACGAGAAGGTGAAACATGCAATAAATGATTGTATTTACTCGAAGCAAATCAGAGCTCATGAAAAGGCAGCGTTCCAGCCAAGTGTGTTTACTGCTGCGGGAATGCTTTTGTGCTGATGCAGCATCTTTCACCCAACAACTCTGGACGTTTTGAAAGTGTTAACACAGGTAGGCTAACGCCAGAGTCCTCAGACCTAGTTGAGCCAGGTTTTTGCTGCCTGATTTAGATACGGCCATCCATAGAGCCTGCACTGAGTTTGGTACTGCTATGAGTACTTGGCCAAGGGTTTCCTTAGCTGTGTATGTGGTTTCTGCAGCTGGTGCTGAGCTCATGGTGACACAGCGACATTGGTAACAGGACCTGAGTGGGCCACTGCACAGCTAGCTCAGGAAGGTACACATGAGCTGCAGACACTTTAGTGTGGAGATACATTTGTCCTACTTTTAGAAGGAAATAAAATCTAAGACCTGGACTGAAGACAAAAGACAAGTCACAAAGATACATCTCTCTTTTCTACTGCTTCTTCTGAGAGGAGGGAAAGGGAAAACCTGAAATACTAAGTAGATTATCACTAGTGAAAATAGGTTCAGGCTAGGTTGTGCCATGTCTACCTGCCGAGTGAATTTTCAGCTAATATTTGATACAGGGAAATGTCCAGTGACCCAGAAGAGAGAGAAGTTGTCTCTTCATGTGCATGTGGGTTTTCCTCAGGGTCCAACAGATACCTCTTTGAAGGCTTATTTTGAGGTCCAGAGGTCACTTGCTGGGCTTCAGTGGCGTACAGAAGAGGAATATATCTTTAGCCAACAGCAGGGTGTTAAATGCAGGGATTTCATATGTTTTTTTCTAGTAAAGAGTGCGCTGCCAAATAAATATCACCTGCTTCTGGGTATGTGCCAGGGCTTAGGTGATGAGTTATGAGCCAGCAGAACTGCACTGCCCTAAACAGCTTCCAGCAGAGCCCTGGGGATTCATAGCTCCGGGATGATTGGGGCATAGCTCTTCTGCTCTGATGTATCCTCAGTTAATTGTGGTGAATGGCTCCTCTGCGATGGTCTGCTGGTCCTCTACTCACTTTTCTACAACATGAAAAGGGGACAATCTCTGAAATCCTCCAAATGGACAAACAGCTCATGTCCTTCCAACCTGCCTGCTTTTTTACTGAGAAAGTCACATTGTTCCTTTCTCCTCCTTTGCTCAGCTCACTCCTGGTGGGTTTTTTTTCAGACATTTCCCCCAAATGATCTTGCTAGAACCAAAGTGAAACAAAAGGCACTACTCACGTTCTCCTCTGAGTCTCTTAACTACAAAAATGTTTTCAGTCTGTGGAGAGGGATTTTTTTTCCTCTCTCTTTCGTTCTCTGCACTCCTTGGCTACCCACAGTGACAGCTGTATCTGTTTGATTTGAGGGAAGCCTTGCATGTGCTGAGTGGCTCCTCCTGCTAATAATTTGTTCTCCGGAGCCTGTTGCCGCACAGTATAAATAAATTTTTCTGTTTAGTACTTTCCCTTTTTCTTCCCCCGCTGCTGGCAGCAAGTTGACCTACCCTGTTTTGTTTTTCACATTTATCTTTCTTTGCCCTTCTTATATGAGACAAAATCACAAGATTAAATTAACAAAGATGCCTCACTGACGAATACTTTTTTTCGTTGTCTTGTGTTGCACTACAATGGGAATTAAAATGAAGCTGACATCCTGGAACAATATTCAGTTTGGTCCTGGGACAGGGAAAAAGACTTCAAAAAGTCTAATGGTGTGTGCTGAATAGATACTGTTTCCGTATAAAAAGCATTTTTCAGCCATCCTGCCATGTAAACTCAGTCTTTTTATAAACAGTCTTAATTTGGCCCATTCCGTGTGCACATGCTGCTAGAATGACCAGGATGTTTAGCACATCAGACCTAGCTTTGCAGTGGTGAATGTAGGTACTGGAAGTTCTCCAGTCGTGGTAGTATGCGTGGCCCTGCAACCTCCAGCTCAGAGCAGGGTAAATATTTAGAATGGCTGAGCCCAATTTGGGCTCTGTGTTGTTTTAACTAGATTGTTCCTGCCTAATCTAAAGCTGGCTGAGGCATTTCTCCACCACACCAGAATCACTGCTGAGTACATGTACCCCTAATTGGGTATGATGAAGGCCACAGTCATGTTTTTCATGGTTCCAAGCCTGATGCTTAGAGCGCTTGAGGTTGTTTTTACTGTGTAAATGTGACTGTATGTGCATTTTAATACAGGGAAAAACAGACTGTGATAGAATAATGAAGTCAGTGGAGTGGTTACATTTGCCTACTTTCTTGGAAATCTTCATCATTCCTGTCTTCCTTGGGATGAATAAAAGGAATCTACCAGCCTAGCCAATGTTCTTTCTGTATATTTTTGAATCTTTTTATAGCACGAATAGGTTTCAAATAACATAAATCAAATGGTTTTTGCTTTCTCTTCCACTGATTTCTTCTAAGGAAAGAAAGACACCTCCATACACAGGGTGAAAAAGGCAAAGAGAAACTAGCCCTTTGCCATTTGCGTTTTACAAACCAGATCTTGAAACAAAAAAAAAGAATTGCAGGAGGGGAAATTCGTCACCTTAACATTGCAAATGATGTGAAACCAGAATATCCTCCCACCACAGCATATGTTTGTGGTGGGTAGGCGGGGGAGATGCAGGGAAGAGGTTATGGTATAAAAATATCTTGTAAAAACAAATATTTGGCTGCTAGGGGAGAGAGTTCGTCACTGCAGCCAGACTAGAGGGGGGAAACCAGGCAGACAGGGGGCGGATGGTGGGGAGAACTTATTGTCGCTTCAGTAGGGTGAATAACTTGACAAAGTGGCTCAGAAATAGCAGTCAAATAATTAGCATGAGAAGATCAGATATTAAACAAGTAGGTGGCCTAGAAAGTTAAGAGGAAGGAGTAAAAGCTATGTAAACAAACAGAACAACAAAGATTTTAAGAACAGTTAGACCCGCTCCAAATACCAAGCCGAAGGGTGACAGGTAGAAACCCCGAGATAAAGTGCACAGATTTGCTAGTGGCCACTCTTCCTGTGGTATCATGACCGGAGAAGTATACTTTTTCTCATTTGTCCTTATAATAATTCAGACATGCCAAGTCAAATGCAGACTAGGGCCTCTTTACGGTGACATAACTGCTAAATGCAGCTTCATAACATATTGCTTGCATGGCTCTCTTCGTGGGATGCTTCCCTCCAAACGCCATATGGAACAGTTTGTACACTCCACGGCATCCAGTACCGTGCAAATGCGAGCAGACACCAACATGACCACCCACAAGGGCAGCCAGGGTGGAAAATGACAGTTTGCCTTGTCATGCTCAGGGGGAGTTTGTACGCTGAGGGGAGAGACTGACATCTCCACATCTTGGGAACTGTTGGGTGCAGGAGCCAGCGGAAGCAAAGGTCGGGAGGGATGGCACTTAATGCCCCTGTGCAGTTCAGGGTGGCAGTAGCAGCTGCCAGTGTTGGAAAGGCAGTCTTCTTCCTATGAGTGATATTTATAGTCTTTATTTGGTTTTAATTGATTTACCTCGGTGCTCAAGAAGGCACCTTGCTAGCCCAAGGAAGAGTGGGTGAGTGTGTGAGAAAACGAGAGAGAAAGACAGAAGAGGTGGGAGGAGTAGGCTGGCCAGATGTCCTTTATGTCCGGTAATCTGTTTTCCGGACATACATTGCTCTTTTTTATGGACAGCTTCAGAGGCCACTTTTCTTTCTACTTTTCTTCTTTCTCTGTAGCTTTACTCTATGGAAATTTGAAAGTGGCTTGAATGGATCTCTCCATGAAGAGAAGGTGCTTTGCTAAATCACACAAAACCTGCCCTCCTGCTTGCTCTTATTTTGCTAACAAGTATGTCATTCTCCTGCCTTGGCGGTGACTTTTGGTATAGGTCATTCTCCCTCTCCCGTGATGTGGGACCTGCAGGATATTTCAGATGAGATGGGGCAGCAAAGCCCTGGTGCTGAGTGCAATGGGTCTGCACCTCTTGTGAGGACTTATGGCAACCCGCCCACTGTGCTGACAGACTGGCTGGTGCAGCTTTGGAGAGGGATGAGACTGTTTTAAGTGCAGGCCAGGTTTCAAGGGTGGCATATGCTATGGAAGCTCGTTGATGCCCAATTCACAGTCAAGGATGGGGGAAGATGCAGCTCTGTTCTTCTCTGACCTAAAGCATGTTGCTGAGGTCTGTTGCACAGGGTGGGACTTTCCACTAGTAGGTGTTCAAACAAATTTGGCTATATCTGGCTATCTTCATGTGTTGATGTGCAGTCATTTCATACTTGCATTCCAAAGAAAAGCAATGGGTATTTTCCCCTTCAGCAAATTTCAAAGAAAAAACACTAACAAAACATTGTTAGAGAAATTTTGCACGCTCCAGTCAGCAAACTGAAACCTAGAATACCTTCTGAGACCCTATCTGTGCAGCTGCGGTGCTGCTTTGTCCTCCAGAGCTAACTTAGGGTAGCTGTGGGGATTAGTAGGCTGTGTTCCCTGACTTACATGCATGTAATATTAATGAAATATTTTGGTGGAAATCTAGCTTTTACATTTCAGATTTGTTTCGTTGCACCAGTTGGTGGATTGAAACTGCCATCACAGCAGCTGCCCGAATATCATGTAACGCAACATGCCTTGATGCCTTGTCGTATTTCAGAGTTTGCTCACAGCACGAACAGTCCCAAGCATTGTGTTGCTTTTTTTATGAAGGTCCGGAGTCAGTGAAATAGAGAGGATCTTTTTCCCTCCGCTTTCTCACAAACCCACAAGTTCTCATGCTTTTCCACTGTGCCTTCCTTCCACTGATTTAATGATTCACCCTTTACTGTGCTAGTGCGCAGGGGCACTTGCACCATGGTAAGAAAAGCAATACTGAAAGCCCAGGTAGATACTTCTGCCTAGGTCTTCCCGGATATACTGGTCTTCTGGAATATACTGAGGATATAATGCTATATGTGAAGAGTTGATGTTATAATAGCCAAGAGATGTATAATTAGTTAAGAACTTCTTTGCTGGAGATGTTAAAACTAAAACCTAAAACATTTAATAGAAATTCAGTACGTGTGATGAGGCTCTTGGGGGATTTTCTTACGTATAGCATGCAATTTCTGATTTAAAAAAAAAAGGGAGAAAGAGAGGGAAATTCATTACAGCATGTTCAATAACCTTGTCATTGGGTGATCTCTGACATATACAAGACCAGGTTCTAAATTCTCAGGATTAATTAGAAAAAATCAGAATATGAGTTAATCTCTCCAGTATTGTATAATCATTGGGCTTTTGAGGAGGGTGCATGAGTCTGATTTCTGTGGTTTCTTTGTGTGAAAAGTCAGGATCTTTGTTCAATTCCAAAATTCTCCCTTCTTTTTATTTATTTTTTTTTAACCTGGGATTAAAAGTTTATGTTTTTGCAAAGCAGAAACCTTGTTATCCAGCCAGCTAGAATAATATAAAAATTGTAGGTGTCTTGTGAACGTGAGGCAAAGAAGAAGAAGAAAATGTGTTATTTTCTTGGCTCTGTGTGAGAGGAAAGCCTGGGCTTCATTTAAAAGTCAAATGTAAATATATTTTTGCTAACTTTGGCTTGTGAGAGAGCAAGATTTGACATATTCTCATTTCTCCTTGTGAGCTGCTAAGGATTCAGACCAACTTGATTGAAATCTGCCTTTGACAGATGACAGCCGGATTTCATGAGTGACTTCTGTCTCAAGGCGACTGCCCCTTCGCCACGACCAGCAAGGAGCAATAGCATTTTAAAGGAAGGATGTCAGAGAGCAGCTTGGGTTTCTCACTTGTCCTCATTATTTGTTTCTTTCCTGGACGAACCACCAGAAGCAGGTTAAGGATGACACAAACTAGCAACAAATCACAGGGTGGAGGACAGAGCATGTGACAATGCCATGGCTATGGTGCAAACATTTCAGCTACGTTTCGAAAGCCTGGGTTTGTGTTCAGCAGAGTTCATGAGTGAAAAATAAAAGTCTTTGACGATAACAATCAACAAGCTCGATCTCATTAGTGTCTACCCTTCAGAGAAGAGGCTGGAGCAGATCCCATCAAGCTGTGATTTGGTTCAGTGCACTAGGGAAGGTTCCTAGAAGCATTCCCCCAGCTTCTTCACACAGTGCACTGAGGGGAAAAAAACAACATTTGGCAATTTGTTGTCAATATTTGTATAACTCCTGATGCCACTAAAACTGCATATGCAGGCTTTAAACTAACAAAAACAAAGCCATGGCCAAGCTGGAGAGCTGGATTTGTTTCCATGCACAATTAGGTTTATTTGTTTAGGTCTCATTTTATTTGCTTTCAGATGACTCAGATAGGAGTATTGCAATCCTTTCAAAGTGAAGTAGTGTTCTGTGTATTTTGGGCATTGGGCTTAGCCAAATGTGGAAAGAATTGGCTGCTCATTAGTATTTTCCTATCCAGAGGTTTTTCAGACTTTTGAGAGGAACTGAAGGAATGTCTTTTCCATGCCAGGCTTTCCCCCCCAACTTTCACAGTCTCTCCACGTTATTGTTAAAGAGCACAGGAATTTTAAAACAGTCCACCGTTGTGCAACTGTTAGCAACTGCTCTTATTAATTGCTTTACCATTATGCTGCATGCTTAAATTCTTCCTGGTGTCATCCATAATGTGCTGCCGTGAGTGCCTTTTAACCCCTTCCAATAAGAATATATGGATGGCGCACTGCTCAGAATCTCCCGTCCTGCTAGACCAGCTCTGGCTTTGCTGAAAATGATTTCCTGCACACATGAAGGGATATTTACATTTTGGGAAGTAGCCAAGTTTTCTGCTGGGAGTTAGTCACTGAGGGCAGATTATTTTCCAATGGACATGCTTGCACGCTATCGGTGTTAAGAGAATTGTCTCAAGTCTCAGTAACATGGTGTTTCTTATCCCCCACTCCCAGCTCCCAAAACCAAAAGAAAATAAAGATGCAAGCATTTTTCAGTCTCTTCCTCTATCTTATGTGAGTAGGAGACAATGGCATTTAACCGGTGCTTTAGGCACCACTGTGGTTTTGGGGGATTTTTTTTTTTTTGTTGTGGCCTTTGTTTTCTTCTTCTAATCATTCTGCTTCTGGAAATGCCCCCTTAGGTGGTGTTTCAGAAAATGTAGACAATATGAATAAATCCGCATTTATTCCCATTTCTATGAAACGTAAAGGTTAAAGGATTTCCTGCACTTGCCAGAAGTATGCATCTGATTTATGGCCTTCCTTATTGCTCTTCCCACTCACACTCATAAAAGAAATTTAGTAACAAAAGCTAATAGACAATCTATTTTAAAGCTTGCCCTGATAAAACCAAACTGGAACTTTATTCAGTCTTAAATGTCAATTCTAAAATTTGGAATGTTTTTATAATCAAGAACAATAAATGTGGAAAGTGTCTCCGTGGAAGGGAGCTGTGGCTCAGCATGCTGCTGGCCTGGTGCTGCACACACTCTTCAGGGGCAGATGGAGTCTGCACATCATGCAGCCCTCTCTGTGCAATAGCTTGCTCTGTGAGACTGCTTGGCCCCAGCAGGGACTGAACAATGCTTAGGGTATGTGATTTGTTGTTTTAGTTTGCTTTTAAGAGGATAGGAACCCAAAATATACCTATGACAAATGAGCAAATTGAGGAGGGTTGTAAATCGTCAAATACAGTAAAGAAGAAAGAAATAATACAAATTTCCAAGCTGGTGTTAAAAACTAGAAGAAGTAATAAGGTGGAAAAATAGATTAGATGGTGCCTAGAGACCTGTTCCATGCCTGCCGCGCTTTGTTTTCCTCCCTCTAGCTGTGGAGAACTGAGACTGTCAAAATGGATGAAAGCCATTCACTGGCCTTACTTAGCATGATAACACTTTGTAACACCTTTAGGGCACTTTGACATTGTTCCTGGAAAGTTCTCAGCTACTCTCATAACAGGGTCCAGTGTGTGCTGCAGCTCTCCTGCCCTTTTTCTGCACACACCATTTTGCTCTGTGCAGTTTTTCAGAGAGAATGAGACTGCACTTCAGGAGGAGCTGAGAGAGGAGGATGGATCAGGACCCATCAAAGCTCAAATTCTATGGGCTAGTGTTAAATATGTAATTTGATTATCAAAGTAAGATGTTGATGCAGGGACACTGAAGTAATCTGATTTCTGTTGACTAGTAAACATAAAACTAGATTTCATACACTGAAGATGTGGAACCATTTGAGATGTAGATGCTTCAAGTACATAGGAAGATATAAAAATAGTACAAAATACTATAGCTCTCTTGTCACATAAGAGACTTCCTACATTAAACTGATTTTTACTATGTGTAGGCTCTCTTAGTTGCCAAGTACAACTAAGTGGTAAGACAGAGACCTTTTTTTGGCAAGTTATAGGTATCTTTTGCCTTTTTACTTATACTACTGTGAGCTACAGCAGGGCAGGTTGTGATTTCAGCCTTAAGATGGTTTTTCCCCTTCCTTCCTGCAGATGTGTAGATGTGTGTAGGCAGATAGTCACAGATGTCTGGCTAGTAATTCAAGTATTGAGACTTGTGGGCTTTATCACTGCTTTCTGATGTGCGTTACAGGTAAGTCTGCAAGGGAAAGGAGACCCTCGGGAAGAAAATTAGGAGAAAAGGACTTTAAGATCTATAAACATCAGCTGTGAAGCTACAAGGCAGAATCAGGACATGGAAGGAAGGCAGACTGCACTTCCTCTTCCAGGTGATGAGGGACCTGAAAAGTTTAGGACTAGTTAAATATCATGGCAGTGCCAAGCACAGGTAAGATGGTGCGCACATTAGTCTTCTGTTATACTCTCTGTTCTCTTCCCTAGGACCAAAAGAGGTAAGTCCGTATCTAGATGCATGCTCCTGTTTGACTTCAGGGTAAAGTAAAATGACTCACCATGAAACATCCCTGGAGGGGTATAAGCAAATCTTAAAGTCCAGATGATACATACACACTTTTCATCTGTTGTAAAGTGTTACATCTTAGCTGATGGCGGGGAGAAGGTGGCTACCGGCCATGAAGGAGTAACTTAGGTCACTTGAACATTAAACGTACACTAATTGGTAATGACAGCACCAAATGGTGGGAAGCATGAGGGGAAAGAAGAGTGGAGTAAGATGAACCACCAGTGATATTCTGAGGACTGAACATGGCAGTAGCCAGGAAGACTGTGAGGGTTCAGAGGGTGGTTTGCCCTGATGTCCTCTGACACAGGATTCTTCTCCATATCTGAGGTTTGTTGCACATAATTTGACTCAGTCTTATAAAACAGAGGATAAACTTCAGACTGTTTTGACCTACTGTCAAAAAGCATGTTTCTACTCCACTAATGAAGATCAAACTGTCATCCAAACAGCAGTTACTTTGATTACTTCTTTGTGATGTTTCACTTTCCACAGATAGTCTTTATTACCTTATCCTGTTCATTTTAAACAGGACCTTTGATCCAGCCATGATTAATAACCCTTTTATGGTGATACCTGTTTACTTCCTCATTGCTGGATTTCAGAAAGTTGAAGTTGCCATCTTTGAACTTTATACTCTTCAACAAAATAACACATATCAGGAGTCTTCACTCCAGCAAATTTTTGTATGTGGTTTTTCTTATTATTATTCAGTTCCTTATATCTATAGCTATGTGGTCACTCACCAGCAGATGTGAACTTCCTCTGCTTGTTCTCTAGCTGTGACTGTAGTTAGCAGGGTGCAGAGCCAGACTCACAAACTTGGAGCTGTGGCTTAGCACTTCTCTAACATGGCTATGTAGCTTACAGTCAGCCCTGTGCACTGAAACATCTGTCTGCAGTGTACCTTGTAAATAAACCCTGTGTGAGTCATTGTAGTTGCTTCCTAGACAGAGGAGTATTAGCGTGCAATTAAGTAGTACATGGAAGTAGCTTGTTTATGCCACAGATGGCACAGGCTTGAGTTAGAAGTCCAGCAGAGCTAAATGATGTCATGTATACAGGTCAAGATCATGTTTGCAGTATTGGACAACAAGGCACAAATGAAGTAAAACTGCAAGTTATGAGCTACTAGTATTGCAACTTGGGAAAAACCTTCAGATATGAATGAGGAGAAAATAGCACCATGCAGGAGAGAAAACCCCCTTCTGACCCTTCTGAGCTGATGTGCAAAGCAGAATTGCTGGAGAAGGCTCTGATTGATGATGTTTGCCCTTTCTTTTCTCCATGAGTCTCTACTATCACTCAGAAAAGTGGGAGCGGAGGACTAAAACTCTGTGAAAGTGAGTGGCCCCCATGATATTACATTATCTACCCGCCGTGTGAGGAAAAGCCAGGGTGCTGGAGAGCAACACATGTCTGTGGCACAAAACATGCTCGTATGCAGGGGTGAATCTGGAGGACATGAAACCCTATGCCAACATCTGACTGTGCATGGCTGAGCTCTCACTTCCATGTGAAAGGGGGAAATCCCTGTGTCCGTATGTCAAGATAAAAATCTGTCATTTCCACCCTGCTTTCATTCACCACTTGCTGGCTTTAAGACTAAGAGTCTCTCTCTCTGTTGTGTCTCCTGCTTCCTCTGTCTCACACTTTGTTTCTTCTTCTCAAGCATCCCACTGAGGATCCATGTAGAGTCTGCAGAGCCCTGCCAGAAGCTACAGTACTCCTAGGGCGCGGGTGCTGTGTCTCTCTTGCCTGCCTGCGCTACACACAGCCATGTGTAAATACCATCTCAGCCCACTCTCGCACCTGCTTTGAACGCCTGTGTGCTTACTAAGGGCCCAGCTTTCCAGAGGAGCGTGTGTGACAGCTTTGTATCTCTGTTGGGAGTCAGACATTCTCTCAGTCTCACTACGCATCAAGGAGGCAGTCAGCCCAAGAGTCGTTGTTCCCAAATTGACCCTTTCCTGCAAGGTCTCCACTGAGATGAGACCTGCTGATCTCATGCAGGGATGCTGACCCAGGTGCCGTGGACCCTGACCACTGGAACAGCCATTTCCAGCAAACTGTAGTTCACCAGCCACTCTGAAATCACCCCTACTATCCAACAAGTTTCCAGCTAAAAGCCAAAACTGAGTTGTCTGCAATGAAGCGTACCACTTGCATAGCAATTGCTGCATGTAAGGACATTCACGGAAATAAATGAAAGCCATGCTGGTAGCTGTTGCCGCTTTACAGAAGCTCCAAGAGCTCTTTTAGTTTTCCTCAGCTAAAATGGGGCCAGGATGCTTTTGCTGCCTGACAGACTGCTGGCAAGAGCCTCTCTTTTGGATACAGCCGATTGTGGTACCGCTTACTGCTGCCGGGCCTGGCAGCCGGGTTCTGTCCCACCACCTCAGCCAGGAGCAGGCAGCCGGCGGCACTGGGGCAGCCCCAGCTCCGGCCATCAGGCATCTTCCTAGGGATGGGCTGAGGCCAGGCCAAGATGTGGGGCCCATGTCCGGGCAGGACATGGCCGTGGGGAACCAAAGACTGGGACTGCTGTGGCACTGCTGGGGCAGGGACTGATGGTCCCAGGGGATAATGAAATGGGGTGCCAGGCCCTGGGCAGGGTGGGGGACCCCTGGGGGAGCGGGCAGGGCCCTGAGGGCAGATTTGGCTTCCTGGTGGCAGCTCCACCCTGTGCAGGAGCCCTGCTGGCAGAAGCACATGCAGGCCATGAGCCTGAGGATTAATGCACCTGCCTGCCCCACACTGACACCTCCCTCGAGTGCCTTTTTCAAGTCATAAACCTGAAATTTAATCAAATACCACATTTTAATGCTTCTGCCAGGAGAGGGTGGCTGCTAGAGTCTGGCTTTTTTCCTGGATAGCTAAGAGATGCTTTAGAAAGGCTGATGTCTCTTGGGTATAGCCAGACAAAATTATCATCTGGCCAGGCAGTAAACAAACCCATTTGTTAAAGGTGAATGCAAAACCTCAGCACCAGCCTGGCCTTCTGACTATAATCAAAATGTTTATGCCCATTCGAATTAAAGTCTCCTTGCAAACTGTAGTAAGTTTGCACCTCAGCAGAGCACATTTAAATGGAAACTCAAGGAGAATGTCAAGCACTCAGCATCTGAGAAATCACCTCACAGAGAAGTGAAGGTCTGTAAATGGGTAAAAGGATTCCAATGCCAAGATTAGTTAAGTAGGAATTGAGACTAACCTGCTGCTAACAGCTGCTAAGGAAGAGACGGCATGATGAGAGAGGCTTCAATCTGTTTCAGAGGCCTGAGTTCTGCCTCTGTGCTCATGGCAATGTTCTTCATTTGTGCGATGTTTTCCACCACAGCAACAATGCTGTTAAAGAAAAAATGATATTGTTGATGAATTATTTGGTGTTAGCTTTCAAGTCAGAAAAGTGAAAGGAGATGCATTTGTCATACTGAAATGATGTCACTTTGGGAAGGGAATAATGTTTTTGGACTACATGATAATTAATGTCTGGTAACCCTGAGGGTTTGATTAAGCTATCAAGTATCAAGTGACATCTTTGCCACATGACACTTCTTTGGAAACCATAAGCACCAGAACAGCATTTCAATGTATACTTTGGCAAACGTGGAAGCCACTGCACCTCCCCGGGGCTGAATTTGTCACAACTCCTGAGTGGTGAGGAATTTTTTGTCTCTTGAAATAGGTTATTTCCTTTTTTTTGGAGAGAAATAAGAAGATACAAGCAAGGGATTAATAATTTTTTAGGTAGAATTCATGCCACAAAGAATTGAAATGGATATGAAAAAGTGGTAGTCCTGAGACCTTGGACTGTGTTGCTCGGGAGGAATATTTTGCATTTCACAGTCAGGGAGAAACTTTAGAAATACTTTTTTTTCCGTAGAAGTTTTAAACATAATAACAATAACTAATGCTGGCACCAGTATAATTCTTTGTATTGAAGAAGTGCACTGATAATGAGTGAGGAACACCCAACCGAGGCCAAAGAGATGGTGAAGAAAGGCAAAGAAAAGGCAGCAAAAAGGGTGACAGAAGAAAGAAGTGACACAAATATGGAAGAAAGGCAAACCAAGCAATTGTTGGTGAATTAATTAGAGGATTACACCAACACATTGAAAATCTGTTAGTTTCGCAGGCAAATAGGCTCTGCTCTGGTAAATACATTGTCCTAGCTTCTACTTCTTCATTTTTAAAAGGTAAAATCTTTCCTGATCCTCAGAGGTCTTCAGCCACTATGTCCATGTTCTTGCATTGTTGTGCAAGAAAAACTCATGCACACCAGCTCTGATAGAGCAGTGAATACTACAGGTGAAAAAACAGAATCATAGAATCACAGAATGGTATGGGTGGGAAAGCTAATTAAAACTAAATATCAGAATACTGTTGCAATTCTGTCATGGGACTTGACCTGAAACGAATTTTCATTTAAAAATAAGAGGCAAACGCTTGTTATTTTTTCTTTTAAGAAAGAGTACCACAAAAATTTTAAATGTGCAGTTATCTTAACATAAAAAGAGCTTATTTCCTGGTCTGTAACATCACAACTCTTAAGGGCACCACAGTCGTGATGTTTTGTTGCTCCCTAAGTTTCCCAATTGGAAGAAAGTTTGTTGAATAAGTGAAATAATTGACAGGAAAATAGTAAAGAACATCCCCATAACTCTACTAAACTTGTTACATTCCATAGCAGTGTGAAGTGAAAAAAAACTCAAATAAAATTAAATTTGAAATACTGTTTTGGATTTGGTTTTAGAACTTTCTGTGAAAAGATTTAATAGTTTGTTTTTCCAAATCCCTAAACTTATTTTGGATGAAGCTCAGTTTTTAGGATCCAGACCTTCTACTGACTGTAATATTTGGTTGGTGTTAGAAAACTTCAGGCTGTTTCATTCACTTATGTCAGCCAAAATGCCAAAGAAACTATCTGGACATGCAGGGCCTGAACGGGAAGTGTTTAAAAAGTTGCCCAATCATTCAGAAACCAAAGATCAGGATTTATTTCCTTCTTTTTCACATGCTGCAGTAGAAATTGTCTCCGATTTCAATGATCTCAAAAAAAATAAATAAAATTTTGCTGTTACAACGTGAAAAACAGAAAATATGAAGTAAAAGCTGTTGAGTCAAAAGCTGTAGTTAACTGACCAAGTTATTACAAAATTGTCCCTAATACTCTCAACTTTTATTTAAGTGTTTTTATTAAATAATTTTGTAACTTACTGCCTCTTGTTTTATTTGTTCTAAGGTTTTATGTGTTTCCTAACTTGCTAAGCTAGGGCATGGGATTGGAAAATCTCATGAAGTCTCTCATGACTTCAAGGAAGGAAGTAATTTTTTTTCGCAGTTAGGAGTTCTACGCTTGATAGAAAATATTTATATATTTTCTCCCTAAGTGAACTTATTTGTATTGAAAAAGAAACCTTTTAACTGCTGTGGCCTTGACTAGGGATATGAACTCTTACTATATTAGTACAAGGAACAACAGCGAACAACTGTCATCATTATTCAGCTATCCCTGTGCTGTGTGCCCCTGCACCAGTCACTTGGCCACTGTGTTGCATTATTCTCTAGAAACTTGGTTCATAGTTCTTGGAACAGCTCCCTGAAGCAGCAGTTTACAGTAGGTCCCAGAAGACTTCAGGAAATATAGTGAAGTTCAAAGTCCCACCATTTTCTGGAGGAAGACAGAGTGTAATAATATTTCTGGAGGGTTTTTTTTGCTAAACAAAGGCTAATCTTCAAGTTCAGTGTTGACAGAAGAATTTCCTGCTGAAGTTCTTGCAAGACAGCTGCAATTGAAGCAAGTTTTCCTGTAGTGCCTGTGGAAACTCAGCAACACATAGGAGGAAGTGATGGTACCACTTTGGTAACAATGGTGTCTTATGTCATTCAAAGAGCAAGAGGACTCTTGCGGCACCTGCGGGAGTTAAAACTAAAGCTCATCTGAGGAGGCACAGATTTTCACTTTCTCTTATGATTGCTATCAGATAGGGCTGAATTGTTTGAGGGATTTGAAAGAGTAACTTGGATGCAAGACATCAAAAAGAACGGGGAGGTGTTTATGTACTTGCATGGCGAAACAGTCCTACTATTACCGTGAGTGAGTTATCATGACTTTTCATAAGGAGAAGAGAGTGATAATTTGGGTTTTGGAAACTGACTTCTGTTCACTGTTAAGGAGCTAAGGGCTGGCAGTGTCCAACTTCGGGTATCTTACCACCAGGAGGAAGAATGTGGCAATATGCAAAGCTTTGTAGGAATCTTTGTGATCACATCTAGGCAGCTTGTTAGAGATCAGGATCCTTTTGAATTATCAGTTTTTGAAGCATGAAGGAATTATTTGAAGTAGCGAGATTTCACTTTGGTACTTTACCTATGAAATGTATGCTTACCTTAGTAAAGTAAAAGTCTAATAGATGTTGCCAGAATTTTTAAGAGCTCTGAACTTTATAGAATGAACCAAGTATTTGTTCTACACATATGGTAGACCTGAGGTGTGTCTTTCTGTCTGCTTGTATGCTATTGAAAACATTCCCAGACTTCACAGAGACAATCACCTGGTCAATAATATTCTCGGCAGAGAGCAGATGGTGGGATCTGATGCTGCACAGTCTAGTTGCTATGAACTGTTACTGCTGGCAACTGTGTATGTGGGATTTATAGGTGAATGCCCTACTCACAGCTTTGGGAATTCATTCTTCTCATGCTTTATTAATCAACGGTCTAACATTTGCTGAAAGAATTTATAGCAGTATGGATTGTTATTGTTGGTACATTGACGACCATGCAGACTTCTGAAAAGGACCCTTTTTTTTATTAAGTGATGAAGAAGAGGGTGTATGGAGAGCTACAAAGTATACAACATCTGGGTTTTTTTCTGTTTGGTTGGTTTTTTTTTCTTTGATGAGGATTCTTGTGCCCTTTGCTGAAACGTTTCCTGCTGGACACTTAAATGGAAGCATTCAGGTCTAGATGGACCTTGTGTCTGAGTGGATCTGGCAATTCCTATGTTGAATGTTAAACTATTTCTAGAATATCTAAATAAAGGAGCAAAGAGATTATAGAACGCTATTAGAATGATATCCATTTCTTTCCATAATCCTTTAAAGGTGTGGAAATGAGGATACACATATACATGGAGTTTATAGTTTATTTCATTCTGATTTGTTATTAAATTGGAAAGACAAGTTACTGAGTCAGTGTTCTAATAACTTTTTCCGTAGCTGTTGATAATTCCTTGATCATGTTGCTTTTGGAAGCTTTTATTCTTTACTTTATTCTGACAATCTGGAAATCATTCTCAGTTTCCAAACTTTGATTTCAAACAGTCTTTTTCCTGTAAAGTGGTACCTTGCTTTGATTCATTGCTAGGACTGATAGGTCACATAAGTTCCCCTTGCGTGGCATCTCGCCACTGCACAAGTGTGTCTGTATTCTTGGAGCAACCACCACACTGGAAGGTAAGAAATGGTCGAACCATAACTGAAGCACTCACATACTGCTTATTGAAATTCTAAACAACATGCCAAAGAAAGCATTTCAGCTTTGTTGTAAAGATCTGGGTTTCTAGACAGCCATGTCCTGCTAGGACCAGCATGAGGTAGAATTGTAAGATATCATAAGACTAGATTTTTCAGTTGACTTGAAGTGGCTCATGTTGGTACTTCATTTTTAAACAGTTGGTTTAGTCTGTTTTGCTTTGGTCTGTTTTGCTTTAGTAGTTATGTTGCAAAAAAGTATACTCGGTGTTCATCACAGAGCAACCAGAGACCGGGGACAGAGGGTCAGGAAGAACAGATGTGGCTTTGTAGATGCAGGTTAGAAGTTCATTCAAGTGGGAGGGAAAATAGTGATGTGTCTCAATGGGACACGGCAAAATAGGAAAGGGGCAGCAAGTCATACATGTCTCCAGAATGCCTTACATCTATAGGATGCAGCTCTCTCTGAAGGGTGGCTTTTCTGCTGTTCTGAATTTCCAAAAGGCACAGAAAACATTAATCTGAAACATGAAACCAGGCCCAGGGTCCTAAGCCATGCTAAAATAGGAGCGTTGTTTCATTTTCCAGCTGAGTAATTACTCCTTGGAGCCTGGGAGAAGGAGGGGCTTGGAATGTCACTTGGAAATGACTTCCCACACACACACCTCCACATTTTTAAAAGACTTTCCACACAATGAAGTAAGTGCTTAATTCTGAGGAGCACACAAATGGTGATTAGTATACAGTATGCAAGAGGAGTACTTCAGAACTGCTGGGGAACTATTTAAAAGAAAATAGAAGAAAAAAGGGAAAGCCAGTTTAGATTCCCACTTGTCAAAACATGGACACATGTTCAAGGTCCATTCCAGCTGTTCTCTATCACCAGAATGGCACAAAAATGTCCCATTTACTCTGTCCCAGATACACAGGCTGTTACTCTTGTGTTTTCAATCTTGAGATGATCCATGTTAAAAGCAACAAGGTACTATCCAAAACTAGGAAACATTCAATATTATTATATTTGCCACAAAATTGAGCAGTATTTAGGGTACTCATCTAACAAACCCATCTTCATAAGCTTGTGCCTCTGCCTTTCTGTTCTTGACCAACTTCTTTCCACAAAATTAAGAAAAGACTTCCCCTTGTTTATCTTCCTTTCTCGTCAACTTCACTCTTTTATCTGTGTTCCTGTTTTTATTCCCCCTCAATATTGAGCCTATCTGTTTGTGGGATCAGTATCACTGTTTATCACCACAATATGCAAATGCCCGTACTCATTAAAAAAAATAAAAATAAAAAAAAATACTGTGGGTAGAGTTCTTTGCAAGGCAGGAAAGATGTTTGGGTTTTATTTGAGACAAGGGCCATGATGTGGTGGAAGGCTTTACTGCATTATAATTGCATTGTCCTAGAGGATAAAGCAGCTGCAGAGGCTTGTTGATCAGAATTCATTTTAGTTTCTGGGGTTTAGTCCACTGTCATCTTTAGAAATGAGGAGTAAGTTTTCAAAACAGCTTCCAAAGCTTCTGGAAGGGTATCTTGACATGGTGAGTGGTCTGAGTCCATGAAAAAGAGGACAGAGGAACTCTATTAATGCTTAAAAGTTGTTTAGCTACAGCAAATGGAGCTGCCTAAATTTGGATGTGACCAAGGCATGGGTTGATCTTCATCAAGGAGTAAGGAGCAAGTTTCCAGCAGACCAAAGTGGGGAAAAGATGTTCTCTGGCTATCCACACCTAGTAGGGCATCAGTCAATGCCCTGGTTCACCATGTGACTGTGATAGCTCAACTCTGAAGGTTTCAGGAGTATTTTCAGACAGTTCAATGTATTTTCACCAGTCTGACCAACACTGACTCCGTCTCACCTAAGTTCAGCTTGAGCAAGCTGGACGTGCTTTATCAGAGATCCGAATTCCTGTAGGTGTTCTGTCTTTTCAATAATAGTAATAGCTATAGCTGTTAATAGTAAGTGTCCTTGCAGCATTATCAGCTATGCCTCTGCCACTTTGGAGTATCCACCAGTGTTCTTGTGTAGCTATTAATGACAAAGGATAAGATGTGTGACCCTGCAGCTGAAGGTCCGGACAGAAGATACGATTACATACCATTCTGAGCATTGTTTCAACCAAGACATTGCAGGTACCACAGGCAGGATCACCTCTTCCTGTATCCAGCACTTTGTGATTTATTGCACCCCTGCATATGGCTTTTTATAGGAGTATCAGAATTTTTTCTGAGTGGTAGCCTGAGTGGCAATAAAGACAGTTTCTATTCTGTGTCCTGATGTGAACCCTGACTGTGTGTCCTCCAGAAAGCTGGCAGTTGTATGCTGTTGGCGCTTTCTGGTTACTGTGTTTTTAATAGTTTTGCCCAGAAATGAGATGGCAATTGCAGAGATCTTCAGGGGATAGTATTTCCTTCCTGAGGACTGGAAAAACTACTTATTTTTCAAGAACCTTGATAGGTGAATCTCTCTGACTGAGGCACTGGCTATTTCCATCTTTGGCAGGCAAACTTCTGCACTGTTACCAATGCAGAAAGCCACAGAACTGTTCCATAATTTACGGTTCGAATTTTGCACCAATTTTCCTGAGCTTTGTCATATGCACATGGGACGGGATCATCTAGAAGTGATGAAACAGGTAATGATATCTGGTGAAACATGGAATATTTTTTCCTATGTGGGTTTACTTGATCTTACCAGTCCTCCATATTGATGATTCTTCACAGATTCCCTGGCTTCTGTCTAACATCTTAATTAAACCACCTGGCCTGATAAGCTGTTTCACGTAGAGAACAAATATTCTGGTTCTAATTGTGCTATAGTTTTTATGGAGCAATTTCTCTCTGTCTGATTCATCGGTCTTGAGCCATCTTTGAACCATGATGAACTTCCTGTCAGTGTGGGCTGTTTGGAATTTACATGTTGATGACAATTACCATCAAGTAGTTGGATTGCTGGTTAAGGCATTAATGAATGAGTATTTCTGTTCTCCTAAGGTGAGTGAACTTTCCAGAGAGGGGGTTCTTTTTAGAAGCAGACCTGTTTGGTGAGAAAGCTCTAAAGCACAGAGAGAGCAGTAGTGAAATGAGGAACTTGGGCTTGATAATATTCTGATCAAACCAGGAAAGTGGTATGTTGGTTTCACTCCATCAGCCATTCTGATGTTCTGTCCTATGCATAAGATCCGTAGGACATGTACCTTGCTCAGCCAGTGTGCTTTCTCTGTTTGACCACTTTCAGTGAAAACCTTACAGATACTGCTTTCCTATTGGTCTCCTCTCCAGTAGAAGTTGCTAGTATAAAGTGTCTGTGCAGCCATCCTCTATTTTCCACTGTTCATTCTATGAATTGTTCTCACAGACAGAGTTTTATAGACTCAAGAAACATTAGAAATTCTGTCCTGGACAAGGCTGGCTAGTCCTTACCCAACACTCAACCTGCCAACATATCTAAGACAACTGTTAGTGTAATAATAAGGAATTAGTTCTTGTGCTTCATATACTACAACTTAGCTTTAGGGTTGGGGGAGTGGGTTGGTTTATTTGTTCAGAGTGTTTTTCTGGTTTGTTTGTTGGTTTTGGTTGTGGGTTTTGTGTTGATTTTTTTAAAGAAGAGCTGTGACTATTTCTGGAATGTCTGAAATTCATTTCTGTTTCTCATCATTCATAATCAATTCCAGCCCTATCAAGTATTTTATAAAATGGTAGCTGCACATTTTTTTCTACATCAACCATTGGGACTAAAAAATAAATACATATAAGAGGGCCAGAACCTCAAGACACGTGTGACACTTTGTTAAGCCTGTGAGTATCACAATTTACAGCATCTGAAAGTTCTTGTTCTTTTCACTGATTGTATTCTCAACTACTGTTCTATTCAAGTTTAGCCAAAGCCATGTTGTTCTTGTTCTAGTTCCCATTAACAAAGCACATAGCTTTTAGTTTTCATTCTTGGCCTCATTAATGACGATAATGCAAAGTTACAAACCAAATACAAACAGTAAAGAACCTCTAGCTGATTGTCAAGTTCCACTGAAGGATACAAACGTTGGGAGCCCAATGTAGGCAGCTTTTCTGACAACCAACCAGTTCTTTCGTGACTCATTTGAAACTGCTGAAAAAGGTAGTAATGAGCATTTCCCAAATGATGTGAGAAAAATAATGTTTCACGTACCAAAAATCTCTAAACATTTGTTACTCAGTACCCACAAGCAGAGGAATGTGGCTGTGCATCTGCCTCTAAAATATGTGTGCCTCAGAAAGGGGTGAAATGGTATTCTGAGAGAGCAAAGGCTCCGTCAGACTCTATAAGTGCACTTTTTTGACTCTTCCCAGGAGAAGTTCAAGACACACTAGTTCTAAAGCCTACATCCTTTCTTCCTCTGTCTTCTTCCATCACCTATGAACACAGAATGCTATTAGAACTGCTTCCAGAAACAGCTCTTATGTTAGTGAAGGAACGCCCAGGACAAGCTAGTTTGCTTACCTTCAGTGTGAGCTTGTAGGTGTGGGAAAAAGATGAGTGGAAAATGCCATCCTGACTATTATACTTGATTTTTATTGTATTTTGGAATATTTACATATGAGCCTTTAAACATAATTACTGCGAGCAATGGAGTCAGAGAGTTGTTCTTTCTTATGGTATAATTCTCATTGTCACTACTGTACATATTATCTTCTAAAACTGGACTTAATCTGTGGTTTGGATTTGTGGGAGCTGCTTTTTTTGGCTTGTTATGTATCCACACTTACAACTGTGCCAAATAGCCTGCTTGTTTCAATAGGATGGTAATTTGTGAGAGCAGGAGGAAGGAGAGAGAGAGGCTTTGGCTTTCAAATATGGTACCTTATATTCACAAAGCATTTGCAAATGTATAGCTAGTAGTGTAGGTGGAAGTTTTGTAGCATACTTCAGAAATTATTTCTTTTCAAAGCCTCAAAAGTCATGTGGGCTCAAAATCTTCATCAGTATTTTGATATTTAATAATTTAGCATCTGTCAGCTGAGATGTGGTAAATCCAGTGTGAATGCTTTCAGCCCATGGAAAATGCAAGACAATTTGATGTAGCTTTGCTTCAGGAAAGATGGCTAAACTAAGCCATAAAACCCTGTGTTTGGCCAAATTAAAAGTGTACAGCCAAGTATTTCCTGAGGCTCAGCTGATTGTGATAACTTGACCCACGACTGTGAATCCTTCTGCACCTTCATCTGCAGCTAAATGATACTCAGAAACTGAAATCTGGGGGGATGGCTAAATATAGCCATTTTTAAATTTAATTCATTTGCTTTGGCAGCAGAAAGACTTTCAGAATTTGCTCTGGCCAGGATGCATGGAAAGAAGTCTTCCCTGACAATGTCACACTGATTATTTTATGGATTTCTACACTTTGATGTAGTGAGTATAGAGGAGATACCCCCCCAAAACTCTTTCCAGTGATCTTGTGGAGAAAGTTTTCAAAGCATAACTCAAGAAAGGGGAGACATGTGCTTGGTTTTTGCTACATACCACTGACTACTCTTGAAAAATTGCAGGGGGAATTAATTTGTAAGTTACAAGCGTACAACTCATACTACACAGTGCGTTACTCAGCAGTGTCTTGCAGGAAGCTGGAATCTCAATCTTGAGCCTTGAATACATTGTAGTGTGAAATGACCAGGATTTACCATTTCATTATGTATCAACTAACATTTTCCATTGAAAATTCCACTTCTACTTGATTGCTGTATTCTTAAGACTAGAAGGGACGTTATGAGCTCCTGTGCTTGTCCTCCCACATGGCACACCTTGCAAAAACTAATTTTACATTTCCCAATGGAACCAAGCCCAGAAGGTAAGCAAGCTCAACAATGCATGTTCGTAGAAGTCCACTTTTAAGAGTCAGTTGGAAACCTCAGGCTGCAATACACTCTAACTTTAGATGAAAGTGATTTAGATCTGAACTTTGTGCTTTGGCCTTGACTCAATTTTTTTCCAAGTAAAATTAGTATCTGGCAAAAAAACCCCAACCCCCTTGCTTATTGGGTAATCTAGTTCTCTAGTCATTTAAAAAAGTGTAAAAAGATATACTTGGGAGACTGCATTCCTTTGGAAGGATGCAGAGTACCTCAAATGCACAATAGCCCCTGCGACAGTGTAAAGTGCAGCAGTATTGTTTTGAAAAAGCAACTGATACAAAAAGCTCTGATCAAAACCAAGATACAAATAGTCCCTCATCTAGTCAACCTTCACAGAGGTAATGACCCATTTGGAAAAAAAAAAGGCTGGATTTCACATCTATTTTTTATTTAATGACTAAGTGTAGACACTAAAGAAGGGAATTGCCTGTTTTTACTAGCTGATTCCCTTTCCTTCCTCCCTGGCTCATGTGTCTCTCTGGTGAGTAATGGGGAGGTTGCTTCTCTGGAACACAAGGGGAAAGTTTCAGTAAATTGCAAAAGCATGTTTGTTACTTGGAAGTCTTTTGGCACATTTTTGAGCAAAGTTCATGGAAACCGTAAAACTATTCTGAAGAGAGGCTTAAAGGCTACACTATCAAAAAATAAGCACCTATACACAGGGATCTGCTCACGCAGAGTTCATGGCAAGATCAAGAATTTAAGCCGTTGTGCAGTCAAACAGGTGTGCACAAAACACACTGCTGTGTCTGCAGATGAGGCAGTTTCCCTATCGTGGAAATATACAATTCTCAAATTTATGTCAACGTCTCTGCGTTTTATAAGGGTGACTTAACCACCTGGTTTTATCTGAGAATTAAACTCTTTCCTTACTTCTTTCCCTGACCCTCTGTCTCTGCCTTCAGGAATAGCACAATGTGAAGCAAGATTAGTAATAAGCTTATGCTGGAGGCTGATATGTTCTTACAGAACCTTGATCTTAATAGGACTTCTAAGTCCTCCCACCAGTAACTTGGGTTTTATTTTCTTATTTCACAAAAACCCATCAGAACCCAGGGATCTGTAGGGAAAATAGACAGATCTGCAAGATGGCAAAGCGGGTTTTGAAAGAGAGGAGAGAGGATGGATGTCCTCTGGCAGGCATTAAGGTCTAGAAGAGTGTGCTCACGCTAGTCTTTTGGCTGCCTGGATTACATCTACAGCTGCTCCTGTGCTCTCTGTTTTATACGTCTGCTTACTGGCTTTAGTAGTCACGTACAAAAAAACAATAGATTTTTCTTTCCTTAAAATGATCATTAAAAATGGATAAGGCAACGGTGAAAGGTGTTAACTAGGCATGCTGTGACACCTGGGAGACACACACAGGGCCAGAATATTTTTTGTGTTTCTCTACCAATATCTTTACAATTCAACCTGGATAAGACAACTCTAATAGGGAAAGGAAGCTTCATTTTCCATAGTCCTTTAGGTCTTGACTTCCCCAACAAGGAAGTCACATTAACATCTTCTCTGCTGATGACTTATGTGATGCAAATAGGCCTTCACTGAGAGTGGAACTGAAACTACATCTTCATTTCATACAACCCTTAAAAATAGATGTAAGTTTTAATTGGAGGCCTGATAAAAATACATAGTTCATATGCCAGCATCATTTTCTTGGGCTTCTCATAGTTCTTTGGACTTGCACATTTTCACCAGTCCTGCACACTTCTTGGAGAAGTTTGCAGCATGTCCAACAGGCATGTGTCTGCCTGCTTGCAACTGACTTAAAAATACCTTGCAGGTATGGCTGTTGTCAGCAGTATGCTCTACCTTCCTTTGTCCTTGTCTTGCATACTCACATAACCTGCAACATCCTGGGAGGTTTTCCCTTTCATTTGTGATTTACCTAAAATTCTTTCCTTTGGTTTTTACATGTCAAGTCGGATGGATCAACACGGAGTTTGTCTTCTGCAATATACTGTCTTAAAAGATGGCATACACACATACAGAAACACAGGGAAGCTGTTGAAAAGTCAATAGATGTGACTTAAGTGTCCTGCACTGGGAGTGTATATGAACATAAACCACAATCCATCATCCGAATTAAATTACATTAGCAAACGAGAGCCATGGGGAGAGCTGACATAAGCAGCCTGCCTAACGTACAAAGCGTTAATTTTCTAGAAATGCCCCATACGTGCTGACTATAACTACCTAACCCTAAAAGCATTCATACACATGATTTTAAACAACAGTTCGTAAGAGTAACAACTCTGACACAGGGTGTTGCCTTAGAATTAATGACTGTCCACGATTAATGGCCCTCAACTGTGTTTGAGCCATCAACTCCTCCTAGCTAGTCATTAATCCCTACAAACAGCTCTCAAACTCCTGTTGTCCATTTTGTATTGGACAAACTGTAATATTGGACATTGTCTTCAAACACTGATAAAGTTTGCAATAAAACAAAATTTCAGGAAGTCTACTGCTTGCTGGAGGTTTGTGCTATGGAAATGTCTATGTTGAGTTTGGTCCTAAATTATGTCATTTACATACCTTTTGATTCCCACAATTAATCACTGTACAGCACCATAGGGAAAGAGGACTTCCATATGCTGCAGTAATGAGAAGCCTCTACGAAATGTGACTAATAGAAGAAATGTGCAGCTTAAGCTGTGAATGAATAATTTATGTGAATTGCAAACAGGGCTTTGCATATGGTCATTACAGATGAAGCTCTTCGTGTAAATAAAAGGATCTGCAAAATAGTTGCACAACTCAAGACACAACTCCCTTCAAGACTTCGTCCATAAGAACTCTTAAGACCTGGAAAATGCAGGGCTTGGTCACGCACAATGAACACGCGTGTATTCTGGGGCTGTAACTTTTGCTTTAGAGTGTGATTTTGATCTGAAGAGAGACACCTTTAAAAAGCCAGCATGCTCCTTTAACGAAATCTTCTTCCTAGCCCTGTACTAAGAATCATACCTGCTAGCCTTGGAAACAGAAATCCTGACCTGAAAAAGAACGGTAAGTAACGCAGGAAGTGACGGGTTTGGCACTGGAGCTGGGAGTGAGATGAAAGGAGTCACCCGCAGTTTTTTGCTTTAGGACAGGAATGAGTTAAAAGATGGGATTTCCATGTCATGGAAAATATTGTCACTTTGCAAATTGCTCTCCTTCAGAATGAAAACAGTCTGAAACTTCCTGTGGAATGAAATTCTGTTGAAATATTCTGTAAAAATGTGTCACAGTACAAACAGAACACCTCCCAACCCATAAAATAAGAATTTCTGCCTTGACTAAGATGCAGCTGTCCATATATAAAATAAAACATGAAACTCAGCTCATACAATTTTGAAAATATTGTACAACATTACACGTCCTGTGAGACAGCATCGCCTGCACTACTGCTTGAGTTGTCAATATTTTTAAATGTCCTAAAAATAAATAACTTTTCATAACAAATTTAATTTTTAAATGTTCATAGATTGTCTGGTTTTGGGTTTAGATAATTTGAAGTCTTGTCAAAATAAAGTCATTTTGGCTTTAGATTAAAAAAAAATCTTTTTTAATGCCTTAAAGACCAGTGCTTAGAACAGATAAAGCCACGTCAATCCAGTATAGAGTTGCAGCACTAGTACCTCACGCAAACCAGTGCACCCACATTACCCAACAAAGTGCTGTGTATCTGTTTTGAATTGGATCCTGTCGGGGCGTCCATCATAATGGTGTCTGCAAGTCTGAGAATGCAAAGCTACTTGCTTTGCGGCCAACCTCTAACTACTAATAAGGGTTAGAGAGAAAGTTTCCTTGGAGGCGGTTCATCCCCTAATTGCTTGCACAGATTTTCTAAAGCCCTTCTCAGATGAAGTTGGCATTAAGTCCTGTCAGAGACAAAGGTTTAGACCACAAGGACAACAGCAGCTCCCGTACTCCCACAGCCATGGCTGCCAGTGCCCCAGGACCCACACTGACAACGAGCGCTGGGGGGGCACTGGAGATGGATAGTGCTGTTTGTAGAGGTAAGCTGCAGTCGGGGCCAGCTGCCAGCGTAGGCAAAGCAGAGCATTATCAAGGATGGCAGATGTCTAGTGGCAGCAAAAAGGCTCTGCAGCTTGCTTGGTCTGTTGGAGGTCCTGTTCCTTGGCTTGTCACCATGGCTTTTGGCAAGGATGAGCAGGAGGGCAGGAGTTGTTGATCTTAGGGCCTCTTCCAACAGCAGGATGAGTAATGAGGGCTCTCACCTCGGTCTTTGTCTTATCTCTGTCTTTTGCCTCCCCCTCCAAGGACAGAAAGAGTCTGATCTCATTCACAGGGAGGAAAATGCTTTTTCATCTGCTCTGTTAAGAGTCCCTCCCTTTCCTAAAGAACAAGGGCTGTGAGCAAGTGAGTTTGTGAGCAGAGGTAAACAGGGACCTAGTATTTGTGAGATGCGAAATTATTGCAGTGAGAGGTTTAACAATAACCATACCTGGCTGGACATAGAGAATACTCTGAATATGGCCAAGTGTATTTGTACTGGTGTAGGCAGTCCAAGAGTCCTTTGGGCTAACTGAATGTGGCCCAGCTCTGACCTGTGCTAATATGAGGGATCTCAGCTTGGACCTGGTCACCCGGCCTGAAGAGCACAGCTGGCCAGCTTGGAGTATGCAGGATGTGCTCGGGTTTCCTTGAGTCCAGCTTCCCTGGGCATGAGTCTAGCAGATCGCTGGGGCAGCTAAACGAAAGCCCAGTGAGTGCTGGGTAGCAAGCCTGTTTAGACAGGCTTGGGGTTTTTCTTTCCTTGTTACCAGGCCATTTAGAGTTGGACCTGCTGATCCTGTAGGTTTTAGGTAAGACACAATCAATCAAACAAGTCTCCCTAACTTTACTTTGGGTTTTGCTAGCGTCTGTTAAACCCAGTGTTTGAAAGCTTTTCACAAACATTATGAAGAAAGTCTACAAAGGTGTCATTGTCTCCGTTTCACAAATGATACTGAAGGACGCAGATGTTTGAAGACAGGCCCAAGACAGCAGAGCAGTAATGAGCATGAGAATACAGATATAACTGCCCCGGGGTTTGGGTCCTAAGCCGGGGATCATAGGGAAATGCTGTAACTACTTTCCGCAGCAGTATTTATTTATTTATACTTGCATATCAGAAATGTTACTATCATGATACACACTGGGTCTTACTGCAATAGTATTGCAGTAGTAACTCTAATATTACAGTTAATTAATAAAAAGGCAGCATTCTAGAGATCTGAATGGCAGCCTTTGTACACTTTTTGGGTAATAGGGTGGTGACAGTGGTTGAGAATTGGCAGTGTCAGGCTAAGAAAGCAATGGGAAACTGAAAAGCTGAATGCCTGAACGAGCAGTAAGAGTATATAAGATAAACAAGAAGAAGTCTTTTTGCAGTGAGGGAATGTAATGATTCCCATAAGATCTTTTTTAAATACTCTTACTGTAAGCACAGTTAAATTAAATCACTGGCAGCAACATTTAGCATAAAGTCATTCACTGTTTACTAACAGCAATTCTAATTAAACAAAAAAAACCCCTATTTGCAATCAATCTTCAGAGTATTCTGGAGCATCTGGTAGTCTCTCCCTCCCGCAATATTCTTATCTGATTACCAGGGAAGAAGTAGTTGTGAGCTCCCCAACAAGAGCTACGTTTTCTGTAATAACACATCAGTAACATGAAAGATTATGAAGTAGTATGAAAATATCTCTTTCCTGCACTTCGATCTGTGATCAATAAATCAAGGCAAATGTGAAACAGGTGCAAGAAGGATGAAATGGTCTCTTTAAGGTGATTCTCTGTGTAAGAGAGTAGGCTTGAGCAGCATCACCCAGGTGGTTTTGGTGGGCTGCGGGAGCCTGGGGGCACGATGCCATCCTGATGTGCTCCCCACATGAGATGAATCAGAAGTAACTAGAAGCAATAGTGCTTGAAGTTATTTTACTCAGCTTCAACTAGCTGAGTAAAATTGTATGGTGGTGCAATAAAGGAAGCTGTGGCTGGATATTTTCAACCTAGGAACTGATTCCCAATGGAGAAAGGAAGCTCTTAGGTAGGTATTGTAGAAATGGCAGGGTGGAAAAAACTTGGACCTGGAACTGCCTAGCACTGATACAGGATCAGGTATCCATACACCTTCCTGACAGGTAATTTTTAACTTGTCATTATAAACTTCACATGAAGGAGATTTTATACTTTTTCCAGGAGCTTATCACAGTCTTTCACATCTCCATCTGAAACTTGTGTTTAATAGCTTTGACTCAACAGTCTACAAATGCAGCAGAACTGCTTTGGGGATCTGAAGTAGTAACTGCCCAGACCTGGTCATGCTCACTCGTTCGAATTTCACATTGGGCGGACTGCACTGCCTCCCATGATGTTGTAGAGATGTGGCCCAGGACAGTCAGAGGAGGAGGCTAGATCTGAGGTGCTACCTCTTCTCTAGGGGTGAAAAGGAGTGAATATCTGAGAGAAAAAAAAGCAGATCCCAAACAGCTGCACACTTATGGTGCCTGCAAACCCCAGCCAACGAGTGACAGACCTGCAGGTGTTTGTGCCGCAGGTGGGGAGGGCAGGGTGGGAAAGTAACTCTCCATGCGTGTGTCCTGGCACAGTGCAGCAGACACACATCACGAGCCACCCCTGCACCAGAGGGCAAAAACTGGGACTACTCCTGCTGCTATGCGGGATGCCAGGGCCTCAGATGAAAGCAAGGTCAGTTAGCCAAATTAACTTTGCCAACGCATTTGAAAGTTTAGGAAAACTTATTTGATCACAATGAACTCCATTCAGCTTTGAAATCAGCTTATTTTTCCTCTACAAAAGATCCCAGAGTGTGCATAGTTGGAAGGTAGGAGATAGAGAGTGCACCATACCTTATACGAACAAAGTTCTGACACTTCCTTAGACAAGGCTGGTGTTGGCCAATGCTGCTTTCTTGGAAAGCAGAAAATAAATATAGTTCTTCCTCAGCTTGGCCAATTATGAGGAGGTTAATTGTAAAACCTCTGCTGAAGAGAATCCAGTGAAGGATCGTGAACATGATGAAGAAACTGGAGCATCTGTCCTACAAGGAATGGCTGAGAGAGCTGGTACTGTTCAGCATGAAGAAGGGAAGGCTCAGAGAAATCTCATCAATGTTTATAAGTATCTGAAGGGAAGGGTGCAAAGAGGATGAAGCCAGGCTCTTTTCAGTGGTGCCCAGTGACAGGACTAAGGGCAATAGGAACAATCCCAAACCCTCTGAATGTCAGGAAGCACTTTCAATGTGAGGGTGGCCAAACACTGGCACAGGTTATCCAGATGAGTGGTGGAGTCTCCATCCTTGGAGATACTCAGAAGCCATCTGGACACGGTCCTGGGCAACTGGCCCTAGGTCGGCCAACTTAAGCACAGGGACTGGACCAGATGACCTCTGGAGATCCCTTTCAAACTCAACTGTTCTGTGATTCTATAAATTTTGCTTTACAGACCTTGACAAAAGAGCAGCTTTTTGGGGAATGTATCCAGGGGAGAGCAAGTATCAAACATAAGGCTGATGAATCCAGTCAAGAATGCAAATGATTGATAGGTTGTGAGACCTCAGTGAGAGGACTCAGGCCCTCTCCTAGCTATTTTAAGGATGTGAATACCATATCCAATTCAGAAAGATCTACAACATTGAGAAAAGCATGAAGATATTTTTCAGTTGTTTGTTGTGCTGTCTTGTACTTGTTTATTCAAGACTCCATTTATCTTAGTAACTGATCAAACTGCTATGAATCCATACAATGAGAACCTCAGACCCTGCCATGTCAGGGTATGTATCTTGTTACCATCTCTCAGTTCAAAACAAAACAAACAAAGAAGCAGGTATGTAAGTAGAGAAGAAGTTTCTTGTGTGGTTACTCAAAACTAACTCAGCCTGTGGGTGTGGGACTACTGCCCTCTGGAAAGGGCCTTCTGAACCCTTTTGAAATAGGGACTAGCATAAGGACCTTTTGACCTGTTTTGAGATTACTCAGAGGATCTCTTTTATTTTAATTTTGCCATTTTACTGCCCCTTGAAGCTCTTTTTCAAATTAAAATGGTAGCTGTGATTGTGGTAGTTCCATGTCTACTTCCCCTCCCTTTAAATAACTGGTTAGAAAGACAGCTTTAGCAAAGTTACTGCTTTTAGTTGCATAGCTTGCTTTGTTATTTCTTTAGTATCGAAAAGATCTCTTGCTCTGCCTAAATCAAATATTTTTCTTCAATAAAAATTAAGTGGAAACTTATTTTACCAGAATACTATGCTCCTCCTGCCTGTGACCTACATATACTCACGATGCATAAACATACACATCACATTTCTTCTTATTATGAATGAGAATGAGGTGGGGTTTTTTTCTGGTTTTCTGTTCTTTCATTTTCTATGGAATCAATAATAAACATTTTCTGTCACTGTCCATCACTAGACAGGGTACTTCAGTTAGACAATAACTACTTAGTCTTGGCATTGGGAGCTCCTCCTTGCCTGCAACTGAGGAGTGTGAAAATTAAGGACACGCTTTACTCCACTGATGGCTCCTATTTTCCCTTCTGTAAACACGCTGGTTTTAAAGGAGTTGTGTAGAAAGCTTACTGCACTCAAAACCAACAAAATGATCCAGTGTATTTATTCAATTCTATTTTAAACATGTGGTTATGGCTCTGAGAGACACTGTTTCACCAGCCACACCCTTCTCCTTTTCCCAGCTTCCTCAAATGGTTCCTCAATGCTAGAACAGATTCACTCCACGTGGAGCAGTTGTGCAATCTTACATCATCTCTCGCTCTTCCCTTATCCACCATGAAAAGAGTTGCTCCAGTACACTGAAGATGAAACTGGAGCATTTTTTAATCGGAGTTTCTCAAGTAGTCATTGCTATAGTCTATTTACATGTTTTATACCTATCAAATGACCCACAGGTTCATCCCTAGCATATCTGAATTTCACATTGGACAAATTTTCAACAATACTTTTATCACTGGCAAATATTGTTGAAGGAGACAAAGTTCTGTGGGATTATTTCTTCATATGATACTTCATTTCTCATTTAAATAGTCTCTGATGATGCTCTATTTTGAATTTTTTTCATGTATTTTAGTCACAACATGTTGAAAAAAATAGTGTAAACATTACTCTGAAGAATACTGTCTAGATGAACACTGTAGTTTTACAACGTTCTCTAGGGAATTAAGCAGAAAATTAAAAAGTTTACTAGTGGGGTATTAGCATAGGTCTGAAGAAATTGTAGAGTGGGATGAAATTAGGCATAAATTACAGGTATGAATACAGAGAGCTTTCTTTATTAGTTTAAATTAATACTGACATTTTCCTAAGTGCCATTTTATATAGTTTTTGTCACCATTGTACCTGCTTATTAATACATGTGTTTTAATACACATTCCTGTGGCACAAGGAAATAATTCTGTTTCATGAATGAGGAGCGAAAAACTGAGATCAAGCAATTTATACAAAGTCACAAAGGAAATGTGTGGCTAACCTTACATCTCTTGAATGCCAGTCTAGTGGTGCAACTACAGCAGCAGCTCTCTGCTTGACAAGTAACTGAGTTGTGCTAAAGCCCTGCATTTGATAATGTAAAAACTCCTGATTATTAACTTCTAATATATTACAAATGATGCAATGCATAGCCCTATATCTAGTAGATATGAATCCTAATTTACTTAAGTTCTACCAGTTATGTTACTGAAAATCACTGCTGATCAGAAGACAAGATCTTGGAGCAAGGTCTACAGACATTGCCACACCATTATGGCAAGAGGTGAATGAATGGTACTTCTTCTACTTTCTACTTTCCTTTCTACCATTGTAAAGTGCAATCCTGCAGAAAAATGCTTAACTCTAACTTAATCCTAGTCACTAACTATGGCTAATATGTGTTTTGTGACTGCTTACTTGTGTGCAGAGTCCAGATTACCTCTACCCACAGTACTTCACATTTCTGTAACACCTTTGAATATGTTTTGGAAATATGCCGATAGAACATAGACAGTAACTGCTAAGATGATTTTCTACAGCTTTGGACAGATTGTGTTGCTAAATTCACTGAGAAAACGTAGTTGCTTATATATTTTTAGATTTAGCATGCGTTTTTATTGTATATGGAAGTGCTTGTATAGTAAAGACATGAACTACTTTGCAACTTGTGTGTGAGTCCCTTGACACGTGTCCTTTCTGTGGCAACTGGAAAGCCACAACGTACGAACATATTGAGTTCACCACGTGGCAGTCCCTCCTAAGGCTCCTCCAAAACCTCTTAATCAGCTTTTGGTGTCAGTTTTCCCCTTGCCTCTTTATTTATATGCCTCAACCCAAGACCCACTAGGTTGTAGGATACCTCCCCATCAGTTTCTCTGCTATGCTTCAGCTGCTCTGTCACAGCCTCAGGAATGGATGCCTGATGGGGATCACGGGGATCTGAGCCTGTTTTCATTCTCTTATCTGCCATGGCTCTGGGCAGAGCACTGCTGCACAGCATGCACCAGCTCCTTGGTTGGTTTCAGGGACCCTTGGAAGGGTTCTCTGTTGTTTCCTTCCGTCTCCAAATACTGTTTTTCTATTTCGAACCTATGACCATGAAGTCTCTTCCTTTCCTTCATTTGTTGCCCTCCATCAGTTTTCTCTACAGTTTTTCTTTTGCTCACATATACTTTGCTGGAAGGTCATGAGATAGAGGGTGTTCATCTTTGTTAGGCACAGGCTAAGGCCCACTACGTTTGGAGGAAAATCCACTAGGAACAGTGATGAACTTCAGGTATTCTGGGAAGAGAATAGGAACAGAACAGGCAACCAGCACTATTTCCCAAATTACTTCCATGCACACCCACTGATCTGTAGCCTTCTGAGGTAGGTGTAGTCCTTGTTCTCCTTTGAACATGATGGATTTTCTTAATACTGCTTTCAGGTAAAGGTAATTCTGAAAGCATTTAGTGGGATACAGACTTAGGTATGGGTGTTACTGTAAGACTGATTCTGGATAAAAGTATCAGAAGATCTTCTGAAGGCAATCTTCTTACTAGAAAATAAAGACAACTTTTTCTTCATAAGTTCTGGCTGTGTTAAGAAACAGTTGTCTGGCATTTGCTACAGTAAGATGATGGTTGGTGTAAGTTGGGTTTAAGGTGCTTGTACAAGCATCCTGTATTAGCTTTCATGCCCAAAGTGAATATTCATACTGATTTTCAAAAGCCATTAGTCACCCCAAATAATTTCACATCTAGGAAAACCAGCTGAAGAACTCAGCAGTGAGGCATCCAATCTGAGTGATATTAAGCGGACAATTTCTTCCTCTTTGATTAGTTAGCTGCTTGCAGAAGTCTTACTGGGGGCCCTTGCACATATATGAAGAGAGGACAAGTTAAAAAAGGAAAAACTATTGGAGGCTTGGGAGGCTGGAAAAGCGAGGCCGTCAGCAAAGAGACATTGCAAGAGAAGTAATCAGGAGGTACGTTGAACAAATACCAAGTAAGCAAATAATGCTCATGTTTAAAGGGTTAGCAGCATGATCGCAAGGTTGGGGAAAGAATTTGGTTTCTGGAGCAACTTTGTCATGCTATGTTATTAATCAGGGGCAGTGCTGGGTGAGTCCCTGTTCCTTACAAGCTCTGTTAGAGAGCTGACTAGTAAAGTGTTTGCACCTAGAATTTGCAGACTATCAGATTTGCATTGGAAGCTTTGGTAATAATAATAATTTTAATAAAGTGAACAATATTTCCCACCTGTAACCTGTGTTTTTAAGGAGGTTCTAGAAAAACATGTTGGTAAGAAATGATTCAACGCTGGATTCCTAATCTGTGAGAAGGTTCCTACCAGCTGTTGATAATTCGCATCAGAAATATGTTCTTATCAGCTAGCCACAAATCTCATCTTCTCTTTCTCCTCTTTTGGGTGTGAGTTCATGAAGTTTGGCTAACCTTGGTAAATAGCGTAAGATAAAATTGTAGGGGTTGATTTCACAACAAAAAGAGGGGAGAAGCTGTGGGTAGAGTTAGCCAGTCTGAAATAAAATCTTCCCAGATTTCAGATGAGGTAAGTAGCCAAGCAAAGACTGATGAAGCTCCTATTTGAAACACAGGTCTTTCATTTCTGATCGGTCTATCCCTGCTAGTTGTGTACAACAATAATCATCTCTTCTTCTGTTATTTTAATTGCCCTGAATTTGTTTTGAGCATTTCCATGATATCATTTGCCTGTAGAGTTACTTCTTGCTTTCAACATTTCAGTTAAATACCTAATTTCTTATGTTGCTTCCTTCATCTCTGAGACATCTCTGTCTCCTTGAAGAGAAGAGAGGTTCCAGCTTTCATGTGAGCTACCCAGATGAGCGAGGACCTGACTCTGGAGTAAAATATTTTAGCTGGACTCTATTAGTGGCCTTGTATAGGTATATACAGATACTGAGAGTAAAATTCTGCTAACTTCATGGGGTAGGTATTTAGAGCTTCTTTTCTAATAATGCAAGGGACTACATTAATGTCAGGGGACTGAAGACCTGACCATTGTCCTTCTGAAAAATTCTGTTGCTACTTATCTAAGGCATATGATAGATTAAAAGACTAGATCCATTGCTGGCCATTGATGAAATTGCATTATTTTTAGGTATTTATCATGTATGGCAAACTTGTTAAATTTAGCACTTTCTTGATTTTCTTTTTCAGAAATAAATATATGCCAGATAGCAGAGATGTAACTGATATTGTCCTATGGCTTCTCGTGGTGGGCAACTGGTGATTGTGCATAATTTCACATGTGGATTTCTAAGAACAAGATGCATGGCTGTGTCTTGGAGAGCAGGGACTGAGCAGTTTATTTAGACTAGCACAATGGGGAAAGAAGGGACGTTTAGATATAGCAGTCTGAAGAATTATGTCCTTGACAAGGCTAGCAGGAAGATTCCAATACCCTTCTGGAAATGGTTTAAAGGTGTGAAATGCTAGCATCCCTTTATTATGCTCAAAGTTAAAAAGAGAAATGAAAAATTTCTACCCCTCTATTCTAAATGGAAAAAAAGTGAGAGAACAGCAAGATAAAATGGGAAGTTAAATTTTGTTTTTATCTTTTTACTAAGTTAGTACAATTTACTGATGGAAGAATCCAAAGACTAGGAAGCTTCTGACTAAGAAGAGATGAAAGTCTAGTCTTTGAGTACAATCCTTTGGATGTTGGAGTAATTTGAATTCTCCATTACTTCTGACTGGGCTGAGGCTTAAACTGGCACAAAGGGGCAGGAGTAGTAAGCTGGCCTGGACTTGATTTGTCTTTTTGGTCAATAGAGTGCTGAAGAGGGATTTGGAACATACAGCAGATTCAGGACTTGCTGAATTCTATTTCCCTCTGGCAAAGTCCTTACTTTAGAGGCTCTTTTCATGGAGCTGCCAGCCCAGAATCATCCTGCATCTAATGGAGGAGGAATGTGAAGAGCTAAAATGGAGTGAAACAATTGAATAGCTGACTTTATAGCAAAGACATGCGGAAATGAGTTTGATCCTGTAGACTAAGGATTAATATTTGTTGTCCAACCCAAGAATATGACTTAAACGGTGAAATCTTTATGAAGTTCTCTGGAAAATCTGATTAACAAGTTGTGAGGCTAATCAACCGTATTATGAGAAGGAAATTATTCAATTTACCAAAACCTCAAGAGACCAGGGTAAATTTACTGATAGTTCCTTGCCCCTACAAGACCAAATAAAGCCCCAACATGCTGTTGAATTCTTGAAATCTCTCTTTTCCACTAAAGTGGAAATCAGCCCTAAGTACAAGCCTAGTGATTAGTCAAAGACTTAACGGACTTACAATCTGTATTCTCAGAGTGGCTGGGTCAAGCAAGTTCTGTATTTCATCACAGAGGCAGGACAGGATCTAACCTGGATCTAACTTAAAAAAAGTTTGCTCCAGAGGTACTGCAAGCAAGACTGAATAACAGTAGTAAAGGAACATGTAATATAATAAGCGAAGCCAAGCTATATTTATATTTTGCAGTCTTGAAAGTGAACAAGAGAGAAAGAAAAAAAGGGTGGTGGCAGTGGAAAGTAGTTTAGTATTCATAGAATTCATCCATGTGAACAAAAGATGCAGCTAGTATTTCAGTTGGTGCTATAATAATTGATGACTTTATGTGGGGGTACATTATTATATATCTCATTTCCAAATTACCTAGCTTATTCAAACAAATCTTTCCAAAATGTATCAATTAGATTAGCTCACTACATCAATCAGCAGCATTCAAGATTGTGCTGACTTCAGTTTTTGCGGTGTCTTCTTTGCAGTATTGTTGCTCTTATAAAAATTGTTTTTGTGGTCCTTTCAGATTTCCAATGTCAGCTGCATCCAAATTCTTCTAGCAGTGGACATTTTGGGTAGTTAGGGATAACTATTTCCAAAACCACATTTAATTTATTTATTACCTCATCCCAGAACTTATTTTACCCTAGGGCACAACCAAAACATATGCAACTAATTATCCTGAGAATGTCCACAGCTCCAGTAAGTATGGGGGTTTTTTGTTTTGTTTTTTTTTTTTAATCCCACAATTTTTCATTCTTTCTGGTGTCCATTAAGTCCTACAGAGAGATTTCTGCTCTATAAATTCAGCTTGAGTTCATGTGCAAATTCATTTATGCTTAAAAATACTCTGTTTTCATCTTTTGCTGTTCAAGTAGTAATCTAGATCTTGGTCTACGAACTCTTAAGTCTCTGTCAAACATTTCAGGGCTATCAAAAAAGAAAGTCACAAAATGAAGGCACCAAGGCCCAGTTTTAGTCGGTTTTAATTCCAATAATGTCTCCATGCCTGGTGATTCCTATTGGCTACATGCAGCTGAAGATGCAGGGCCAGCCAGAAGGAAACATTAGGAAAGGGGAGTAAATTGGAATTTAGCCAATACAGATTAGATCTCCTGTCCTTGATTTTAATTAAAAAAACAAACCACAAAACCTCTGAATTCTTCAGGATAGAAGGCTGTCTGTTTTCACTGCCTTCCTTCCAAAAGAGGGAAAGAATAAATACAAAATTCTTATTGAACTGCAGCGGAGTCACAGAGGACATAAAGTCAGGCCATTGTGATTAGAAATCTTTTTGGTTTAATTTCTCTGATGCTTGATGTTTTGTGATGTCTGGAGCGAGTTCTGACTCTAGGGCTGTGATAAGAAGTGCTTTAAAAAACCCCACAACCCAAATAATAAAACCCAACAACAAAAACCTATAGTTGAGTTTGGAGAAAATTTCAGGCAGGTGAGTGCTAAATCTCTCTCAGATAGGTAGATTTTCTGTTCTTTGTCATAGGATAGACTCTGTCAACTCACTCATGGGAGTCAGGAGAGTTGCAAGTTAAAAGTATGCTGGCCTCAGTTCAACGCAGTGGAAAGAACCAAACCTGTTCAGTCTAAATATTAGAAGCAGTTTAATTCTCACGGCGAGGAGTTCCAACTATGCTGATTTATCTTATCAGGAAGCCTGGTAAATTAGCCTGAAGCAGATATCACCAGACTGTGCATAACATAGAGAAGGTACTAAGTATTTTCAGGTCTCATTTACTTTGTTAAAGATCTGGGAACTCAATACATTCCGTATTCAGGCTCTTGACCAGAGGTAAAATTCTAGTGTCCAGGAAGGCAATGGCTCAGGGAATTCAGTGAGGCGTGATTAGCCTCAGTGAGCTAACAAAGGTCAGGTACTTCTTCAACACAAGAGTAGTTTCACTGCAGCATTCAGTGTACCTGACAACAGAAGATGACTCTACAGCTGAAACATACGTAGTTCCTGGTAGCATTGCTATGTGGGAGGGAATTCTCATTGGAACAATTTGTTTGTAATCCTGTAAATGAGGTGATTTAGTATCTGCCACTTTGCATTTGTAAGCTCCTCTCATAATTCTTCCGTAACTACAAAAAAGAATAATTTAGATGCCTGTTATGTTGTTGGGTTTTTTTTAATTAGTCAAATGGCAACAGTATGCTTGCTTCCACAAGACTTACAAGTCAGCATGTCCCCAGAAACATTAATCTCCCAGGCAAACATAGCAAAAGCAGAACACATAGAAAAAAAGAGCTGCTCCAGATTTCTTAACTAATTTTGATGCCGAGTTTCCACTTACTGTGCTTGCTGGACTTTTGGGGGACAATTGTTTAGGGGAACGCAAATAACATTTGAGAGATTTTACACAGAAATGTATCCTGCATGGTCTTGCTCTGTGTGTCTGTCATTTGTTTTACTTGTTGCCCATTGAAGCTAATGAGCCTATCTACAAGAGTAAACATAAGATGATAAAAATTTCCCTGTTCAGACCCTAACTCAGATCTCAAGATGTGTGACCAAATGTCGGACATTCCACTCACAAGTCCAGATGAGCTCATCTCAGATAACTCACTGTGTTTCCATCTGGTTCAGATTTGAAGAAAACTATTTAGTTGGAAGAAGAAAAATACATTTTGTATCATTTTAATGCTGAACAGATTTAGTGACATACTTGCTTATTTAATCTACTGCATTGGAGAGTCTAATGAACTGAGTAAGATACATATCTTGGCTCCAGTTCTGTGCTAAGACACACCAGAGAAGCCCCAATTGACTTAAATGGAATAGCATCTTTGTTAATAAGTGCAAAATGTATTCTGATGAAAAAAAAATGTACAAGCATGGTATAAATATAAGTATTTCAAACTATTGAAAATTACTTAACAGTTCATCTGCATTTGTCTTGTATGTGTTTGGTTTTTTTTAGAGGAACAATACTGTTTATTCAATAAAATAGTCTGGTTTTTTTCAGCCGAGGAATTTAAGCATCTAACTCCCACTCTCAATAGCTGGAGAAATAATATGTATGTGAATCTTTCAGATTCTGATGGGTGAGTGAAATCCAGTGTTATGCTGCACATCACACACTGCTGTTGTGTGTGCCAGACAGGTTACATTTGATATAATACAGCCCAGGCCTGGGGGATGCCAAGCACCTATTAAAGAGTTCATGGCCATATGCTACATTTCAGGAAAACAGGTTTTCTCAGGATGGTCCAAAGATGCTTCCTTTCTGTTGTACTGAAAATGCAGAGGGACAACTCACATAAAAAAAACAGGTCTTCCTGTAACCCAGCTTTTATAGAGAAATTTGCAGCTTCTGGCAACCTTATCTGGAGAAACTACCAGCTAGCAGCATATACCATAACTCTGCTTAAACTGTCATTGCCATTAGAATAAAAACACTAGTTCTGTCAGTCCAGTTCTCATTCATTCCCAGTTCTGCTTCATGCTTTTTTCCTGTTGCACGTGCCTGGGAGGCCTCATGGTGAACAAGATCAAGGGAGAAGCTCGGCTAAAGCTATCCCATTGTTTGTGTAGGAAAGGACCGTACAGACAAGAGATGAAAGTAAGAAAGAGAAGTATGAACTGCATCTAGAGCGTGGTCTTTATTTCTAGTGCCAGTTCCATTTTATGCTGGTATGTCACAGTGTACTTGAGGGTACATTTTCAGCTCTCAGAAGTGAACAGGCTATTTGGCAATTCAGCTACAATATGAACTTATTTTACTGTCTCTGGTCCAGGCTTCACCTATAGCTCAATAGTTTGTAATTTATTTATTTTTTCCCATGCTAAGTAATGCATATGAAACCCTACAAGTAATACTGCAGAAAAATAAAGGGGTTCAGAAAAAAAAAAGAGTCTAATTTTTGTTTGAGTTTGTTGTACCGTTAATTTTTCTTAAATGTTGTGCTGCCAATTTATTTTTCTACAGTTGTGTTGTCATCAGATTTGTTGGATAAAAGACTTAATTCTTAATCATTGAGACTGGAGTGCTATTTTCAGTGCAACTGATGAAAGAAAAAATTAGAGGCCTGCTTCTTTTTAAAAAAAAAAGATTATACAATAATGAAGTGTACAGAAAACATTAGTTGGGCACTCAACTATAAAACATTAGAAGTCTTTTGCCAGATCCTTTTTTGTCAGAAAATGTCACTTTGTTGCAGCATTCAAACATTAAAATGTCAGTTTACCAAAATCTGGCAAAGTAGCTTCTCCAGATGATATATGGAGAGAAGGAGAGATCAAGCTAAGAGAAAGTCTTGGCTTTCTCCCAGGTGTGGAAACCCAACTTTCCAACCCCATTCTGGTTAGTGAAAGCTCTCCAGAGGGCTTTCACCCTTTCCTGGAGAGTGCAGCCATTATGAACCTTCTCTGGGGGCTTTGTCACAGAGTTGTGCTTTGCTTTCAGTGGAAAGGTCACGGATTGCATTCGTATGCATACAGAAACAAATTTTGAAACTAGATGCAGTTTAACGAAACAGAATTCCAATTTTCCAGTCAGCCTTTCTTGCTACGCTTTGTCATCAACTCAACTCAGGGAAAAAGGAAGTAAAAAGCAACATTCTCTAAAAAGAAACAGACTCAAGGGAACATATTTGAAACAGGTATAAATGCCAAATTTCCACTGTCATAAAATGATTAAGGAGAAAAACTTAGTGGCTGAGAAGTTCTGTCCCCTTCATCATGGACAACTGAAGGTGGAAAATTTTCTTATAAAGATGCCAGAGCATTTAACTGCCTTTCTAAATATCATGCTAAGTCTGAAGCCTGCATTGTGCCATATACACTGATTACAGCAACAGCACAAATGGGCAGTCAATAAAGAAGACAGAAGCAGAAGAGGCACATTTGCTTTGAGTTCTTTTCAGTGAAACCATTGGGCATAGAGATTCATAAGTGTTAATGTGATCTTCTCTTCTATGGCACGCTGACAGTCACTGTTAATCACTTGGACATTTTTGGAGAGAAAGGGAGTTAACCTTCCTTCTTTTTCTCTTTCCATTTAGCTGCAGCAAGTTCATGTGAATATTCCTTCACTCCCTTGTTCGAATCTTTCATGGTGTTAAACTGTCCATTGGGTAGAATAGAAAAAAAAAAGTACTTTTGTTATTCTTACTTAAAACTGACTCCTAGTTTCTTGAGGACAACACAAGACAAAAAAGCTTGAGAGGATGAATAGGACAGCAAAACAGCAGCAGAGGCCTCTTCTTATTCTATTTCTTCCAAGCTTGCTGCTAAAGAAAGAAAAAAAACAATAGCACAAAGCCTTATCAGCCACACTGAGACCTGGTAAATTTACACTAGTGTTGGGCTGTCAGAGGCAGGCTCTGGGTTATCTTGCTGGTTACAAGAATGCAGCAGAGTGGCAAAAGAAATAGTTTAGGACAGACTAAGCAGATGGCAGCAGAGAAACTGAACTGGAGAAGGAAAAGGAGATAGCAGGGAGAGGCTGGGAACTGGAACCTGCACATCACATGCTGAGTATCTTTCAGAAGATAACAGAAGCTAGTAGAAATGGGGTTATCTTCGGATCCTTCCCATCAACTGTCTGCCCACATCATCTCTTAGCATTAGGAGAATTAAGGTCCAACACTGCCATAAAGAACCCTCAAGTCCCAACAGATGGTGGGCATTTTGCTCCACGGAGGTAAATCCCGCTCCTTTCAGCCCTCTTGGCATCACATTATGGATGGAAATAATAACCAGCAATAACTTAAGGATATATTCAGAGAGTAGTCTCAACAGAATCAATTATGGGATGCCAGCTGTGCCCTCGGCCGTGCACCCAGTATTCACAAATGTGATTGGGCAGTAGCATAGGACTCAGCCTGAGCACTGGGAACTACTGGGACCCTGGCTAAAGCCATGCAGTTGGGTCCTCAGCCTTCACGTTGGCCTTGGTCTCTGAAGGAAAGCTAGCATGGGCACACCAGGTCTTGCACCAACCATTTCTTCCTACTGTCATGTACAAAGAGAGTAAGAAATGAGATCATTATGCAAAGAACACTGCAGGGAACACTAAGCAAAAACTGTTCTACAGATGGAAAAATGTCATCATCAGAGCTCCTTTTTTTTTTTTTTTGTTTCTGTTAACTGCAGTACTAGGAGAAGGGGGGAAGGGAGAAGAAGGTAAGCGAGCTTATGGCCAAAAGTTTATTAGCCACATAATTGGTAGGCCAAACGTAGATTAGAAAGTCTTCTGTTAAGAAATTACTTCTTTTTCGAAGTTGTCTCAAGCTATTTAAAGTTTAGTGATGGGTTTTATTATGCTGTATGCCTCAGTAACACGATCAACTCTGAAATGGAAATAGTCATCCTGTAGTGCATATCACCTTTTCATGGTGCAAAGGACTACCCTGTTAAAAATGACATTTCATTCCAAGAGGCAGAAAATGAGTATTTTGCAAGATGCATGTTTTTTAGTTCATCTGGTGTTCCATGTAGCTGATGGAGAAGCTGCCATAAAAAATAAGGAGATGGATATTTAGTTTTACGTGTTAGAACTTTGAGTATTCAGGGTCCTGTGACTCTGAGTCATGCCTTTGTTCTCTGAGATATGTTGGCGTCCCTTCCAGCTCCACTTCTCTGCATTATTCTGCAGTTCAGTTACTCACATTAAATCACATTTCAAAAACCCACTTTCTTCCTCTACTGAATGCTGCCACGTGTACCACTGATAAAACCTAATTAGTATGATGGCAATGCCATGAGGTGGGTCTGATGGCCAGAACATCAGCATCTATGGCAGCAGCTCGGTGTGGGCAAGTGGAGTGGGATGAGGAGGTGCTGCACATTGTGGTGGGCACAGCCCGGTCTGCTAGCACTGGTGACTTCTGGTGAGCGCTGAGCCTTACTTATGCACGTGGCTCACATCTGCAAAATTCTGAAAGAGGAATCAGTGACTACCTTTTACAGACCACATGATCATTTTATGCAGCTGCCCAAGACATCTATTTGGTAGTATTAACAAGAAGAAGAAAGAAATTCTCTGACTTCAATTTAGATTTGCTAGGTACCTAATGCCTATCTAAGTATCTAGGTATCTAAGTCTAAGAGACTCTAAAAATAATAACCAACTTTTAAATACAGCAAGCCTTGCTCCTGAGGGGATGACTTAAAGTATGAGCTCACTCTAACAGAGGAAGAGGAGTGCTCTATAATTTTGTGACCTTACGAAATCAGAATATGGCATGATATTATTAAAGGAAAAGAGTGAGCTAGTTCTCTAAAGCCTAAAGCAGTTCTAGACATAGTTACTTAGGAACAGAAACTTGACATAGGAACTGTTAATGAAAATTGGGAAGTGTTCAAGGATCTACTGCTGCTTTGTCCATGCACAGCATAAAGGAGAAGTAAATAGAAACAAGACTAAGTTGCAAGTCAACGCACACAGATGATAAATAGCAGTCAAAAAAACAAATGGATTGTTTAGAGACGCTTCTGTCTGGTGTTCATAGTAGAGCAGGAATACACATTCTCTTTTCTGGGCAGCAAATAGTCACACTGAGCCACTAGCTGAGCCACTAGCTACCTTGTGCATGGGTGCGTAAATGCCTGCAGTGTGGCATGCTGCTCACTGCCACTGGAACGTGAGTCTGATGCATGCCAAGTGTATGGGAAGAGATCTTTGAAAACTAAAATTCGATTCAACAAACTGATGACCTCAAGCCATATTTACTGGTCTGTCACTGCAAGATACCTACCCATGTATCTAACTAGCTAGATTGCTCGCTGCCTTTCTGCTCCCTTTTCTGAAGCAGTAAAGGTGAAATGGAAGGACAGCAAAGGAAAAAAAAACCACAAACCAGAAAAAAAAAACCGAGAGCCCAAAACTGTGGCAGAAGGGAGACTATTCTGAAATGTTTTCTATGAAAATATTAGCATTTTCCCCTGGCTCTTGAGTGCCTGAAACAGACCTGCTATATTCTGGTGCTTCATAAGCCATTCAGGTTGTAGCCAAGGGGAAGTATGGGTGGCTTTTTTCACTTAGAGGGGTTTTGACAGGATTGCACAGCTTTCATCTTTTTTTTTTCATTAGAACTTCACACAGAGCAAACCTTAATATTTCCAAGCATCTCCTTAGTAACTAACACTTAAAATAGAAAAATCTCAACATTGACTTCATTGCTTGCTCTCTGCTCTCCAAAACTCCCAATGACATAGAGAATTCTAAGAAGAGGAAGTAGGATGTGCAGGCGTGGTACAAAAGCGGAATCAACTCCATGAGGACCTGAATCCAGGAAAGAGACTGAGTGAATGAAGGTCCCGCAGAGGAGCTGTCTCTTAGCTGCTGCTGTATCCCTGCTGTTGTGAACACCACTTTTTCTCTTCTTGCAACAAAGCTCCAATAACCGTACTATCTAACTTCCACTTTTTGTGTTTTCTTTGGAAAGAAAAACTGCCAAAAGGAAATTCTTTTGCCTATGGCCAAGTAATGTTATTCAAAATTCCTGTGTTAGATGGAGGTTGCTAAAATCCCTTTGGAATCTCTCTTGTGCAGTGTTTCTGTACAAACACAGTATGGCACGATGTTAAATTACCACAGTTGAATGATCTCAGAAATCCATGACATAGGGAAAATAGATTGATCATATGGATTGAATCACAATAGATAGGAAAGACTAATATAGAATATATCTTCTTTAATTAGGAAATCTTTCTGTCTCAGGTACTCAGAAAGTGAAGTTAATGCATGTAAACATTTTACATCTGGGCAGATTTAAAAACGCATCAGCACAGAATATTTTAAAGTTGCAGCTTCCTAGGGGAAATTCAATAATTTTTTAGGGCCAAGCATCGAGGCCAATAGGATTTTCCTCTGTAGAATCAGAATAAAACAAAACAGCGCCCATCTCTTCCCTTCACGGTTGATGACAGGCACCAGAGCTCCGTAAAGGAAAACAGAAAATGAGCACTAGCGAATTTTGAAGTGAACTTGCCAAGTTACAATACTGTCTTCATTTAAGTCTCTTCTAAGAATTTTCCAAGATATTTACAGGAAATAAATAGCTTATGAAAACAGCAGTATAATTTCACTGGAACCATTGATATACCCAGGAGCCCAAGTCAAAGCTTTTTCATGTGAGCGAGAGTCTCCACAGCCACTGACAGAAGAGCACATGTTCCATTGGTTTGGGGGTTAGTTTGGCAAACAGATGTGGATACAGTTGGTTGCTCTGCTCTGGCTTCCTCTGAAAGCCTTTGGTACTTTTAGGATGATCCATTCCGTTCCTACGGGTACCTTTCCACGCTGGGAAGACCAAGCCTACTCTGAACCTTTCTATACCAAGTCAATTTCTAAAGCCAAGTTTCAGATAGTGAAAGACAGTCCCTGAATCCAGGTTTCTGAAAGCAGGATAATCTCATTGGCAAGGCACAGGTTGCTTTCCAGCAGGGCTGACTAGCAAAGTAAGCGTGGCTGTTGTTTTCTCAGTGCCTGCTTTGCTGTTACGTGATTAAAGTGGGCAGATTTTTGTGTCCCTGCACTGGGCTGCTTAGTTATAACCACTAGGTCTCAGTTCTTTGGCTGTGAAACGAAAGCAGTAAAAGCCTCCTCCTGCCTTGCACACATGCAAAAGGGAAAATGTTAGAAGGCAGAAAAGCAGGTAGGTGTTTCTTGTAAAGGGTACTAAACCTGAGAGATCTCTGACAACTTTGTGAATTTTGAACCTGATCAATACCAATTGGCCACGTGATTTCATAATTTAATCCACATAATTTATTCATATAATTTTATTTACTTTTATCCTATTTTCCTCCTACTAGTCATATCCATGTTTGGAGAGTGCGAAAGTCCAGAGGGGATGGTGAGAAACAGGAGAGACAGAGTTATCACAGAGCTGATACTGGGGCTCAGTGAGTTACAGAAAGCCTCAAACGCAGTGGAAAGCTGGTTAGGTCAGAAGCTTTCCAGCCACTTCCTTTTTTCTGCTGCTACTGCAGCAGGATGTGAGATGGGAGGCACCCTGTGTTGAAGACCTAGCCTGGAACACAGCTAATTCTCCCTTGATCACTTCGTATGTTTCTATTGGTAGATCATACTGGCAATGCCATTCAAAGTAGTCATACTAGATGAAAGGATGCTGTCAATTAGCCTGCTCAGTTAGAAGATTGGATACACATAATGACTGGTCTTGCATATGAACAAAGAAATATGCTGTCCTGCAAGGTAAGGAGAAAGAAGCTTTCTGAGGTTGTTAAAAGGGCAGGCAACTCTTCTCTGTATCCCCTTGCGTGGGTAAAATGTCTCATACATAATACATGTTCCGCATGTGACTGACTCATTTTCCCTCTCTTACTAAGATCACCTTTAAAGCAAAATTTCAGTCTTTAAAAGCAAGTCCCTACCCTTTTATATTAAGCAAAAGTAAACGACTTCTCTAAAATCTGTCTGAATTTCTCTGCAGTGGGTTTGTGGAGGTTATATCACAGATCTGACAGTCATAGTGAAAGAGGAATATGACCTGCTCCATATATGAACCAGGAAGTCTACCCTTTTATGTAGACTTAGTGAATTTCAGATTAAAGATCTGAATAACTTCCTTTTTCCACTTCAAGCTAAAAATAACAGACTCCAGCCCAAAATCCAGATACAGAGAGATAGGGATAAAGTAGGAGACCGTCAATCCTCTGGCACTGCAAGATACTGTAAAGCAGACCCAACAAAAGTCTTGCAAGTGCTTATCATACTAGTTAAACACAGTCATAAAACCTCTCTGCACTCGTACTCTGCCTCTGTCCTACTACTCATTAGTTCTTTTAGCAATATATTTTCTGGAAAAGAGAAGTTAATGTAAGAATTGTTAACTAAATGATCTGTGCCTGGTGCTTTAGAGAAGCAGAACGATGTAATTTTGACTGAAGTCAGTTACATTTTCCCTGCCCTTCATGCCTAGTTTTGAGAGATCTCGTATCGGAAGGTGAAGAGACTGCTTTTAATCTGTATTTCTAGCTATTTTCTCTCTGTGAGCCATATGGCTACAGTTTTGGGCCTCTAAACAAAGTCTGAGTGTCTCACTGGACATGTTTAAATTGTACAGCAGGTACATGCTGTGAAGCATGTCAAGGTGGCTGTTTTCTAGTTGTTCCCTTCAAGAATGTGGCTGAAGTGCGTGTTGACTCCCATCTGCCCATGAGTCCTTCCCAGGAGCTGGTCGGGAGACAGTGAACATCCAAATCTCACTGAACTGTGACCCAGTGTGTGGGTGTGCAGGTCAACATGCCTTTTGCATGGCTGGGGAACCAATGTCTTGTATTTGTGAGCCTTAGATGAGGATCTCACAGATGAGTGATAATCTTATTGATTATTCTCTGCCTCTTAGCAGGAGGGTGGAGCTAAGTGGTGGAATTCAGTATGTAAAATATCAACCTGAGAAGACAAGCAACTGAGTTGGCTAAGAGTTTCTGTAGTTGACATTGCTTCAACAGCTTCTAGAATAGTGCAGTTCTTGTTTTTACCATTCAAGAGTGATCTCAAAAAACTGGAGAGAACTCAGAGAGGATCCCCAGCGATGGTTAAGGAACTGGATACACAAAAAGACTCTAAGGAGCTCAACCTAAATATTAGGTAGGTGATAAAGTTAGGGGAGGGTCTGCAGGTCATGCTCATTGAAGAAAGAAACAATTTGATGATATAGGGCTTTCTGATCTAATAAACAAAAGTACAAGACCTAGAAAATGTGACCTGAGGCATCTTCTAAAAGCCCAGCAGAAAAGAAAGTCTTTCCCAGTAGGTCCACTTTGGTGCAACTGGGATGGTCATGGAGAACTGTTTTTTCAGCTGAATCCAGTGCAGGCACTGCCTCCAGCAAGCCAAGCAGTGGCCATGGCCCTGATTTGGCCTCAGTGGTGATGAAACTCTATTGCATCTAATGCATTCTGCATTAGAGAAGAAGGCAGGAAAGATAATAGCTAGTAGCTGACAGGTCACCTGTGAATTGCTGAGGGATTCTTAGTAAGTCTGGATCTATTGTAGTGTCATGGAGTGGGCCTGGTAAAGCAGTCTTTTTAACATGAATTAGGAATGTAGAAATAGGGGCAAAAGAAGTAAGCATTAGAAAGGGAAACAAATTTCATTTTGGCCCTTGCAGAAAGAGCTGTTTGGGGTTTTCTTGGGTGCTCTGATCATTAAACTTGTCAACCTAGGGTCAAAGGGAGAGACATGGAATTCCTACGATGCAACTTGCTCCCACAGATGTCTGACAAATTCTGGAGCAATAAGGAAATTATTTCTGCTTTCATCATAATTAAGAAGCACCATTTCAAGTAACAGAGGATTAGAGAATTTCAGATCTCTAGACAAACGTAGAATTTTCTATCTGATACCTCTTCAAACTGATAACAGATCCTTCCATCAAAACCATCTTTGATTAAAACTCAGGCAGTAGACTCCCAATGACTGCAGGACTTATAAAACTGGCTGATTTTTTTCTTGTCAAGAAAAAGTGTCACTTATCTGTAGAGCATTTTCTCTCCTTTTATTGAAATTATTAGATTTGGTGATGAAAACCTTACATTTAACTGAAGGTATAGGGGAAAGGATTTCTGCAATAATGAAAGAACTTTTAGAGAATGAAAAACAATTATCATAAAATCTTTAAAGGAACTCTGTAACAGCAGCTCTACTGATGCACTGCTTCACTTTGGTTTCCCTAATGTAGGGTAAAGTAGACTTCCAAAATTATATTCTCTGTATCAAGAGAAAACTAAGCAAAATCGAGTGCAGAATATTTCTTGCCATTGAATCTTCTCCATTGGTTTATAGAAGAGTAACATTTAATTGGTCAAACTCCAATCCATAATTAAATCCCACCAAAAATCCACCTCTTTCCTAAACTGACTGACCTGTTCAAACTCCTGTGATACTTCTGTTCCTTTATTGAATTAAATAATATTGATGTGCAGCTGGAATGTTTGTTTGTTTGTAAATCCCTTTTGAATTCTTTAAGGAAAATTTTTTCAATGAAAATGATAAAGACAGCTACATATATAGTGCACAAATTCCTCAGATTTAGTATGATGCAAATATAGCTTATTGATATAATAGTGACGTAGACCTATTGTATCATTATGGTACTGCGGAAAAAGAGAAAATCTATGGAATGAATATGTCGCTCCATACATTATTATAATCACAATCGTTTACTGAAAGTGTAAGCACCTTAAATTATTATGGATTAACATCTTTAACATAAACTTAATTTTTATAGTGTGATTCATAACCCATTTTCATTAGCAATAATTTATAACAGAAAAAAACATAAACCAGCACATTTTTACCTAAAAATACACTTGATGCTAAAGTGAAAGTGAAGACAATTAATAAAGGCAAGGTAATTGGAAAAGTTTTATATATATACTTATCTTCCAAAAGCATATAGTACTTCATACATTCTTAGTAGTAGGAGTTGTTTTGTCTCCTTTCTATCACCCTAAGGAATAACTAATTTGGATGGTAAAAATTAAGAAAATATTCTTGGTTCTGAGTAGGAGGGGGTGAGGGACGATGCCTAGACATCACAGACACATTAATTGCAATTTTAAATATATTTATATCTAAAATCATGGGCCAAAAATAATGATCAGAGAGGACCAAAACCAATGTATTTAGCCATTATTAGAGGAAAATTAGAAATTAAGCAGAATATCTAGAAATGTTCAGTAAGTGGTTTTGATCTTTTCTAGGGGAGGAGGAACTTAGTACTGTAGCCACCTCACCTGTTGATGAAATACTTTCCATTACAGCAGTTTTCAAGGCATCTTTATTCAACAGACAGAAATGGGAGCTTTTTGCTGCTCATTTATCCCTCCTATCTTGGACTTCTCTCTCAGAACAGACTAAATCACCTTCTGACAGTTCCTAAAGACAGAGGAGGTAAATTCCATCCTCTGGGTCAAAGAATATGAATTTCTGTTGCACAGTGGTATTCCTCATCAGGGCGCAATAAAAAAAAAAACAACCCTAAAAGGCAAATCAGCCACAGGATGCAGTCAAAGGAATAAAGTGACCTGAATGCAAAAAGGGACAAGTAATCTCAGGATGAATCAGGTGAGGGAGGTTCTTTTTTAAAATGGGAAAATATTAACGTTATTTGCCAAGACTATTGGTAAGATGTTATCTGGAAACTCTGTTCACTCATGTTGGCGAATTCAAACATGTGCATGGGTAGAGCAGGCACCTGGGCAAAATGGGGAAAATTGCTCCTGTAGAGCAGGCATGAAGGAGCATGTCTTGTTTATCATAGCAAAAGAAAGGCTGGGATGTGATATGATTGCTTTCTGGAAATACATCTGAGGGCTGAGCACCAGGAGAGGAGAAAGTTATGTGAACTAACAGCATATACAGGAAATGGAAGATTGGTAGGTATATAGATGTATGGATAGATAGATAGTCACATTCAAAGTTACTCCTTCCTGTAGCAATCCTACCAGAGGCTCAAAGAACTGGAAGCTGAAACGAGAAAAATTTGAATCAAAATGGGATGAAAACTGTAATTGTGATGGTAATAGCAGCAGTTTATCAGTTTGCAGTGGATTCTGTCTCAGTGGAAACGTTGAAAGGAATATTTTCTCTAAAAAAGATACATTTTTGCTCATTCAGAGTGCTGGTCTTGCATCAGGAACTGATTAATGGAAATCATAAGTCTCTTATTTGGCTGTGTGTCGATTAGGTAATTCCCATAGTGCCTAAAATCTTGTTGCTATCACTCTACTTACTTACTTTACAGTTCCTTTTAAATTGCAAGAACAGTATAAAACAGACTTGATGGAAATAAAAATTGGGTCCTGTGTTTTAGCACTCCTGTGAAACAAAAATCCATTGTTTTATATGTCTTTAATCGGTCTTTTTGAGTGGTTTTATTTCATACATGTTGATAGCTCAGCAGAAAGCTGTTGTTAGCTCACAATAATAGATTATATTCCAGTATTTTTGTGTAGCTTCCTTTGCTGAGGAGGCCAGCCTCTAGGTTAACTTCTGGAAGTAACTTTGGAAACTAATTTTCAGGCAATGCTCCAAGAAAAAGAGGCACATGTTGAGGAACTGACATAACTTTTTAACACCACAACCAGCATATTTCTTTAGGCAAACCTAGCCAAAATAAATTGCCAAAATCAATATTGACCTAGTCCTTCATCCAATCAACAAATGCCATTGTTTAGAAGATATAACTTTTCTTGGTTAAAGTTCAAAGCTAAACGCCAAGGATTTTCAAAACTATTAAAATGAGGGGATTTAGGTTTCCAGAAACTCTGGCTTGCTGTCAGCCTCAGTGGGTATTCTGAGCCATCAGAAATTATCCAAAGAACCTTTGCAGTTTTTATATAGAACCTAAAGGTGAAATGACAGCAAAGAGAACGTGAGTGTGTGCACACATGCGTGTGTGTGTGGTATATATACACAAAAAGATACTTTACAAATCTTGTATCAAAAAAATGGCACTTCAGATTTTTCTGGATCACTGAAATGTAGTTGGAGACTAAGAAAAGAGAATTATGCAGTATGATTAAATGAAATTTGCAGGATCTTCTGTGTGTTGATAAAACGTGTGCTCTAATCCAGCACACAAAAAAAAAAAAGCATTAGGTTCAAAATTCTGTGAGCTTGGTTTTTATAATTATAAATCCATTGAATCATTGCATAGGCATGAGATTTATTTAAACTTTTCCTTAAGATGTTTGTTTAACAGAATCTGTCAAATGTTCCTGAATTTTCCATGGTAATAGTATGTCCAGAACCGCACAAACCCAGAAGAGGAAACACAAATGCTTATCTCTCTTGGAAAGAGATTTTCAAATTCCAGTCAAGGATTATATTCCAGAATCTGGGCTTCATTTTGTAAGACACCCAATCTGGGTTCTAAATAGCACTGTCAAGGTCTTCTTTAAATATTATCGTATTGTATACTGCTGTCTAGTTATGGCAGGCCAGTTAGGTAATGCTGAAGCCTCTTGCTTAGATATTGAACGGTGAAATTTGGTTTATTTTCATAGCCTTTAAGTTCCTGGAGCCATAGCGTGGGCTGATTTTTAACAGGCTTATGTGGTACTCCGAGGCTGCTGCTTTTTTTTTTTTTTTTAGTTTCCTAGCTTGAGGATGAAGTGCTTGGAAACAATTATAATTTCTAGTGTTAGTTCCTAAAATAACCTGCTTATTCTGGTTATCCATTGTGCCGAGGGGAGATAGTGCTGCCTTCTCCTCCCTTTTACCATTTCAGAGGCCCAAGACAGTCTCTGAAGCATTGTTGTAGTTTCTGTTTGCACCTCTGCATACTTAAAGTTTCTGTCTTGTGACACAAGTGGCCTAGATTTCCCCTTACTGAGTGTGTTACGTGATAATACTGAATGTGACAGAGGACTATTCTGTTTTCTTACTGCCTTCTTTAAACTCAGAGGTATGTTTCTGTAAATAAGAATGGCTCTGATTATGACAAAATGAATGAAAACTGCATTAGTTTCACTTAGCTTTTTTAAAGGATTCTCTCTAAAAGATAACATAGTGGATTGTAGAGTTCAGTATCTGGTAATCAGGCTGTAAGATGAAAACCTTGGCATATTACGGAGTGGGAATTTGGTACAAAAATATAAAGAGAATGTTGTCTTTTTAGGTATTCTGAGAGTCCTTCAGGCCTTCTTCAATGCAGAAAAAAAAAAAAAAAGAATTCATGCTTTTTATTGAGGAACACTCATTGAGGATAGATCTAGTTCTTCCAGAAATTGTGCATTATTGTGGTCTTTAAGCTATGCCATTCTTTAACTTTTGAGTTTCATAGTTCTAGCATAGACTCCATGGTAGGATATACACTTCACGCAGCTAGTGTCAAAATTTACAAAAAAAAAATACCCCAAACTCCAAAACATTTTCTCAAAGAAACTGCTTGATCTATAGGTGTTATTATTTAACTTTTAAGTGTAGCTTCAAAATGAGCATCCCACTTGGATCTTAACAGGCAGAGAAATACCTGCTTACCCCTAGTCTTTACCTGTAGGTCAATCATCTTTTCTTTATTAGGGGTAACTTGTCCTGGATTTAGGACAAGCAAAGATAAGGACCTCTTCCTCCATCCCTTCAGCAGAGCTATTCCTCCATCCAACAACATAGGTACTTTCTATCAACCTCACCAGAACTCTGATCCCACAAAACAAGGATGCTGCTCCTAGCAGCATCTTGCATACACCACCACCAAGTATTCAGTGGGGAAATGACATACAGGAGCACAATCTTACTCTGAACTGGTCAGAAGGGTCATTTTGCAGAAGAGGGCTCATGGCCAGCTTGGTTGATAGGGTGCAATCCAGTGGTCTTCTGCGGTTCCATGTGCTGCTTTGCAGACTGAGTCGTTTGTGTCATGGTGGCTTCATCTGAAAGTTTCATGTGCTTGAAAGTGATGAGGAGATGCTGCTGTCATTTTTCAGCCCTTACTGTTGTGAGGTGCTGCTATAAGCCAGTTGGACCTGTGGAACATAGGAAGCAGTGGTGGACTGGGTACATCCCAGAGCATGGCTACGCTTACCAGGGGAGTTCCACATTTATCTGCCAGTAACCTATTATGAGGTTTGTCTACCTGTTCTTATTTGATTCAGGGTTTTTTATAGGGCTTCTACAAAAGTGCTTCAATGTGATGAATTTCACTGTGATTTACAAGACTGCTTTGGGTTCATTTGTTCAGCATTTCAGAATCAACTGTGTCTGTACAGCAAAACCAGAAAACCCTGCCCTCCTCAGCCTTTGCTTCTTTCAGAATCTTTCTGGATCGTGCAAGCAAGAAAGTAGGTGTACTATTCACATTTTTTCTCCTCTCAGACACAGAAGGGTATTCTGGAGTGGACACCCAATGATATATTTTGTTTTCAGGGAGATATTTTAAAATATTTGAAATCTATTGCCAGTAAATATTCATAGTATTCCCTGCAGAAAAGCTTGTTCCCAGAAGTTGCCATAGGTGACATGGAAGTTCAGGAATGATAAATGCTTCTTTTTGCTGACGAGTTCACATTTTCTTCTTGCTGCTGACATTTAGACAAAGATTTCTGCTGACATTAGAAAAAAAAATTATTTTCCCTGTCCAGACGTTCCTGGCCAAAACATCTCTTTTGTGCTTGCTTTTACATTCTTAAGTTCCCAGTTGTCCTAAACAAATTCTTTTTTATTGATCTAATGATTACTAGGCTCAAATTCTCCCTGATTATTCTTTCATTTTATGCCTTATATCTGTAGCTGTAGTAGAAAAGCTCAGCTGTTTCATTTTAATACTTTTAGTAATCTTCCTTTCTGTCTGCCCAGCCACACAATAACTTTCACTGGGCTTTAGGTGAGTTAATGGCAGGTGGCTGCATAAATTAATTTTTATTTTTTTTCCATCTCTTCTGCAATCCAAATTGAATCCTTCATGGGCAAATCTCAAAAGAGCATCTACTCCATCTGTTTGGTGCCTTTGGTTATGTGTTGTTTTACAGAAATATGGTTACAATTTCTTACATAATCAGGTGTCTGTGTTTCCCTGATCACATCTAACATCTTCCATCCTCTTGAGTTCTGGGCTTGGCTTCTCTCTTAACATCATATATAATGTTCCTCAATCGTGTATAAAGTCAACTCAGGCCAAAAATTAAAGTTGCAATGGCCACAAATGAATATATTTTGAAATGGCCTTCTTTCTAGAACTAACATTAAGTACAAGCTTGATTAGTCCCAGATTTGCACAGATTTTTAAATGCTGCTAATTCAAAACTTTTGCATTTACTTTTATAACACTCAGACAATTAGAAGCAGGCTGGACAACAATGAATATATCTGGAACTTGTTACAACACCATTGTTGTTGTAACAACTCTGGCTGTTTGTATTTTGAAGTGAGAAAATCGAAAGTTATTCTGAACAAAACCAATGCTTGTGAATGCTAAACTTTTAAACTCAGTTTCACTGCCTTTGATTTTTTTTACTATGGAAAGAAATGTTCCTAAAAAAAAAAAGATTACAAAAAAAATCAGTTCTTGAGTGTCGTTATCCGGCTGCCAATCAATAAGCAAGCAAGAAGGGCACAAGTCTGCAATAACACAGGAAAAAGAAAACAACACATGCATGCCAAATCCTAACAGATCTGAAAAATTAAACCAGTCTTACCTCAAAAGCCAAAACAGTTGGAGAGAGGCAATGAAAACATTCTGCAGAAAAGCCTTCTGCACCTCTGTAAGTTGGAAAGATTTGTTCCACCTATTGCTGCCAAGGGAGAGGAAAGAGAGGACACAGAGAGTTTTGCAGGGAACACACGCTTGTGCAGGGCTTTTCATACTCTTCTTTTTGTTTATCACTTAAAACAATAGGGGCATGTACATAGCTGACAAGTAAATCTCTTACAGTGTTACTACAGACCAAAAAAATCACAGTTTGGGTTTGTACCTTCATATCTAAAGAAAAGGCACAGCACAGACACCTGCTAATTGCTGTTTTCTGGAGTTCTGGATTCCTTGGGTTTGCACCAGTAAAATAAAAGTTTGCCTCTGGAGCCAGGTTGCCTGTTTCGATGCTTGCACCATTGCAAGTTCAGATGCAGTCAGTACCAGTAGAATTGCTTTCCAGTAAGAGGACACACACTAAATTTTCAGTCCTGCTACTTCAGATGCTCTAGAACAGCCTTTATTCTACTGATGATACATGTATGGGAGGCATCATATGTAATGAAGACATGCTTGCCAAGAAAATTAAAATATTAAAGAGGCAGAAAAAATAAGTCTCCTAATTTTTAGCGCTATCGTCTCGCAGTGCCAAATACCATTTTGCCGTATCACACTGTTCTCTTCTACCCTGACACATAAAAGAAATAGTATTCTACTGTATCTTGTTTACAGCCTTGAAGCTTTAAATATCTGCAAGGTTAAAGGCTCTATTCCCGAAGGCTTGGTTGGAGGCAAAATAGAGAGCTGAAAGCACATACAGTGTGTTGAAGGTATATTACATAAAAGACTGTTCCCGCCTCCTCCCCCTCCCAAGTCCTTTTAATACAAAAAGAATGAGAATTTCTAGCAGAAGAGACTCATCAAAAAGCTTCCTCATTTTGCTTTTCTGTTCATGTCAGTCCTACCACCCACAAGGACGAAGCAATGGAAATGAGAATCGGTTCAGCTTCATGGAGGTATATTACTTGATACATATTTCAGTTAAAAACTTGACACCTTGCATTAGGTGACAGAGAGGACTTTACAAATAACAGGAAGTTTCCTGCCGAAGCAGGAAGCTATTTTTAATATTTTTTTTCGGAAGCCCTGCAGATAGATATGGTAGTTACAAAGCAGTGATGCTTTGCTCTATTTTTCCTGCTCGTCTGACCCAGCAAAATGGCTGCAGGGGCTTCCTGGTTTGGAAACCATAGCACCCCAGAATCATTTAAAATTATACATTGTTAACTACAGAAGGCAGATAAAACCAGCACTAAAACTAAGGCAACACTAGATGCTCAGGCAAATATCAGCTTTGGAGCCTTCTAAAGCCGCATTTAGGTATACCCATAACTGGCGGTGTAATCCCAAGCTCAGACAGGTACCACTGGGAATGTGCTTTCCTTCTCAACACAATTCTATATTGTTCAGCTGCAGGAGCACAGGAAGTTTAAGAATTAGGAAGCTATGGACTTTTCCTTATGCATTGATGTTAACCTTTTTTCTTCATGAGCGATTAAAGAGGATATTTTACAAGAAGGATATTTTACAAAACAACCCACAAAAGAAATGATTAAAAATTGCTGGGCACAGACTTTACCTGAGTTGAAGAGGGAGAAAAATTTACTTTTCTGAATTTTTAGTTCTTTTGCAGATTTGTTCAGCATCTTTGTTCAGCGTAAAGAATATGGAAAACCAAAGAACCTGACCACAATCCCTTCATGAGATGAACTTTCTCAAATTTTAAACATAAAGAAGATGAACCTTGTTAGCAGAGCTCTACCTTTCCCTCTGTTAGGGTAACCCTGCTACATTTTGAGGGAGTCTTGCCATTTGAATCTATTAAATCTCTCTTGGGATTTAAATACCAATATGTACACTGGAGGTGGCCGTATCCCTGAGTATCTGAAGAAATTTTGGCATTTTGAAATTTGTTTATGTGCAGATTAGAGGGGAAAGAGCCTGTAAAATTTCCCACTGAGCATGAAAAGTGAAAAAAAAAATAATTCTGGAAATACCAACACACATAATTTCCAAAATGAAAAGTGCTCTCCAGGGATCACAGCGGCAGTTTTGATGAAGTGGCTGCCAGTTGAGGTAAGAAATAGTGAAATCAACAGGAATCACGTCAGCATCTGCCATGGCTTCAAGACTCCAGGCAAACTGGGGGAGCCTAGAAAGCCAGCTGGACTGGGAGCCTAGAAACCCTGGGACTGTCGGTCCAGGTCAATCTGAATGAGCAATGAACCCCTGCAGCCTCCTCCATGGCAGGACGCCTGGCAGGCAGGCAGATTTTGGCTTGAGCTGGAGTTGCAAGCTGACGGCTGTAGAGATGGAGGCCAAAATAAAGTTAAAGCCAGAGCTTCCAAGTCTTCCCTGCTCTTGGCTTGTGTAGGTTCCCCAACCCGTCTCAGACCCTGGCCCCAGGACTGCTTGTGTAGAGGACTGTTCTGGAGCTGTGGGCTCTACGACCACAGGCTCCTAGACAGGAACCTCACAGCAAAGCCACTGTAGCCCACCAGGACCAGGAGAGAGCATTCCAAGTTTGACAAATCTGTTGATAAAATTGGAATTTTTAAATTTCTTTTTTAACCTGAAGAGCTGAGCTCTGAACCAATGCTTCCACCCTGGCGACAGGGAAGTGGTGTGTAAGAGGAAAATACAAGTGCTGCAAACTGAACAAAACCTGTATTATAATTTCACAGAGTTAGTAAATGTGTCTCTCAAATGTCAGAAGAGGCATTTGCTGTCATGCCACCAATCCTATGGCCTTTAACTCTAGAAAACAGGAAAAAGCCTTTCCCTGCTCATTTTAATTACCCCACTGAGGCCAAGACTGATTTTCTTTCCAATAACTGGGTCATAGCACATTAACAACTATGTATACATCATGTGTCAGCTGGAAGTGAACTAGTAGGACAGCAGTATAAGAACTTGCCTGAACCAGAAACCTCAGTGGATTGTTTTGCCTTTGACTTTACTACCACTATAATTTTTTCTTTTATTTACAACGTTAATGCTCAAAGGACCCAATTAAAGCAGGTCTGCACTTTGACCTGGGAGCTAAGTACAAACGGAAGAGTGATTGTACTCCTGAATCTAAGCTGTCAAGTAAGTTGGCACGCAACACATCTAGTTTTTTGAGATGATACAGTTGTATCCTTACGCTGAGACAATGAAAGTTGTATATCAAAATCATTATGAAATATCACACTGAAACACAATTTAAGACCCAAATTGGCATAAATAGAAAACAGATGCTAAAACTGCATTCTTGCATATCTTCGTTGAGGGCTGAGGTGATACTCTTATCTCTGAGAGTAGCCAATATCAGTTTCTTTGAAGGTGTAATATTCTGCTGCATCTAATTTCACACTTCTGTAAATAGGAGAAACTTTGTCTTCACAGAGCTAGTGATCAGCCTGTGAAGCAGGACTGATGCTTCTAGAGTCTGTCCCCAGCTGGTAGAGCAGCAGTGCACACAGATGGAAAGACATTACAGAATGTAACATCCATCAATTTATTGACTCATCTTTATTCTTTCGGTATGGTATAGGATCAAATATGCCAGAAACATCGCCCTAACAAATAGAACAAATAATTAGAAGGCAAGAGGAAGAGATGAAGTCTGCATGCAATCATAGTTCCCTTTCTATCCCCATTCCACTAGACATATTTTTTTAAAAGACGGACCAAGCTCATTATTTGCATGTAGCTTGAACCCCACACTGTAGTCTCTCTCCTCCTTTCCCCATATTCCCATAAAGCACAAAGTGGGGGGAAAATACCGTGGCTGCTTCTTACTGATTACTGTACATTTTTGTGATAAAATGGTTTGCAGGACTATCAGGATGAACTCCAGCTGAGTGCTTTCAGTCCTGCAATAACCCATATAGCCAGGAACTAACCACTGAAGCATTTCCTTCTTTCCTTGAGCTCTCCAGTGAGGAACACTGGCTAGTTATCTGTACATCTTGAGTGCTTCTCTGTACTTCTTTAAAGCAAGACAAAGAGCCATTCAACAGGAATTTGTCTGTATTATATAGCTTCTACTTCTGTTTTTGCCATTACCACGTATCAGCTCTGCTTTTATTCCCCGGCCAAGTTCTTTTCATATTTTCCAGACCATTCAAGTGCCTGCACCCAGTACCCCAACAAGGTTTAAGGAACAAGTCAGTATTACATTTTAAGCAAGCAATTATTTTTGATTCATCTCTTTTCAGATCTGTAAGGGAAACAGTGAATTAAAGAACTAATGGAAAGGAGTTCTTGCTGCTACTACCATGTGCTGGCTCTGAGCCAGAGCCTGTCTAACATTTGCAGGAGTCATGAGTGTGAAGTGAAGGTAGATGACGGTTTTTATGTAAAATGATTAACAGTGTTGATCCGCTTTCCCTTTACTTATGGAAAGAAGTCAGACAATTCTTGCAGAAGAGCTAAACTTAAAAATATTCCCAATCAGCCTGCAACAGGCAATCAGCATATCCTCAGCCAGAATTAGCTCATCCAACCTTTCTCCCTACTCCTAAATATGTAAAAAGTTCATAGATGGGGGTATTTTTTGGAGTCTGGCACCAATTTTTGTTGCCATCTGAAGCAGCTCAGATCAGGATTAGGTCTTTTGGATTAAAAGTTGGACATTAAAGTCCATTTATTTCAAGATTGTTTTCTCTTCTACTTCCATTGGTCTAGGATACCTCCAGATATGAAATTGCTGCACATCAGTGTCCTACCATTGTCAGTCTTTAGGAAAACACCTTTGACCCTCTCACATGAAAAACACAGCAGAAGCCGGTAGCTTCCACCAAGTTCTGACTGAATAGCATCATTATTTGATTTCCTTTTCAGCTTTGGTTTTCGTTATCTCTCCCATCTCAGCCTACAAGCATTACTTTGCCTTTTCTGTATCATCGACAGCATTTTATGTCTTGCATCGATGTATTGGAGCACATGACCTAACAGCCAGTATTTCTGACATGATCATATTGCTAGTGGCTGTCCAGCACAGAGGGAAGTAATATTGTATGTTTTAACCTGTAGGCAACCTCAGCATCTAATAGGAGCTCTTTGGTCTTCCTGATCTAGGAACGACACAGTAAAACTACGATCCTAACTTTAGTCTCCTCAGTGTATCTCACTTAGATGTCAAAAGCAGATAGTTTTTGTCATTTTTCTACATGCTCACAATGACAGAAAATAATCCTTGTGTTTTGGTTATACATCTGGAATCTGACTCTGGATGTGAAATAAATTTATCACTGCCCTAATTCCACTGCAGCATTGCAAGTGCTATCCTTGTGCTCCTGATGACTAAGATGTCAAAAGAAATGCTGATGCTAATAACACTGCATCTTCACACAGAATTTGTGCCAGAGCTCTTTATCACTGTGCTGGTTTGCACTAGAAAGGCCTTTTTTTTTTTGTCTCTGGATGATGCTAGTATGAGAGTCTAATACTTATGCTGATATTAATTTTTGCATTTTATTTTTGCTTTTGATGTACCTCTTCAGGCAGAGTTAATATTAATGCAGTTATCAGAAAATGAGTCAGCACTTTCAAATACTACAGTCTTGAGTCCCCATATGCTTAATCTTATGAGAATAGTTTTGTATTGATAGCCAAGGACTCCTGAAGCTTGGGTCTGGACTTGCTGGGATTGTAGTACTTGATGTAAATATGCAATTTTTATTTCACCTTATTAATGTTTCCAGTACTGCCTATACATGTGAATGGGCACAGATCAGCTGATACAATACAGATTTTAACACGTTTGAGAGAATTAGACATAGACTATAACTAAACTTGCTTTGGTATCTATTCATTCTAGTATATGTTTTCAGAAAACCTGTGAGCTCTTCTTGCTCAGCTGGCCAAGGAAACATTCTGTCTGCTACAGATGCAAGCAGCTGGAGTCCCAGTCTTCCAGCGCTCACCTTTTTTAACTCCATTGCAGAGTTTAACCTGAAGATAAGAAATATGCTGCCCAGGGAGATGGTGGAGTCACCATCCCTGGAGGTGTTCAAAAAACAAGTAGATACAGCACTTGAGGTTATGGTCTAGGGGTTAGGGATGTTGGGATGAAGGTTGGACTAGATGATCCTAGGGGTCCTTTCCAACCATAGTGATTGTATGATTCTATGCCTAGGACCTAAACTTTACCTTCTTCTTCTTCTTTTGGCATCAATTCCTTTTTGCATCACAAGTCTCTGACTTCATTATCATTAAAAGGCCTTTATCACACAGAGCCATGATCACAGCTTCAAGCAGTATTGCGTATTTGGAACTTACACATATAAGGCACAGTGTCTTACCACTTTCTATCTGGAAGAATCTCTCAACATTGCCTGCTTTGAAAGGACAGGAGCCATTGCAAGTAGTCATCTGGACTGATCATAACGGAGAAAAAAGAACAGTGCAGCAACTTTCTAGGAAGGGGTTTTTTTACAATGAAAACAAAGCCTATTGACTGGAAATGATCTAAATGTGAATCTAGACACTGCCAGATCTCTTGGCAGCATGAGCTGCCAGCTTTCCTTTCCTGTTGTTTTTTTTTTTTTCTCTCTGATAACATATGTAAACAATCAGTAGTACACATCAAGGTTTTCCACAGGCTTACGTAGGACCTGCAGCATAAAGCACACACACGATACAGGATGGCGAAATCTACTCTATCAGAGGCAGGACTCGTTCTGTCATAGGGCAGATTTGCATTTGCAGGACGGTAAAACAGCATGGTGGTAATGGAACTATTTGTAATTCAGGGAAACAGATGCTGAGGACAGGGTCAGATGATTGCAAGCCTCTGCCCAAGGCACAGCGTGACATGAAGATTGCGTGGATCTGGCTTCTCACAGCCATCCCATGGTTCACTCCCATTTGCCCCTCATAGGCTGACGGAGGCAAAGAGGTAATTACTGCAAAAAACAAGGTTTTGAAAAGTTTAGCAGGGTCTTCACGTTTTTCTCCTCCTAGCACACGGAGTCATTTGATAAAGTTGTCGGGGAGCCCTGAAGCTACCAAATGCTACTGAACTTCATGATGCAGATGAGCATTACTCACAGCTACTGTTTCAGACTGTGCATATGCAGGCATCAGTATGGGCATCAATATTTCTTCAGAGAGACTTATTTTTATATGAAAAATGAGACTGTGATACAATCAAATAAATCTAAGGAGGTTTTGGCTCTAAGCTGTAAAAAGAAATAATATGTATACTACCAGGTAGGTCTTTCTCACCTTCTCAAATCCCCCATCAGTTCTACACATACGCTTAACTTGGTTGAAGCCCTTTGAAGAGATTTTGTGCTTGCCAGACTAGCTATATGGAGCAGGGAATGAACATCATGTAAAAAGTCAGAAGAGACTGTAGAAATTACTGGTGAAAAACAGAAAACAATAAAAAGTTATACCAATATGGGCAAAAGGATACCTCAGCTCCTCCTCTGAAAGGACACCTCAGGAACTGGGGGACAATGAAACCTGAGTTGGGTAATTAAGTGTTCTTCCCTGTAAGGTCTGATCTGGGAAGCTCTAGGGTTGTCCTGGAACTTACCAGATTTGATCATTGAAAGGCTTCATTGGCATCAGAGAGTGTGAACAAAAATGCATTGTGTTGCCTTGTTTGTTTTCTACATCCATGCGAACAACACAGAATTATGTCTATCAGAGTGTCCTTAGACACACTGATCTGGTGAATATTTTTGATATTAAAGGAATTGTGAATGATGCTGTCAAATGAACCCCCAGCTCTAACAGCCAATCCTTCATTATCTTGAGTATTATTTAAACAGAAGTGAACAATACTATTTTGACACATTAGGAAGTTCATTAATGTTCAAATGATTCTCACTCGTTGAATTACTAAGTAGAAAAATACATTGAATTATTAAATGTCATTTGCCAGAATATTTGACACTGTGACGTCAAATAGAGAGCATGGGGAGTACATGGCAAAACGATAAGCAAGTCTTAAGTCACAGGCAAAATGTACAGTCCCTATACCAAGAAAGTTGTGTGTAAGTCACCCACCGCTTCATTCTCTCTGCACCTCTGTATTGCAGACTGAAAAGCACAGGTATAAAGAAGAGACCTGAGCACCCAAAATGACAAGCAACATGTGTTCTTCTCTGTAAGGAGCCTTGAACATCTCTCACCCACTAGCTGCAGAGCACACCTACTTTGTAGCAGACTGCAGGCACCAGTAGGCACCAGTAGTTGTGATGTCCACATCTGCTCCATATTCAAGTCCACTTTTCCTGGTCACTCTACCTTTACTGCAAATACTAAAGACAAGCTATCCACGTGCACACCTTTAACTCCTATCTTAAAACCTGCCAAGCAGTCAGATTTCTGCTGCTCGTTCTCTATGGGCTGCTCTGCTCCATAAGGTAAGAACAAGGAAAAGTCACTAAAAGCTGGGCTGTTTTTATTTCATTTCTTCAGAGTGACTCATAGTCTCCAATCCCTTGTCCTTAGGGAAGATACAAGGAAATGATGTAATTCTTCTTTTGTTTTTTGGTGGGGTTTTTTCATGCTTTGGATTTTTTCTTTTGGCATCATCTACATTGGGCCTGGTTTTCAATTAATCTGTATGGACTGTGCTAAAGTAAAAGCCTGTGGTGTCTGTCTCTGTGCACTCACTTGTAATAGGGATGGTTGAGGATAAGAAGTATTGTTCTCCATGACTTACCAGGCGACCCATTTAAAATTATTAAAGAGTTCTACAATCTTTCTTTAGAGATCAAATTTTAAAAGGCTGACCAAATTTAAATTTAAAATTTTAAAAGCCTGATAAATTTTTTTAAAAAGATCTGTTTGAGAAATGCAGTTGTTATAACTCCTGAAGCTCTAAACTTGTCATAAACCTGGAGTGGAAGGGAAGCTACTTTACAATTCTGTGTTAAATTGAGAGAATAAAACCAGAAAACACCTAGGAGATGTTCAAAGTCTGGATGCTGGTTTTACAAACAGCTCCTGGTGTTTTATCAGACTGAACTGTGGCCTTACCCCTGAACACCCCTGTGGACCACCTCCAGTCCAGATTAAAAACTAAATCTGAAGCTATCTGTAGTGCTTGACTAGGAGGAAACTTTTGGTTTCGCAAAAATGGGGTGGAAAACTTTACAAAAATATCTTCTGAGCAGGAAACAAATACACTCGTGTTGTTCTAGGACCAGAACTAGGAAGAGGGATACGGTGCCCTGAGGGAGAGGATGCCCAGGAGGTGCAAAATGTAAGTTTGAGTCGTCTCAGACTCAGGAAGCAGCTGAGCATGGTTGTCTCTGAAGTTTCCTAAACTAGAATGACATTTCAAGGCATAAGCACAGAAGACATACTACAAGCAGGTTTTAATTAGCATGTGACGTGCCAGGAGTTTGGAGCCATAGCTAACTGACAACATTGTAGCTCCCCAGGAAGCAGCATCTCTCAGCAATCTGGGCAAACAGCCTCCCAACTAGGGATAGGAAAATCACTGTTTGGAACAGGATCCCCAAAATGTTACTGGTGGGAACCTGGACCAAATTGGATATTGCACAAAAGTGGATGGCGACCTTTTACAAAGAGAAATCTGGCCTGCTCCTGCCACCTGTACCAAGTGTGGCCCTCAGGAGAACCCCTGGGTTGTTGTACTGAAGCTGGTGTTACCAGTCCAGTCCTGAAGGCAATAAGCTGTAAATTGACAGACACAGCTCTGAATAATGGCAAATGCACGACTGCAGGTGCCAAAGGATCCTCCAGGTTAGAAGAGGGAAGCTCTCAGAGAGCTCTGGCACATCCATGGCAGCAGAGCACATTTGTCTGAATTTCCTGTGGTGTCCATGGTTTTGGGTGCCAGCATTCCCTTTGGCAGCTAGCAAAGCAACTGAGAAGGCAGATTATGGATATAATCTGCAGTGTAAACACGGGTGCTCTCTATAAAGCTTAAACAGAAGCTGAATGGAAGTTCTAATAGCATATTTCTATGAAATGTAGGACGTAATTGCTACTGTGAGTGACCAAATCCCCTTATGGATCAGACCCCAGTGGAAGAAATTCAAGAGCATTAGAGCAAAGCCAGTAGCGTGCACTACTGTAGGAATTCTCTTTTTTTAGCAGTCAAATGCTTCTTCTATATTCATTTTACATTCCTTTCTATTTGCATTCTGGAAACATGCATCCACTCAAAATGTGCCTAATGATTTGTTGAGAACAAATGCAAAAATCATATACTCAGGAATTAACTGAAACTAGATTTTGTACTTGTACCGGCAGCTGCACTAGAAACTTGCCTGAGCTCCGGCAATCCAGCCAAGGAACTGAAATTACACAAATGAATGTGACTAATCAAAATGAAAACATTCAGCACAAAAAGTTAGCCAGCAGTAGTAAACAAAATTCAGAGCAGCATTTTAAGAGCAAATAAATGATTCATTCAAATAAATAAACTAGAAATCAGAAAGGTAAATTGTTACGTGTTGAACTCTTTCTTCTGCCTTTTGAAGCATTAATATTCCTTTGCTCAGGTGGGAAACTTCGAATAGTAACAATTTGACAAAAGCTGAAAATCACTGGCAAAATTAGAAGTAGCATTTTTGTGTTGTGACTTCTGATCTCATGATCAATACATCGATATACTGTATGGTATCTGCATTTCTAATGGTACTTGTAACCACCTTTGTTAGAGAGAAATAAGAACAAGTGCACCATAACTACATTTTTCAGACTTCAGATCTGACTTTTTCCAGGTTTTGATTGATGCTTTTGGTTATTTTTTTTCCTTGAGAAATACAGAAGCAGAAGACAGAGATTGTTTCTCATGGAGCTTTAGAATGTATCAACTTGCTTTTCAAGATTAACTATCAAAATAAGTGAGTCGGAAAGAAAATGTTCTCTTTTGTTCAGATGCCAAAATATATTTATGTGCTGTAGTCATTGTGCAAAACATAAATGAAAAGAGAAGTATATGATACAAGCTGAGAAAAGAGCCAGAATAGTACACAAGTAGATATATTACCATCCAAAATTGCTAGGTTTGCTTACAACAGAAAAATACGCAGTGTCTTCCCAAAGCCACAAAAATATATATGGATGCCTATACATTGGTATTTTGGTTCAGAGCAGTAATGCAGTTTTGAAACAAATCCCAGCCCCTGACCATCCCCATTTAGTGCACGTTGGTTTGGTTCACAGAAACACTGAATTCGCTTTGTAGGAAACTAACCCAGAAGCTCTGCCCAGTGCACATGAAATGCATGTATCAGATGGGTATCAGAGCCCAAAGCAATCAGTGGGCCTCCGGGCACTTTTAAACCACTTGCATGGTGAGAAGAGTCCATTCAAGCGATCACGTTAAAGGTAGCTTGATGTTCAAATCCTTGACGTGCTTACAGTGAACATGCTGATTCTCGGCATGGTTTCAATATGGTGATCTATTTCTGTTACAATGAATTACTCACTAATGTAGACACAGTCAGCCCATGAGACATACCCCTAAAAGACCCCAAAGCCCTAAAAGTATCAAATAGTTTTTTATACAATTTTTTGAGCTCGCTCTCTCTATGTTTGTTTATTGTGCTGGTTGTTCCTCTACAGCCCTTCTCCTGTGACATAAAAAGTACAGCTAAGATTTTGCTTTATAAATTAACTGATAGTTCAGATGGAAAAATCCTGAAATGGTAAATCTGAAAATACAGTACCAATTTTGATCTACTATACGTGAACTGAACAGATTAAATAAAAAACACTGTATCATTCTTAAACTATTATACAATAAGGGATTTCTGATGAGATAGACACGACGGTAGTCTCATTTTACAACTGCTAAAGCATCTGTAGGTTCTTTCTAAATTATAACACACAGTAACTCACTAGTAAAATTACCACAAGAAAATCAGTTCCATCCTACATTGCCTCCTATTTCTACAGAGAAAGACAAATTGAACACTGATCTACAACTTTGGGATTGTTGTAGATGCCATGGGTCATGCTCAAATTAAGTTTGCTTTGGAGAAACAGATTATTTGACCTAAGCAGTAACTACTTTACAGGAGCAATTTCGCAAGACTGAAAGTTACGGTCAATTTAACAGAGCAAATGGAAACGTTTTATTTTAGACCTGAGTAATAATTGAGAATTTTTTAACAAGGCTTTACTGACCTCAAAACCCCTGTTATTTGGATAGGTATCTTCCTTGGGTTAAAAAGAAAAACTAATTTAAGATGATGACAGCTGGTTACTGAAAGGCAAATGCAGGTATATTGAGCTTAGCCACTTCCAGCTTAGGTACTACAGAATTTACATTCTTCTCGGTTCCTGGCTGACAATGCTCTTGAAACTAACAACAGCATTTCCGTTCTTCTATCTCAATTTTTATGGTGCACTTCTCTGACCTTTCAGAAAGTACCAAGAATACCGAGAAAAGTATGTGGATGTCAGCGCTCTCTCCCAAGCAATGTTCTCTTCTCATGTCTACTTTACCAAGTTATTCCCAATCAGAGCAGCTATCTGGAGTGAAACTGTTGGTGCTGAAAACCCTGTGCTCACTCCATATATGTTTCAGTGGATTTGAATTTGAAGTAGCTTGAGCTGGACCTGTAGACTGAAAGGCCATGAGCCATGTGAGGACATCTGGGGAGCTCCTTCCTGTTTAGTTCCTTTGTAACAAAATTCAGCTCTTGCACCTCCAGACTGCTCTTCATCCTGAACAAGCACTGCAAGTGACGACAGTTGAGAGATTCTGAAAATATGCCACAGGTACATCCCTTGAGCTCTTGGATGTCCTTCTTAGATGTCCCACTACACAGCCAGGCAAACAGTAGTAAGAGAAGTAAAAACTGGCCATGCTGCTTTGGTCTGAGCTATCAGTGCTGCCTCGGTTTGCACTCTGCCACACGCTCTCATAGCTGACGCAATTAAGTAACAGGGAAAGGAGAAAACGAGCTCTGTATCAGGCAGCATTTGTTTTCTGTCCTGGTTGTTCTGAGCAATAGTAGGACATACTGTCCTCCTGGCTTCTTCCAGGGCTCTTTAACTCCTACTTCCCTCTGAAACGCAGGGTGAGAATGGGAACTGTCCTGTTTGCAGCGCCACATGGTCCCCAGTGTGGGACCTGGTGTCTTCTAGTCACTCTGTACTTCAGAACGGTACTTGTAAAAGTGGGGGACAAAAGTTTCTGTACCTCAGAGAGGCTGTGAGAGCAAACATTAGTAGCATCTTACTTTGTTTTCTCAAGTCTTGCTATCACAGCTATATCCTTTGATAAAGCAGTGCAGAGGTGTCAAAAATGCCAACGATGATTTATTTTTATCACGCCTTTTGCAGTGATTAGCATATTCCTCTTTTGATTTTTGTCCTCCTGCCTTTGGCTTTCATTCCCATTTAATTCTCCCCGCTCCCTTTTTTTCCCCTCTTCCTTGTTTTGTCTCCTCAGGTTCTTTCATTGTCACATTATGCTCCTTCAAATGCCGCACACATTTTGTCAATGGAGCCTCTGTAGTGGCTGGAAACTGAGAAGACCCTGTGCTGCTGCTTGCCAGGCAGCAGGGGAGCAGGGTTTTCTCAGTTTCCAGCTGCTTTTGAAGCAGCACTGATTGGTTTCTCTCGCTGCTGCAGAAAAGGCTGGCACACGGGAGCAACAAATTCAGCATGTCCTTCTGGCCTGTTTTCAATAGGTCTGCAAGTGCCAGAACAGAGACAGGGAGCAATTTGATGCTGTCTGCTCAGCCATCTCTCTCTCTATTAACCGAAGCAACAGCCTCTTCCTTTGCCTTTGTACCCCTTTTTCCTTCAATTTTTATGTGATTTTTCTCCTTGGATACATCTCTTCCAACCCACTACTTCAGTTTAGCCAGAGTTTCTGTAGGACCTTAAAGACAACATTTTTCTTTTGTGCTACTTTTGCAACAGCATTTAAGCTGAGCAAGCACAGTTTTGTGGCTCAGTGAGGTGCTACTACTCAGCTGTTAACACAGTGCAATGGCTTAAAAGGTGCAAGTAAACTGGAATAATGTCAGCTGCTTTCATAATCAACATAAAGGACAAAACAAAAGTTTAGTAAGTTTGATTAAAGCAAGATAACCCTTTCAATATTCCTTTCAGAAGGTTTCTGTAACAACAAAAAGTAACACCACAAACAGTGGGAACAAATATATTTAAATATTAAACGCTTTGAATATCTTTTTCTCCCTTCTGAAGTTTTAAGCATCTCCAAAATGCTTGGGGGACCTCCTGTATTATATGCTTAGGAAATACCCTTGCATAGACTTAATCACGCAAATTCAAGGGGCTAAAATACAATGCTGTAAGTGGGTAGAGCAAGCAGTGAGAAGGGATGAAGGACAAAAGCAAGAGAAGCCCAAAATAACAGTATGTGTGCTCTAGGCCAGCTGCAAATCACTAAAATGTTGCTTTTGTAAAGCTACATAATTGTATTTTATTAATCCATTATTTCCTAATGGTCATTTACCTGGCCATTAGACATTAGAAACCAGCAGATGCTACTGCAGAAGCAATTCAGAGAAAAGATCTGGAAGAAGCTAGGTTAGTAGATTTGTAACGGAGTTCACGGTGGATACATTAAGAAACAGCATATGAATATTTCAGGGGTAAAAATCAGGCCAAGGATCCACCAGGCAGTAAATCCAAAGTTACAGCATTTAATCCTGGATCAAAAACGTCACCACCTCTTCATGCACTGTACTCAACTGGTAAAGCTTAAGGTAATAGATTAAATTTGTTCAAAAACGCAAAACCTTGCCTCTGTGCAATTTGGGTTTGATCAAATATAACTTTTTCTCCCATAGATGCCACTGAGGCAGCATAAAGCTGATATAAACAGCCTCTATGTCTATGTATTATATGCTCTGGCTCATTCAACATACGTTCCATTGTGCCTGATCTGGACTGGATTTGTATTGCTCTGAGATCTGGTAACTCACAGAATTGGTCTTTATAAAAATGCATCTACAGCTTCAGAGATAAAAGGTGATGTTGACAAAGTAAAGAAGGAATATGTGATTCTGCCCTAGATCTTCCTAACAGCTCAACTCCCACTTAAGTATCTAAACAAGAAGATTATAGTGTAGTCCCTGTGTGGTTTCAACATTAGACTTCTAAGCTGTATACCTAATTAGATACCCATTGGACCGGACACAATATAAATTCATTTCATCTAGGTAATTAGGAAAAATAAACTGAACTTTTGTTCACACAATGACAGATTTACAAAATAGAATTTGAGAATATGGTTTATCCAGGGCACCATTTCGTTTAAGTATGCCACAATATGGTTGAGGAGGAGGGAGTATTCTACCAACAAGAGCATGGTTTAGCAGAAACATGCCATAGAACAAGAGTACCAACACAGTTTTTCAATTGCTCGTTCCATAAAACCTTTATTTTTATCAAAAAAAATGCTGTTTCATTAGGCAGAATATATCTATTCTTGTTTTATGTTTGTTAGTAAACACAGCACTTGTAAAATATCTTGAGTGCCCCTTATTTATCTGCAGAACACATGAAACCAAACCTGTATTTTCCCAGCATCATTTGAAGAAATGTCTGAGCTGTGTCCAGGAGGATGACGGAGAAACCCAGTCTATTCTCTGTGCTAATCTAGTCACTGGCTGCTAGAATAAAGCCTCCAAGACAGGTGCAAGCAAGCACCAAACGGGATGATTTCCAGGATGTAACACCTGCCTGTTGTGGACTAGCCACACAGGACAACACATCACTTCTCTTGGACTGCTGACGGGAAGGGCTTTCAGTCCCTACATATTTGGGGCAGATTTACATCAATTACCTACAGGTTAAATGCTCTTTATTCCTTCATTTTATTACTAGTGTCCTGACTCAGCCTATTTGCCAACTTCCAATCCCCTGCCACCCCTCTCCAAAATTAGAGACATCAAGTTATCTACACTTTGCATCCATTTTTATACATATCTAAACTATACATTGACTACTCTTCTGCAACTCTTTTCCTTCAAACTGAGTTCCACAACATTAGACTGCTAAAAAAACCAAACTCTTCTTTGAGTTCTGATGTGACATAGAAAGACTGCCTAATTGCAGAACCTGTGCGGTTCAGCTCCACGCCGAATGGCTCGGCGGAAGTGCCCTCCAAGTACAAATAAGTAAGGGAGTCTGGTGAAGTTTTCCAAGGGAACACGCAGAGGCTGTTCCACATGCCCCTGCAGGCTCCAAAACCAGCTCTGCGGCTCCGGCAGCTGGAGTGTCCTGGTGCCAGCAAGGCTGGGGAGGTGGAGTCTGGAAGGCATGTGGGTGCAGCTACCTGGAGGTCTCCTTTTCCATATTATGTTTCAGGCAAAGCATCCGAGAAGGCTGTCAAAGTTACATGGCCAGGCTTCATGCAAAAATGCCCAGAATGGAGCTTAGTAAAAAGCGACTGATGATAGGACCTACCAAGATAGGGTTTGCTTGTGCGAAACCCACTAATTATTAGATGAAATATCAAAGATTATGTATGTGGTAGTGCTGTGACAGACACTGCAGCTATGTGAGGCAGGGAGTACAGTACTCCTTTGGGTGGCTTTGGTAGTACAGCACAGTTTCTAGATATTTGGCAATGAGCCTCACTTAAAAAGTGTTCCGAGTCCAGCTCCACCTGCCCTTTTCATAGCTTTCCAGAGCTGCTGCTCATTCCTCTCACCCGATGCTGGCACTGCTGCCTGTTTTAACAGTGCTGATGCTGAGATCAAACTAAAAAACTCAGTTGAATACTGCTGAGTTTGTCCCAAGCAATGCAGATGTCTCTACACTGAGCTCCATTGCTCCCCTGCTTCCATTTTGATGCAATGCTGAAACACTGGACCTAGCCCTGCAGCCTGCTTTATCTCTGTGTCCCAATGTACAGCAAGGAGACCCAGCCTCCAGTTCTAGGCCCCAAAGGTGTCCTGTCTGTGTGCACACGTTCAGCCAAGGGTGCAGGACAGCACTCAGTGAAAGGTTTGCAATACTCTGCAGTAATGCCTGATGTGTCACACTGGTAGTGTTGAAGCAGTTGTTTTTAGCAGAAGAAATGAATTACTCACAAGTTGTTGTTTGGGCTGAGGAGATGCTGTAACTGTTCATTCGGTTTCAACATCACAGTGAGACACAGTTGTACTTGTCCTGTTTCCAGGAGCTGTTCAGTTTACAACAGTCAGGACTCTCTGCACCTCGCTCCAGCACGTGGCATAAGTCCTGTAAAAAGAGATATGCACAGACAAGATGAGATAAGTGGCAGAGATCATCTTGTTGCTGTTACAGAGTAATATATCCAAGTGTTTAACATTTATCATTAAAGCTTTTCTCATTTAACGATTTTCTACAGAGGACTTTGTAAATAGGAAAAGGGAAACATAGAGACCCAGGCATCCTTTTAGCCATGCTACGTCAATTACAAACACAATAATCGCTAGGTTTGGGTTTATTAGTGACAGTTTTTCTTCCCTTCAATTTGTGTTACGGCCCAAAATCACAAAGCTGTGATCCCCAAGAACCTCCTTTGTAATGCATATCAACTTTCGTTGTGCTCCTTTGTTCCCAATGTGATGGAGCATTGTGGTGCCTGTGTCCAGGGAGCAGGTTCGCTTTATTGTTCTTGTAAATATGTACTGCTGGGCGCAGCTCGGTGGAAGGCATTGAGTTTGTGCATGACTGACGCCGACCCGGACAACTGCTCTGACCCCCAGCAGATGGTGGTGCAGGGACTGCAATGATCTGGAAGTAATAGCATGTGCCATTTCTTTTTGTTTGGAACAGACAGCCAGACCCTGCATTTCCCTCCCCTGCACGGCAACAGCTGTATATACAGTACAAACTGGTGAAAACCTAACTGTCACTCCAGTCTTCCTCCTCTGCCATTAATCAGAAAACCCTGGGCGCTGAGACGTCACTGAGATTAAACACTGTATGAACGCCACATGGCTCTTTCCAGCATTAATAAAACGCTGTGCATTGGGGCATAGATTAGTTGCTTTCCTAGAGAAAAGTGAGTAAGAGTTAAAAATACCCACCATTCCCAGTATTAGACTCAGTAGCGGTGGATATTGGTTTTTAAACTCGGTAGTGGTGGATGTTGGTTTTTCACCTCTAGCTGGAAAAAGCCAGGGTACAAGAGTCAATATTAAGTAAGCTCTTTAACTTTTGGACTACAAATAGCCTCTAGTGTAGCTTTAATAAGTTTTCATTGTCATTTGTATTTGGTTTTATCGGGGACCAAAAAAAGTGCTTGTTTTGAGCGGAAGGTATAAAATGGGTGAAAGTCCACAAGTGATGTTTTTTTCCAAGGCCACGGGAGATTTATTGCTTCAGAATGATAGCAAAGCAGTTGGTATTTGATTTTGTAAGTGAGAGGCCAGAGTTTTTATAATTCATTGTACATGGGGCATCTCATCAGAGGTCAAAAATGACAAATTATAGTGTGTTAGAATTAATAATCGTCCACTGTATGTTTGGCCTATGTTACCAATCGCCATAAAATTGTCTTGATGGTCCAGAAGGGAGCTTCCTGGAGATGGATGGAGTAACTGTTCCCTGCCCCTCCTCTCCCAGCACTAGCCGAGACAGCTATCAAAGCAAGGGGCTGAAACCCGGTTGCTCTCCAAACGTTGTATTTCTGGCTGCTATAATGTTTCTGCGAGGCTTCCAGCCAGCAAGTCAAAGAAAGGCAGACTTGCAGCACTGGAAAAGAGGAACAAAAGTAGGGCAGGAATAATGGGAAGGAAATGCATTTCTTTTTCCACAAAACCTCTTCAGACTTTTCCCTCACTCTATACCAGCATAAATACTTTTTGAGAATTTCACACACAAGACACTCAACCTATACGTCCACGTCCAAACTGTCAGACCATTCCTCCCAGAGAGCGGCACCTTGACATTGTTTAATTTGGAGCAAACCCCCTCTTTCTGTGCAGGGGAAACCTGTCCTGGCTTTGCCCCTCTCAAGCTCCCCACGTTAACGAAATACTCCTGGGGGGATCTGAAGTCAGTCAGCCTCCGCTGCCGGGCCGTTGGCTGAGGTGCGTAATTTTCATTATCTTTCATTTACAAATTTCATCCTAGACTTCAGAAATGATCTTGTAAAGTCTGCTGAGACCACCTTCAGTTTTCACAAGCCCCCATCTTCCGAAGAAAACACACGGTTAAAAAACCCCATTTGCCCTCAGTGTGAAACCACCTTCTGTTCATCACCCACCAGGGATGGGTCAAGGGAAATATGCTTGAATTTCTCTTCCTATGACTTTTAATGAAAATTATTGTTCAGTCTGAATTCCTTCCAGACTTTCCTGATCTTGTTTCTACTCGCACTACCTCAAACGACAAACACTTAAACAGAAGTAGCTTTACTTTCCTGACTAATCCCATTAGCTTTAATGAGTCTAATCGCATGAGTAAAATTATGCATGTGCTTAGCTCTTGGCAAGGTCAGTGCCAGTAACGAGCAGAAAACCAAACTAATAATGAAGCAATGAGTAATAAGAGTGGCTAGATATCTGGATTTCTAGAAAAAAAGATACAGCTGTCTGGAACATTAAAAATGAAACACCACTTGTCGAGATTAAAGAAGAGAGTGTGAATTCTGAACCAAGACTGACAATAAATAAAAGTTTTTAGAAAGTTGGATCAATTAGCATCCATGACACATCTTCAGCTACCTTCATAACAGCTGTAAGCTCATTACCTTAGTTATGACTTATCTGTTCATCTATTCATTTATAGAAAGCTCATCAATATGATATCCATGCACTGATGAACTTTAGTATTAAAAGGTCACTTGTAATATCCTAAAAGGAAAAAAATTCAAACTGTTTTTTTATTCACAAGTGTCAGCCGTCCTGGATCTGAGCAATGAAATATTATCAGGCAATTTGTATGGAATTTATTTTCATTAATTACTGCCAGAAGTAGTCTTTTTTTTTTTTTGCAATGAGGATTATGGAAAATGGACTACAGAATGGCAAAGGTTCAAAAGGAGAGTGGTACGAAAGTTAGACTAAGTCCACAACAACTAGAATTTGTGCAACTGTTCTTGACAAAATAAATAGTACAAACAGACATCAACATGATAGTATTACAAGGTAATTATTTTTTAGGATTACATGTTCTTTGACCATGCCTTTAAGACTACTTTAAAAAAATCTTGTTTCAGGAATGTATAACTTCCTTAATGTTTTAAATAAACAGCCCCAAACCAAGTATTATTTTCATAGTCTGAGGCTACAGACAGTCTCTTTAAGCCACTAAACACACAGAATCAGCTTAACTTCTTCATAGGGGACCAGCACGAGGCTTAACTGTCACTAAATTCTCCAAACAGTGTGTATGTGGCACATAGCTTTATGCCCACTGTGATGCAATTCATTTCCTAACTCCGCTCTCTAGCCGTCATCAGGGAAATTCCTGTGTGTGCGTCCTTGTACGTAGAATTACAGCCTAAGGATTTCTTTCTGCGTTTCCTTCCATTCAACATAGCATGTGGTTGCGACTGGGACCTAGACTTTCCTAGTACATAGTAAAATGGGTTGGTTTATAATGCCAAATAGATTTTTATTGGTAGTTTTATCAAGGCGTTACGTGCACTTTGTGGTCTTCTTTTAGAGTAGGTGGCTGAGCTCTTTCTTTGTACTTGTTATAGTCAGTCTGAAACTCCCTTAAGCACTATAACCAGCAGAAAAAATGTGTATAATTGAGTGTGGTTTTCTCTAGTGTTTTGTCAAGCTAAATGAGCTTTCACTCTTTGGGAGCTTTTCAAAAAAACATGTTTTACTTGCAGGTAAAGGTGAAGCATGTCAGCATATATTTTCTCAAAGAGCCTCATGAATGGGAGAGCAGACTAGCTGAAAAAATCAGTCACCGAATTACAGGCTTGAGTGCGAGCACATCTCTGGCAGTGTAGATGGTAAACTAATATACATCATGAAAACAACAGAACTGTGACAGCATCTCTGGTTAAACAGTTTTTCTGCAAAAAGACATCTGTTTTCACATGGGTTGAGAGCTGTAGCATTGCAAATTCAACTTGTATTTATGTAAGAACAAAATCCATAAAACACCTTGAGCCGTATCGTAATGTTTAAATCTTTCTTTTGCTTTGTTAATCCTAGTTGTTGTGGATTTGTGATAACGCACAGTCTAACTGACTAGTTCGGTCTTTCCTGTCCTCTTGATTTCAGTGGGATGCAACTAATTTCCTATGGTGTACTCGGCTCAAAGACGATCCCGCAGGGAGCAGACAGACTGAAAAAAGAGCTGTACCTTCTCCAGCATGCTTTGGAAGCGTGGAGATTTTTACACGGTTTATCCTGCTGTGCTCCTTGTCAGTAATGACTTTGTAATCCTGCGTACTGCGGTTTAATCTTAGAACTGGTTTGGCGGGTACACACGCTAACCATGGCACGAGGTCAGGGCGGTGTGGCAGCCACGCTCCCGGCAGCGTCAAGGTGGGGCCCGGTGAACCTCCACTCCACTGGTGTCTGCGGTTGTGAATGTGGGGGTGCAGAGGCTGGAGGTGCCCGGTGCGCAGCGGGCAGGCTCTGCCAGCCGCCGGGACATTTTCCTCTCCGGCCGATTCAAAGGTTCACTGAAGTCTGGTGGTACCTGCAGGGGCATCCAGAGCATGGGAAGGCTGATGGCACCAGCCACCGCTGCAGAAAGCACCACTGCAGAAGAGGGCTGTGTGTGGAGAGCAAGGCTCGGGGAATAACCCAGTGCCACACTTAACTGGTGGACAAGCACCGTGTGCTCAAGTAGAGAGGAAGGGAGGTTCAGAGATGGGCTCTTTGAAGAGCCAGATACAACTGGGGAGAAGAGAGATGCAAGATAGTTTACTTGCTAACAAAAAAACTTCACCTAACAGAAAATACGCGAAAATACTTCTTTGGGATAGGGTGAGGAGCAAAATGTAACAAAATGTGAAGTGTCTTAACAGCGTGTTCTAGAAAAGTATTTAAAAATAAAGGACAGAAGTCAGTCATCAAGCTCTTCACACTGTTAACCTACATAACCACATGATGTTATTACTGTTAACCTCATCTTCCCTCCCCCTCTTCCTTCCTATTGTTTGCTATACTCACTTCTTGCATCTTGCCTTTACATTCTAAAAAGGCCCTGTGGCAGGACTGTGTTTGTTTGCAAGGCACACCAGAGTGAGGGCCAAGTGCAGCTGCAGCTTTTGGGCACTACCACGCTAAGGCATCCTTACGCCTTAGCTGGCATTCAGATTTTGCTTTGTGCTACAGTCCTCTCTGGGGTTATGACACACAAGCGAGAACTGTTTAACAGCACTCCTGGTGCAGATGGCTAACTCTTCTGTTCTCTCCATCCTCCTCAAGACGACGTCGCAAACTCTTCGATCTGTGTTGAACAGTTTTCACTTCAAACAGTACAGGCACTTCCGACATCAAGTTGTCCAGCTAGTAGCTTAAGTGATAACTTTTGTTGGCATACGCACCGAAGTTCAGATCTAAGATATGTTCTGTGGGCAACTGCTTGTTTATTTTCTTTCCTAGACACGCGGTTAAACCACATTGTACATCCTGTGCTTATAAAATTCCATCAGGGTTGTATCACAGTACCTACTACTAGAATGTGTGATTTACACCACCAGATACACACTGCAACATATTGAGATAAATCTGCTACTTAGAAAGAACATTCAGGTAACTGTGGTTCTGCTACGTACAATGCTGTCAAGGTCGCTGGAGTTTGTAGCTAGCTAGGATTTTACAAGACACACTATGAATTATTTTTTATAAGACAGAGTCAATTGAGAAGTTGTGCGTCCACTTGTGTATCTCTTACATGCTTGTGCTAAGCACATGAGTCACAGAGTGCTTCTACACAAACGGCTGCAGGTTTGCTGTCTTCTCCTCTTTTTCCATCCAAGCCAGTGAGGTGGGAGGCAGCTGACAAACAAGAAGCAAGCCAGCACGTTAGCTAGTGCTGTGCCCAAAGGAATGAGCTTAGGCAAAACCCAGAGCCAAGGCTGAGCTGGAGAAAATTTGGTCTGGACTGGTCGAACAAGCTGTCGAAATCTGCAGCCTGGTTGTGACAGCCCCTGCTGCCATCTGTCCTTCTGCTCCACAGCTGGGCTGCTCGAGCGCCACTGGCCAGCACCTCCTTCATTACCATCGCCAAGACAAAACTCCAGGTCAAGACCTCCTCTGGTCACATAGGGCCACACAGACGGTCTGATCACTAATGAGTCTGCAGGCTCTTGCTACACTCCCTGTCTTTTCTCCTTTTTCCAACCGAAGTAACATCCTGAGAAAACAGGGGAACCATATGAACCCCCGAATGAAGCTGCTGGCACCCAGTGAGCACAGATGTGCACACCTGGCTCTGTCCACATCTACACATGTCAGTGAACCCAAAGAAGCAGGAGGTGGTTCTGTCCCCCAGCTTACAAGTGAGACCAAACTGGATTTCCCTCTTTAATAGCCTTCCGTTTTTGAAGGTGGCTAATGATTCTGAGCACCCAGCTGGAGCCGCCCGGGAAAGCGTCTGCTTGGAAGAAGGGTGAAGCCCGACGACTGTTGAAATCACATCCTCCAAAGGCACCTCTGCAAGCCGTGCTTCTCCAAATCATCTCTGAAGCGACACGCCTCATTCAGAAACCTTCCACCAACCTCACCAGCGCTTAAAACAAAAAGTCAAACTACTGATTTGCATAGCGAACACAAAATTGTAAATGGGGCAAACCTTGTTATTTAAATTTTTCTGTCTCAGCTCTGGAAATGTTTACATTCACTACAGAGCAGAAAGTGGGGCCTAGTTCCCTGAGGTACTAGACGCTTTCAGCTTCCAATAAACAGGAATTCTCACTCTACTGTGTGAAATACAAACTTTCAGCAGCAAGAAGAAAATTCAATGCATGAACAATATTTAAAAATCCTCTGTAGTTTTATTATCTTTCCGTCCACTGGCTACTCATTTAATTTCAGGCTATTTGTTTTTGATCTGAATAGTATTCCTGGCCTTTTGAACTACAGATTGTTTATAATAAAAAAAGAAAAAAAAAATCATTCAAACGTTATTTGTTTTATAATGTACCTCTGTCAGTGATGGAAAGGACTACAGTAGCTTCTGTAATTATTAATTCTTCAAAATAATATGCCTGCTCCAGCATCCAGTTAATCTGGTTATTAATCAAAATGCCTTCTTTGTAAAATATTAAGTGTCTAGACACTGTAGATTATTGTGTGCTGTATTTTTAGATTTTCCAGTTTAATTCAAAACACACTAAAAGAGAGGCCCCAGAAAGTGACCATCTAGAGACGGTCCATGGCAAATATCCAGAAACCATTCTTAATGGAATGGAGTTAGCATGAGCTGAGATCATCCTTTAGCCTTGGGAGAGGAAAAAAAAAAAAAGAGAAGACGTTTTTAGGAAGAGATTTCCAAAGGGATTACGAGTTGCTCTTTGCAAACAATACAGAGGATTTCCAGTATGCATTGTGCTTTTACCGAGAACTGCGCCTATGAGGGAGTCAATCAAAGTCCTGTCATACCTAATGAGGAGGGGGAAATCGTGATGGGGAAAGTCCCTTAATGATAGCAAACAATAGCTGTTTGTACAGTAAGTAGAATTACAGCAAACTTTGCTGCCAAGCAATCTCTTAAAACATGATTTTACTCATCTGGGGCATTATTCATTGAATTAGTATTAGCAGTGGAGAGTGTATGTGGGAGATAAACCCAAAGCGATATTCATGGGATTACTGAAACGTTACCTTTTTCTCTAATTTGAAGACAGCAGAGGTATGGAGGGATGTAATAGAAATGATGTGGGTTTTGGAATACTCAGCAGATCTTTAAATCAATGTTGCATTTGTGCTTGAAGTTAGATTGACACCATCATCTAATGGACAGTCAGAACCCCTGCGCTAAACAGTAATGTTGTTCAATGAATCAAAAATTGGGGTCTGTTTTTGTTACATCTATGTAATTTCATTTTGCAGATACTTTCTGGTTCCATGCCTGTATTTGGCTGAGAAGTCACATGGTTTGCTTTATTGGTTGGAGTCCTAGCAACAAGTTTTGTTCGATAAACAAATGTATCTTACACATTTTGGTTGCAGGTGACTGATTACAAAACAGGCTTTTCAACTGAAACTGATTTCAGAAAAGCAACATAACGTTTCTATGTAAGAAATCTAATAGATCTTTCTAATAGCTGTGCTTCTAGATTGCAGCCTCCTACTGTTAAGTTTTTATTGACTATATGGAAAAGAATTTCTTTCCCATTTCCCACTTGTTTCCGAGCTCTGTATGAATTAATGTTTAAACTCGGTGAATAGGAATGAGAAAGTGTTTGGTCTGTAGAGTGTGGCAGAGCCATCAAAGCCAGGCATCGAGGTTACCTCCAGTTTTGCCTTTCTTTACAGCTCTGCTAGGAAACCAAAACTGCTCAAGTTACCAACTCGGGGTTGGTTTTGTACCATTTAAGCGCTTTGGACAGAGCAGGCAGGTCACTTCCTGTGAAGGTTTCGGGTCAGGGCAGTCTGCTAGGCGTGACAGAACTTCCGTGAAAGCTCACGTTTGAACTCCTCTGAGAACGTTCACTTCATACAGGGGGAAAAGAAGTTTTCCCCCTCCCTCCTTCGTGCACCTCAGTGCCCAACCCATTCGCTTCGCGTCGCCTCTGCTGCCGGGGCGGCCGCGACGCCTGGGCCGGGC
>VWZK01020949.1:162019-332396 GCA_013396935.1 Baryphthengus martii | reverse complement strand
GGGCCGACGAGCGTAGCGGCTCTGTCACCGTGCGCGCTGCCGTGGGGCGCGCTCGGTCGCGCCGACTGCGTTCAGGCTTTCCACCCCTGCTAACAGGACGCTGTTCCCTCAGGCTGGGGGGCTGAAGTTCCCTTTCCTCCCTGCACACCATTCCCAGGGCTTTGTCCAGTTTTAGCTGCCTTCCTCCAGGTATTGCATTGCAGGGGAGGGGAGCAGCTTCCCCACCCCAGTAAGCCATGCTGGATCTTAATGAATGATCGTTGCCGTCCCTTTCAACCACTCTGGGTAATACTTAATCGTGCCTAGCCAGCTGCAGCGTGTGTCACTGTAATAAGTGACACCCTCTTAGCCACCTACAGCTGATGAATAATACCAGATCCAGTGCTGGTATATAGTATGCAATGTCACCTGAAGTGTTACTTTGCTTATTGCCGTCCTCACCACGTCTTGAATTCTGCTGCTTATTGTAAGTGCCGTGCCCTTAATTTTGGATTACACTGAGCACGTGCAACCTCTCTCTAGGTGTTGAAGGAAGGGACAGTGAAGAGAAGAACAGGCTTGTTTATACTTTCCACCTGTTTGTTCCAAATGAAATCTTGGCTGATGAAAGTACTGCTATGTCTTTCTAAAACGTGGACCTTATTTTATGATTTCACAGTGTGTCTGTGACCTTCTGTCTTCCCTGTGGGATTACATTGTCTACAGCATTGGCTCTGTGGTTAGAGAGCAACAGCCTGCTTGGGGGTGGGGTGGAGTTGGTGGTTGATGCTTTTGTTCTCGTGGAGAAGGTAGCATTATAGTATTTTGTTGTTTTGCTTGGCTGCAGTAGTGTTTCCAATTCCTTGCTCTTGTTTGTTGAAAACTAAATCGAAGCTTTTGCTTGATTTCTCTCCTGATAAAGGCATCTTGTGGCTCATACACGTTTTCCCAATTAAATGTTCTTTAGGGAAGCTGGTTTTGTTTGTTATGGTTCTGGAGTGTACTATTTTAGAGGTTAAAGTTGATGGAAGGGAACAAATGCGTTTAAAGTTTGCTATAAGTATCAGCCTGTGCTCTAGTTAGCGATGAAGTTTTTCCACGTTTCTGTTACTTTACTCATCTGAATATTTGGGCTTCGTTTCCTTGTGTTTATTGATTATTACAGGTTTGTCAGAAGTGTTCTCATGTTTGTGACGTTACTTTTATCCTTCTTGGAGGTCAATTAAAATGTTGATAATAGCTGTAGATTTTTTAAATAAATTTTCAAATAATTTGAACATTAGGAAAAAAAACATTTTAACAATAGTGAAAAAATTATGTGTAGTTTAGGATTTTAATGTTAAATTTATTCTTCGTAACCTGTAAGTTGAATAATTCTCTGAAAAATAGTCTTGTTTTATTATTATTAAATGTTTTCAGCGTTGATAAAATGAAGCTTGTTAACTTTGGTTAATGTTATAGTTAGATATAACTGATATAGTCAGATATAATGTTAAGGAGCCTAATCTTTTTATTGTTTGACCTGTTTGACTTGTCTGTGTGTATTAGGATTAAAAATTGATGATACTCCAGAGCTAATTTATTTTTTCTTTTCAAATAGAAAACATAGGTAGTTTTCTTTCTTGACTGTTGTGTAAAAGCTGGCTTGCACAGGAAAAAAAAAAAAGGTGCTTGAAATTAAAAAGCTGTGTCTGAAGAATGTAGTTCCCAAATAACACACTGTATTTTAATGGGATGCTTGTGGTTCTTATGGCTGCTCACATTTTGAGGTAAAACATATGGCTTTTCTGTAGTCAGTGCAAGCTAAATGTAAAAGCAATTTTTTAATTATTTTTTTTCCTGTGAGCACTGTATTCCTAAGCCTAAATTATGGTACATAGGTTTGCGCTGTGTTGTAGTGGAATAGTAGGAGTTTATTGCAGTAATTTTTGGGAGCAGTCGGAGTATATCACCAGTTTCTTGTTTGCAGCATGTAGCACCCTCTTGCTACTTCCAAAGAAAGTTTTGATCCAAATTGCTGGTATGTATAGTATGGCTGAACCTCAATTGCACAGTGGCAGAACTAGGTACCAGGAGAAAGTGCACAGAAACACAAACCAGGTTACTGAAAATGAGTTACTCTTTGAACTATTACTTAAGATGAAGTGGATAATTTATGGCTGGGATAATAGGATAGTGCTTTGGGGTTTTGTTGGAGTATTTTTGGTTTTGCTTGTGGATGATTTAGGGGAACTCACCATCTTAAGATGACAGAATTAATGAAAATGTTATTTAATCAGAGAAGCACATTTTGAGTGCAAAACACTGTTTTAAATAATTACTGATACTACAGAAATACCTGTAGGCCTCAATTAGTTTGAAAATCGCTGTGCTTGGCCTAATACAACCGTATGTCAGAGAGAATTTCTCATCCTGAGAACTTAATTTTCTATCATTTTTAAATGACATAAAATACAGACTGATGTCTTCTCTGTAGCCTGGGACAACCTGGTCTTTAAAATACTAGAAAATAATGCAAGAAGCCATTGCAAATAAACCCTTACAAAGACTCCTATACTGACAAACAAATGGACAAAATTTAGTAAGGGTGGATAAAAATGGTAAATGCTTGGCATTGGTTTAAGTACTTGTTCACCAGTGAAGAGCTCTGTAAGAGTGGGATGCGAGATAGTGTTTGGATTGTTTTTCTAACAGGTTGAGAAGCCTTGAAAAAGACAAAAATAACTGAGTGGGCTTATCACTGGTATGGTGTTTTCCATAGACACTGTAAAGTAGAAAATTGTTTTAGTAACACTTTTCTAAGTATCAGACTATTTAAATTACGTGTCTGAATTAGTCATCCCAAAGTTCTGTGGTTAAGAGGTATTTCCTGACCCAGAAAACGTCACAATTTAAAGGTAAGGGAAGACATATCAGATCTGGGACGCCACAGGAGAATGTTTGGCATCAGTGCAGTGAATTTTAGCATAGTGGTCTAGCTGTGCCACCCTTCTGATCATTTTGTTGGTTGTTTTGGTTTTTTAATGAGAACTATAGAAAAACCTGTCGGAGGTTTTTTGAGAGAAAAAGGTACTCCTTTCATTGAGCTCTCCCAACCACATAGGCAACAAGGGAAGTTCAGAGATGAAAATACAAGTTTAGCAAAAGTTTTACCTCATCTACATCCTGACTAGTAGTTTTAGGATGAGGACATTGACCAGTAAGGCTCTTGAAGTAGAGAGCGAGGTGGATGCATAGGTCTGTCTTCCCTCCCAAGAGACACAGGAGGAAGGGGAGACTTTAGGCTGAAAAAGCTATTTAGAGAATAATGTTCAGAATAAATAGAGCAGGGTCAGCTCTGGATTTTGAAAGATGGAGGATGCTTTCCTAGTTCAGATGTGAACTGCTCTGGTCACAGGATAAAAGTTAAGCTACTAAAGGCAGATCTACCTTGGTGATGTGGTGGGCATTACCAGGATCTCAAAATTGGGTTATTTCTAGGACCTGTAGAAAACCATGATTTGAGGACTGATGCTTAGTTAAGAATCCTGAAAGTTCAATGAAGTTGCAGTAGTGAAAAGGAGACTGAAGCAGTGATAGGAGTGATAGCTGTGTTTTGTGTATGCTGGGACTGAGCTGGTATTGAGGCACCTATATGGAGAGAGACGGGCTGAGGTGTTAGCACAGAGGAACACAGGAGATCCGAAACAGAGTCTGTTTCTGATTAATGGCAGGGAGTTAATAGTTGAATTTGAATCCTAGCCTTGGATAAAGTGAAGGGGAATGGAAAGGGATGTAAGACAGAAACCTATTAAATGATTCATAAAATAGTACAGGTGAATGAGGAGGCTCTTTCAGGTGGATGCACGGAAAGGACAATTGGAATGATAAAGGATGAATCATCAGAGCAACAATACCAAGGAAACCAGGAAGAGTATTTCCAGAAAAGATGTATTGCTGGTAATCTTGGGTGATTGACAGGTCTAGGAAGATAAAAATTGTATATTGATTCTCAGCCTCATCGTTGAGTGAGGCTGCAGGGTGTTAGTGAGAATGGTTTCAGTAAAGCTCAAGGAGTGGAAATGATTATACAAACTATAGGAGTAGAATTCAAGGATGGGATCTTCAGGCTACAGTTTTTACTGTCACTGAAGGTTTGAACATAGTGCTTATTAAGATTTGAGTAATGGCATAACTATGGCTATTGTATTGTGTATATGCACATGATGAGTGTTAAAGGTTGGGAAAAACTCGTTTACAATCAAATGAGTAGATGGTTTTGTGTGACTAACATTTAAATCATTATCAAGGAGCATGTCAGTGTCTTAGGTCTGGCTATTGGGAAATCTTTGTGAGCGCTGTATTCTTGAAGGAGCCTTCCAAGATGCTTGCAAATGCTCTTTTAACCTTTTGTAATTTCAGTAGGAGCACTTTTATGAAGTTAAGCTCTTGATTTGAGCTTTGTTTGCTTTCATTGTTTATTCATTGTATTAAGTAGTTCTTTGTCATTTCTGACTTATTCTGGTTAATACAGAGCACAAAGAAACTTTGAAAATAATCTTTTTATAGCGTGATTTCTGCAGAAATAATCTGTAGACTGTTTTATTAGGCATAATATGTGTGCGGTTTTTACTGCTAGTTAGAAGGCAGTATCCTTTACCGATATCTCTTTGCAAAGATAACTCTCTTTTAAGTATGCTGTTCCGTACTAGGAATTGCATAAATGATCATGGGTTTGTGAATGAGAGTTTCCTTCCTCTGACTTGCTAATTTATACTTTGCAGATATAATTCATTCTAGAATTAGTTTTCATTATTTTAAACGTAACCAATTTCTATGTTTTAAAAGAATGTGAAAAGAAGCTAAAGTAGTCTATAGCTACTTATAAAATCTTCTTAGAAGACGTTCATAAGCAAAGGTTTTGAAAAAAGGTGTTGTAGTTAGTAACTAATTTTTGATGAAGACTACAGTTAAGGTGCAATACCTACTTATTCTATGCTATGTTTGGGTTTTTTTGATGAAGACTACATTTAAAGTGCAATACCTACTTATTCTCTGCTGTGTTTGGGGTTTTTTGATAAAATTGAAGAGAGAAATGGTAACTTTAGATCTGCAAAATACATGTTTGATACAAACAAGTATTCTGTCTTACGCAGTACATTGGAATCTCTGTTGGGAATGAAGAATGTAGTTTATGCAAGATTTTACATTTGGCAAATCATGTCAGCAGAGTTATAAAATTTCGAGACATCTTTTCTGTGTTTGGAATACTTGCCACTCTAAATTCTTTGGATGTTGATTGCAAGCACATTATAACTGAACTGACCTATATGGGACTGTAATGTGCTGAATCACTGCCTCCCAAGAGCATTTTGCAGGGAAGGTGTACTTTTAAGTGGATTTTTTTTAATTGATGTTATTGCAGTATTTTTGTATTTTTAAAAAATGAGCAATTGCAGTGTCTGCCTGCTTTTAAAGAGTTGCTTCGTTTTTCTTGTGTATTTAGGTGAAGAAGGAAAAATGGTAAACGTCACGAGCTGTATTGTCAGATGAAATCTTAATTCCGTTGGTAAAACCGGGTATTTCTTTTAAGTCTATAGTATTTCAAGGCAAATTTATAATTATAGGTGTAAAATTGTATTCTTGAACTTACTGAATATTCATTATTTTTTGTGAAAATGCTTATAATGTTCCAATATTGTACACTTCTCATACTTATCCTAAGCATAATTGCAATGATTAATAATTACAATTATACGAGGCAAGGAAATCATATGGAACGATGGTTATCTCTTTCCAATGTAAAAACTCACAAAATGAAACAGCTGATAAATTTCTTTGAAGAGAAGATTATTAATAGAAAGTAGCGATTTCCATATCATTATATTCTTACTGAGTCTTGGAAGAGTAAGAGCTAAACTTAGAGTTTGACATTATCTCATTTCCTGGGGTTCTATTTATGTTGCGGTGCTCTTTACTCATAATTTGTGTGCGTGTGTGTGTATTTTGTGGTTGCTACCTTTTTTAAAAGAAATGTTAAGTACCCTTTACTACCTAAAGAAACTCTCTTTCATTGCCTGTTTCCATGTGACCTCATAGGCCACTTTTCAGCACCTATGTGTACTATTTTAAATAAATTCATTTTCTGGCAAATAATTCATACTCTTCAACTGAAGTTTAGTTAGCCAGACAGTGATATATGGCCATGTGTCTTCACGCTCTTTCGCTTGTAAATGCACAAACTATGTATTTGCAGCGGTAAACTTTTTTACCAAGAAATAAGTCAGAGGTTTCAGGATGTACAGTGTTGCAGATTAACACCCTTACAGCACACAGTGGTTGTAGCTTTGCAAGGATAAACACTATTTTTGTGTTTCATTTAATATTTTTTTCTTATTTTTGAAAAGTTTGACCAATCTGTAAAATTTTACTGTAAAATAGAATCATTATAATGTTCTACTAGTCAATTAATCAAATTATTTGATGAATGACGTGCTTCTGGGGCATAATTTATTATTTCTAAAGCAATCTGAACGTTTTAATCAAGAGCATGTTCCTTTAGTAAGTTTGTGTGGCTGGTTTTTGAATGTGTCTTTTGGTGTAGATAAGTGTTGAAAGTATTTTTATGCATTTGACTATACATTTCTGTAATTATTTAAATGAAATTGTTTTCATCGCTTCACTTGAAACACGTTGAAAACTTGAATGTGAGTGTATTAAGGTATAACTTTTCCTCAATTGTTTCTTGGTCAGGAGCAAGAACCACCTCCTTTTCCAGACTAACTTGCATGAAGTGCCATTTAATCAGTATTATTCACAATCTGGAACATTGTTGTAATAGGCAAGAAGCTGTTGGCAAGTGGTTGTTTTTGACTGCTCCGTGTGAGCTTACACCTGTTGCTTCGTTTAATTTTTCCCCTTCTAGTAGGTGAGATTCGAGGGTATATGTTGCAGTAGGTGCTAGTCAGTCTTTTGATTGTTAATCTAATAATTTATAGTTATTTGAGTAGCAGAGTGAACATCTATAATTCTCGCTTTATGAATACTTACAAATGTAGAAATTTTTCTCCATGTGGCAGGAAAAAAAGTCTTTTTACTAGTATTCTTGATAACATTGCATGGTCTGTAGAAAATTTCATCTGCATGTACTGTTTTTTTCAAAGCTGTATTTGTACCATATCTCCAGTGTTATGATGCTTTGAGAGATTACCGGGAAACTTGATATCAGAATGAAACTTGACCAAGCAACCGTGAAATTCAGCATTTTCTGACACTGAGAGAGGGAATTGAATTGATTAAAATACTGGTCCCTAAATTTTGCTGAACCATAGAAAGAGCACAGATTAAAGATACTTTCTAGGTAACATTCTACTTTCCTTTCTCTGACAGCTCTTATTTTAACTCTATAATTTAATTTTGTCAGAGAGCAGGGGCATAAGGATCTTGCAGGCAGTGTTTCTTTTGCAAGCTGTGAATTAGGAACTGCTAGTGTAGAAAATAAAGTTAAACTTTTTTGCTCAGTAGAGGAATTTGTGAAAGTAAACTTTTATAATTTTTTGATACAGTGGTGATGGTGTATCTCCAATAATGGGTTACTGCTTTCACCAGTGCCCTTATGTAAGGGAACTTCAGAATTAAGATCTAGAGAATCATAGGTGCTTGCACTTACTGTAAATTTATGCCATTGCAGAAGAGTTCTAAGGTCTGACATAATAGAATAAATAATAATTAAACTTCTTCAGTTATTTTATTGTTGTTTTTCCAACCATCTGCATAAAAGTGCTTCATGTCCTGGATGTGAAAAAACAAGCACAGAGAGCAGGGACTTGCCAAGGTCAAACTCAGAGTCCATGGAGAGGCGGAAATAGAATTACTGTCTCCTGATTTGGTTCTCGTTGCCCTGTGTGGTTATGGGCCATTCGCTGGGTTTTTACAGCTCCCTGCTGCGACTGACTGTGCAAGATGGTCAGAAGATATCAGATTGTCTTAGGTTTTTAATCTGCATAAGAGAAAGTTATGGTAAGAAAGACTAAGAGTGACTGTATTTGTAATTAATGTGTTTTGGTAATAGTGAGGAGTGTTAGAATAGACGCTGAAGAGTATTAGAGAGACGCTGCTCTTACATAATTGAGACATAAAAGCACTGGATAGGGCATGGCCACTGGATAAATGTGGCATGGAGGAAAATGAAGTGGTGCTGCAGTGTGGTATAGCCTTGTCTTTATACTACTCAAGAAATTATTCGGTATGGGTATTTATTTTTAAAATTCAAAACGTTTTACCACTCTCCAAATCAGCCAGCCAGCTCTGGGTTCAGTAGTGTGTAAGAATTCAGAGAAGAAAAAGTATTACTGAAAGACTGATGTTATTCTGCATGTGTGTGTTTCTTTTCATGCTCTCTGAGTTTTGTAGTAGATATACAGTGATGACTAGTAAAATCCTTAATAATGTAATATCTTCCAGAAGTGAGGACGATATAGCAAAACTATTTTGGACATGTCTTTTTTGTCCAAGTATTTCTTTAGCCAATTTTTTTTCTTCTGCTGTTACACCATTTCTTTGCCAGCACTGAGTCCTGGGGTGTTGATTTTGGTTTGGTTATTTTTTAGTTTCCTTTTCTCTTTTTTTTTTTTTTTTTTTTCTTTACTGTTATGTAGTTGGTGGTGTTTTATTTACATGCGGGTGGACAGTGTTTTTGTTTTGTTTACATGTGCTTTACAAATATCTCATTAATAAGCTATGCAGAGAAGCTAATCAAAATAAGTATTTGGGATCAGATTTCTTCGTTGGAAGAGCTGTGCAGCATGCTCGATGCATTGTGGCAAACTCAGTCAGCACACATGATACAAACTTTGTGTCCTAATCATAATGCAAAAGTTTCATCTTCATATAAATACTAAATTCACAAGCATAACTCCCAGTATTAATTGTGTTGCTGCTGATTATGGAGGTGAATGTGCCTCTCTGTGTGCAGGAATGATAGAAGAATATATTATGTAGAGATAGAATATAGGGAGTTTTCTAGATCTTTCTAGATCTGAAGCAGTTGTTTTGCCATAAAGGTAGTCAGAAACAGGAAAGTTAGGGCAAAAAACCTTACTCCATATCTGTTTTAAGAATACAGCTGTTGGCCAGGTTCATGTTCAGTTTTGACAATACAGTAAATAAGATTTGTATTTGCACTGCTTACATTTAGATAGCAGCACTATCTAAATAACTCTGGAAATACTAAGAACTGTATTAAAACAAATGTGAGAACTACTCTGGAACAAATGTCAGAACTTTTTGCATTTTTATTTGCAATGTGTAAAATACTTGTATTTCACAATATTTAACAGGCAAAACAAAAGAGTTGTTTGGAAACAATGTTTAAAAAGGTCTTAGTGAGAAGTTTTACTCACAATTAGCTTGTTGAAGTCATGTTACTCTTCAAATGATAGCAAAGGAAAAGTGGACCAGGCTCTTGCAGTCATTTGCAAGTGTTAAAGGCTGGTAGAAAACATAGGACCTCTACATGCAGAATCATAGAATCATAGTTTGAGTTGAAAGGGACTTTAACAGGTCATCTCTTCCACTGTCCACCCATCTCCCCCCCCACCCCGCCCACAAAGACCAGGGACATCTTAAACTAGATCGGATGGCTCAGAGCCCCATCCAAACTGACCTTGAATGTCTCCAGGGATGGGACATCTACCACTTCTCTGGACAACGAGGGCCAGTGTTTCACCACCTTCATTGTAAAAAATGTCCTCCTTATATCTAGTCTGAAACTTCATTCTTTTAGTTTAAAACCATTACCCCTTTCCCGTAGCAACAGGCCCTGCTAAAAAGTTTGTCCCCATCTTTTTTTTTATAGGTCGCCTTTAAGTACTGGGAGACTACAATAAGGTCTTCCCAGAGCCTTCTCTTTTGCAGGCTGAAGGACTTGAAGTTCTTTGTAGGAGGTGTTCCATCCCCCGTATCATTTTTGTGGCCCTCCTCTAGACCTGCTCAGACTGGTTCATGTCTGTCTTGTGTTGAGGGCCTCAGAGCTGGACACAATACTCCAGGTGGAGTCTCACCAGAGCAGAGCCACAGAATCACAGAATGGCTTGAGTTGGAAGGGACCTTAAAGATCATCTACTTCCACCCCCCTGCCATGGGCAGGGATGCCTCCTACTAGACCAGGTTTCTCAAAGCCTCATCCAGCTTGATGTTAAATACTTCCAGGGATGAGATGTCCACAGCTTCTCTGGGCAACCTTTTCCAGTGTCAACGGTCCAGAATCACCTCCCTCAACCTACTGGCCACACTTCTTTTGATGCCGCCTGGGGTATGTTTGACTTTGTGAGTTGCGAGCGCATGTTGCCAGCTCATGTCCAGCTTTTCATCCATCAGTACTCCCAAGTCCTTCTCAGCAGGGCTGCTTTCAATCTTGTCATCTCCCAGCCTGTACTGATACCTGGGGTTGCCCCAAACCTGATGCAGGACCTTGCACTTGGCCTTGTGAAGTTTCACCCTTGTGAGGACTGTGTAGGCCTGCTTCTCGAGCTTGTCCAGGTGCCTCTGGATGGCATCCCATCCCTCTGGCATGTCAGCTGTACCACTCAACTTGGTGTCATGTGCAGACTTGCTGAGGGTGCACTTGATTCCACTGTCTGCATCATTGCTGAAGATATTAAACAGTACTGGTCCCAGTATGGACCCATGTGGGGACACCATTCATCACTGATCTCCATCTGGACATTGAGGTGTTGACCAGTACCCTCTGGATGTGACTGTCCAACCAGTTGCTTATCCACTGAACAGTCCATCCATCAAATCCGTGTCTCAAATTTAGACTGAAGGATTTTGTGGGGGACTGTGTCAAAAGTCTTATGGAAGTCCAGATAAATGACAGCCATATCTCTTCCGTTGTCTATTGATGTAGTCACTTCTTCACTTCCAGTGAAGGCCACTGAGTTGGTCAGGCAGGACTTGCCCTTGTTGAAGCTGTGCTGGCTGTGATGAACCAGCTCCCTGTTCTCCATGTGCCTTGGCATATCTTCTAGGAGGATCTGTTCCATGATCTTCCCAGGCACAGAGGTGAGGCTGACAGGTCAGTAGTTCCCAGGGTCCTCCTTTCTACCCTTTTTAAAAATGGGTGTGATGTTTCCCTTTTCCAGTCGCCAGGGACTTCATGTAGCTTTTGAGATGGCAGTAAATAAAAGGTGACCTCAGAAGATATGCTGATGGTACCTGTCAAGACGGAGTTTGAAACCAATCCTTGTGGGAGTGTTGACTGAATCTAGGCTGAATTGCCATATGGAAATAGGATATATAAGAAAGAACTCTCTGGACATATCCTGTGACTTTCCAGTGTTTTATCCACATAATTTTTCTGGACAAAATCAAAATATTTTTTATATATATTGTTCAATACTTAGCAAGCAATCAGGAAAGTTGAACTGATTGTTGACTGTTTCACCTTATTGCTGTGTGGCACTTCAAGTTACCAGTAGTCTGGTTAGAGTTGTCAATTTGCATAGTCGTGAAAATCATTCGAATTTGAAAGTTTCTCTTTTTTTGGTTAGAACAATTGTTAAAAAAAAACCCCAATAAACCAACCCAAGAACAACAGACTTGTGTTTGCCCGAAGTCATCAGACAGTGATGACTAGTTCATCTGTAGAGATAAGAGACTTCTTCACTTACTGGAGGTTTTCCTGTGCTTCTGGTGCATAGGATTCACATTGTAGATATTGTTGTTTGAGGTACTTAACATAGATTTTACTGGTGGCACTTTGATACTTTCTGTGTTATGTTCAGTATTTTCCTACTTAATGTCCTGATTTTAGGCAATTTCCTTCAATAATGGTAGTACCTTTTTTTTTAAGATGGTAGATGCTATTCTACCACTGTCCAAATTGCTTTCCTAACTAATAATTTCTCATTTTTGTTTTGATATTAGTTGAAAAACGTGTATAGCCACTGGATGACATTCCTTTCCTCTAATACCAGTTTAGATCTGGTGAATTCTGCTTCCTCTTGTTATATATACAGTATATTGAAGTAATGTTGGGATTTTTTTCATTTTGACTTGGTTGATTTCAGTCTTGTTTTCTTCTGAATTTTGTGACTAGCCCTCAATTAGTTTTGTTTCTACATCTTTTTTTTTAATTATTTTTTTAACGTAGTACACCTGAATACTTTCTCTCCCCCTTTTTTTCTGTGAAGTTTCTGTATAAGCCCTATTCTCTTAGTTCGTGGGCAGTCTGTGTTCACGTAACTTTGTCCGGAGCATGACTTTCAGAGTACTTCCCAACACTGTTGCTTCTTACTTTGGATCTGTGATGTTCCTTTTGATTTCCCCCTGATTTTTTGCTGGTGCTAGCCCTGTAAGGCTTGTAGTGTGCTTAAGAGTATCACCACCTTTATCTATAGAACGGGCAAGTCTCTGTTCCTGCTCAACCAATGTGTTAATCTAACAACTGTGTGTTTTAAGACAAATCCAAACCCTAGTCATTGCTTTTTGGAACTTGGAGCTTGACCATATCGCTGTCTTTGATTGTGAGAGGGGATGTCTGATGAGCTGCTTGTCTCCCAGCTAAAGGACTGCAGAGAAAATTAAATCTAAAGAATTCAAGAATAAAAGACAAAATATTGATACAGAGATATTGAGAAAATTAAGTTTGATACAGAGATATTGAGAAAATTAAGTTATATGGGGAAAGCCCAAGAAAGTTCCTAAGTGTTAATATTAATGAAGGCAGAAAATGTATTTTGCTAGAGGAGTAGGAAGACAACATAGTGGAGGATCACTTTTATTTTGGAGGAGTTTCAGTACTTCCTTTCACTACCCTGCTCTCTTTTGACATGTTTCAGCCCTCATCATCATCTGAGAATTGTATGGGAAGCTATTACTATTTTGTTATCCGTTTTTCTATTCCAGGGAGAATGGATAAAATAGAACTTTGAATGAATTTAAAGACTGCAAGCTGTTGCTAGTGGCTTTGTAGGGAATGCATTGAAAGCTGTGAAGAAGCAGGACACTTTGTCCTTACTAACATGGTTCATTTCTAAAGCAACAGAACTGGGAGAAAGAATTGTTTTTGAAGTGATGAAAGCAGACAAAGGAAAGCTGAGACCAGGTTTTGAAAGCTAGATTCTGTAAATAAGGATTGCCCAAAAAGTGGTGTGTGTATGCAGATAAACTTAAGGGTGTTTGTTATACAGCTTTGTTATATAACTTAAATTAATATTTACTGTACAGAAAGTTTCTTTTAACTTTTTAAACCTATCTTATAATGGATTAAACGAACCCGTGTAATATTCTGCATAAAATTGTAACTTTCTTTTTGCCAGCTTCAGTGGTTGAATGCAAACATTAGTTTTGCTTTTCTTAATGTATTTACAGAATCTTAGAGAAGTAGTATTCATACTGGAATGTTTTAATATAGGTTAAAAACTATCCAGTTTGATTGAAGTAATTCTCTCCCACATTTGTTGTTCTCATCAGAGAAGGAATCTCTCTGTTTCGTTTTGAAACAAATTTTTAAAAGCCAAATGGGCATGTCCTTCAGATATCAAAATTGAGTAACAGTTGCAGGCAGTGAGGCTGGATGCCTGCAACCTTTCTCCTTTGGTAAAAGAAACCTTCAAACATTCAGTCTTGCAACACTGGACTGTAGTTGGAGGAACAGGAAGCAAACACTTAAGCTTTGTCCCAGATCTTCATTGCGCCTTCTGTCTCCGGCCTCTTCCGTTTTTCAGCTCTTTCTTACTTTTGGCTTCCAAGACAGAAATTAACTTCATGCTGTTCTCCTAAGAGTTGAGTCACATATCGGCTTCTCGTCTGCTGAATAATCTGTAACGGAATCCACTACATTTGCTTCTGCCTGAGGCCCTTTATTGCATTGTCCACTTGCTTTTACCTTTCTGTCTCAGTCTTCTTGATTCTGTTTTCTACAGCGTCTACAGTTAATTGTAGCTGTTAGAAACATCTTCTTGAGGATTTTGAGTTCAAAGTGCCCTAGGTCTTGGCACAGTATCGTTCCTTTAAGTAGCCTGTATTCACCTATTCCCTCGTACTGCTTGCGTGCTTTATCTGTTGGGTGGCAGGCAGGTTTAGGGAGCCCTTTTAACAGGGACTCCAGTACACCTGAAAGGATGGACTCTCCTGGTTTTCATTACAAAACCAGTCGGGATAACTGGAGCTCTCAGGACCTCTCTATACTCCTTGTGTATTGTGTAGAGTAAGTGCCCTAGTGGTGAGGATGCTTTAGGTTTGTTCTGAGGTGTGCTGGCGTGGTTGGCCAGATCTTGTAACTGTTAAAAGTAGCATAGTTGGGCAGGTGTTGGGTGCCTGTCTGTGTGGTGCATGGCATTGTTTGTGTAGTTAACGAAGATACGTTTCCTAAAGGACACTGTGCTTTGTAGTTGCCAGTCTCTGAGGAAAACTGGAAAATCCTTTCATTGGGGGAAGAAAATCCTTACCCCCTCCCCATCAAAAAAACAAACAAATAAAACCAAACCCAACCAACCAAACCCTCAGGTGGATCTTATTTTATTCTCAAAAGTTGGAAATATCTGGTAACGAGGCTGTATTTCACGCTACCAAAACAAAACTGCTTGGGACCCTCAAATATAGAAGCTGTTTTCTTATTTATTTAAATTAACTTTCTGAAAAGCGAATATATGACTAGTAGAGATGCATTGTGCTTTCCCTTACTGTTTGTAGTTAATTTTATTAATAAGCATTTGTATTATATTGCACTTGGGAGCTGGCTTTCTGTGCATACCTTGCAACAGCTACAGCATTCTGTCAGCGCTGAGTGTCTGCACCTTCTGAGCCATGCGGTTTGCAGGCTTTTCAAGTGTCGCTCCAGTGTGAAACTGGCTTTGCTGACACATTGGGACTGAACTTTAGTTCTAAAGAAGGGCGACCCTTCAAGGCTGATTGTACCGATGAAGCGAAGTTGCCTTGGAATTCCCTTGCATATTTAGGGTAGTCCTGTTCTATATCCTTGGTCTCTGCTCTCCCCCACTGGTCTCCAAAGCACACAGTGTGCATTGCTTATTATCTGCAGTATGCTTGGACAATGTGAGGCCCAGTTATTAATAAAAGCTGTGTTCGCTCCTGGCATCAACACTGGGCTCAGAAACCCCCTGAACTGAAAATAGTCAGACAGGGGAATGTTCAGGGGAAGTACCATTTAGGCTTGTCAGGTTCTTACTCTTCCTCAGCTGTCCATTAATCCTGCTGTTGGAGGTGGACAAATGGATTGCTGGAGCCTTGGCCTGAATAAAAATAACCGCTCCATCTGCTGGCAGTGGGAGCAGAAGGCCCCGCACCTCCAGGTGGACTGTCTTAACTCTGCCCGTCTTCCTCATTATTGCCTTACTTGCTTTGCAGCAGCAAAATGGGAGCAGAGGGGAATAGATTGACAGTAATCTTGGGCTGGGGAAGAGAATTAACTCTCTAAGTATGAAGGTAGATGGTAGTGTGTGTGTGTGTAGGCATCCTAATCCTCTTTTTTTCTCTTAATTCTCTTGAATTTTCTACTACTGCAAAGACTTTGTTGTCCGAAGAAATTTTGAAGGTGGGAAAATCAGATTTTGCGCTCTCAGTGTTGAAGTTTTTGTCTGATTCTTTTGTTGTTGTTAAGGTATGGAAACGTTGAATGACTTTTCTGTTTTACACATGTTCTTGCATTTAGCATAGGGAAGTTGGTCTTTCTCCCCTCAAGGGAGTTTCCTGTGTGTGTGGAAAAAAATACAAAACAGAAGTGAAAAATACCTCAGGCTTCCAAACCTGTCGCTCACATTTCACTTCTCCCACTACACTTCTCGTCATAGAAACAGTTCGGCAGTTCTTCCTCTGTCGCCATAGCAGTACCATCTATTTAAAGAGCTAGACACCATCATAGTTAATATGGTAGGTAACTTGGCACACAAAATCATTACAACCTGTGAACCACTGGGGAAATAAAAATAAAATTAAGTAACACAGCGTTGTACTTTTCTGGTGTTTATCTTTAAATTGCCCGAATATTTTATTTGGCTTTCTTCAGGCTAGTAAATGTTATGTACTTTGCTACCTGTTCCAAGAGGTTTATAGTCATAAATAAATTTAGTATGCAACTCATAGTTGTTGGCTTTTTTTGTTTGTTTAAAAATCTACTTAAGGCAGGCCCCCTAAAATTATGTGTAACTCAATAGTTTAGTTGAATTTCATAATTTATTATTGTCATCAGAAGGTCTGGAGACCCTCTGCTTACAATCTGAATGTAGAGCAAGCAGTTGGTTTCTATATTTCTTGTGCCTGAGTGAACTGCATGTAGATAACAGTTTGGAAAGACTTGTAAGATGAAATGCTGATGTTTTATTCTACGTGCATGAATGCTGTTTTGACAGTATTTAAACTTTCCCATAGCTGTATAAGATAATTTAAGCACTTTCAAATGGGCATTCTGAATTTTCTTCATTTGTTTAGACTGTATTTTGCATATGCTGTTGTCAAGTAACAGGTTTTTTTGGTCTCCCAAGTTGTTCTATAAACAGCTGGACTAAAGAACTCGTGTTTCCTATACATTTGTGCACTGCATCTTGAGAGTTTATGGGACAATCCCATGAGCTCTTTCATCCCTAAGGGGCTAAGTGTAACTGTAGTTTAGCTAAGGCATATGCTTACTTGCTATCCACATGCCATATGCAAAGGCACCAGCTGTGAAAGAGTATGTAATTTCCAAGTTCTGCTTGTCTTGATTCCAGTGATATCAGTATTTTGGAAATGTCTATCCAGCTTCCAGTTTTCATGAAACTCATAGAAACTTGTCTTTAAAAACTCTTTTCTTCTCTCTAAACTTAGTTAGAACTTCCTTTTTGTGTTCGTTTATCTTGGCTGCACAGGTATCTGCGTGGTTTAATTCAGGAGTTCAGCTTACCTATCTGATTGCTGAACCTTAATGATGGCATTTGTCCGTGTTTTTCCCGTTTTTCTTGGAGAGCTCATTCTGGCCTGTTTGAAGCAGCAGTAGGCAGGAATTGCAGGAAGGAAAGCTCGCTATTGACGAGCGTGTCCCACATACTACACACTTGGCAGCGCTGTGTTGGCAATCGTTTTTAAACCAGTGAAGGTAGGATTGAGACAGCGGTAGCTGCTAGCTGAAATGACTTCTTAAATTGTGTTGTTCGGTACTTCAAAACAGTTTTGACAATTTATTTCCCCTTCTGGCCTGAATGTACTTGAAAGAATGAGACAATGTTTTGAAAAGAGGTTGGGCTCAGAGCTCAGCGGTTGGGAGTCTTCGCAACACTACTTAGGCACGCTTATCATGAAGGAAAATTCTTACACAAAAACTTGTGCCAGCACAGACATTATTCTGGGAAACTAGCGTTTTAACGCTCAGAGATTAAAGATCATGCAGAAGTCAAGTGCTGTTGGGTAAAACTTTCTTTTGAAATAATAGTTCCTGAAACACTTACATTTTCCTTGACCTAGGTATTCTATCTCAGAAACATTCTTGTTTTCAAGTTGGCTTCATAGTTTATAGTATACCTCATCAAGATGCAGGGAGAAGTTTTGCCAGTAATTTGCATCTGTGTGGAGTTTAAACTTGACAAACCTGAAAAGCAAGCTTACTTGAATTAAGTGTGATTCACACAAGTTCCATTTTAAAAAAAAGTAACAGTAATAACTGCTTTGCAGTTATAAATAATCTGCAGATTATTTTTTTTCTTATGAAAAATGCCCCATAAAAGCTATTTGGGCACAATAGGAGCACATGTAACTATAGAAGTGGACTGTAATATTATAATACTAGAAGAAAGGATGATAAGATGTTAGCCTGCTGACATCCCAGACCCGTAATCTAATCTTTTTGTATGGTTGTTGTAAATGTACTATGATAAGGAGGAGTAAAAGTTTATTTTTGAAGTGTCCGTTTAATTATCTTGTTCAGGGAGCATTGACCCATTTACCACAACAGTTATTAAAAGTATTATTGTATTTGATGATAAGCATTGTGGAGATTATATTTCTCTAGCAATTTGTTTCTATTTGAGTTTTGCAATTAAAAATAGCAGTAATTGAAAAGAACTTCTAGTTTATGTAAATTAAATAGGAAGAGTATACTAGTTATACAAGTATACTCTATTTTCCTCTTTCAATAGTCAAGTATTTATTAAATGGGAATCTGAATTTCTCTGCCTTTTCTATGTGGAAATGCTCTAATAGTTATAGCAGGGGCTGTAGCTGCAGTAAAAATGGAAGTATATATAGGTATAAATTAATTGATTTGTGGTTCAATTCAACAACAACAACAAAATCCAAAGCTTTTAAATCTTTCAAAACATTTGAGTTTTTATTGAAACACAGGTTTGTAAACTGCAGAGGGAATATCACCTAATTTTGGTGTCTAGTTATGTGACTTTAAATGTTTAAGAATACTTTGCTTATATAAAATGGTCCCCAGCTGGAGACCTTTAGCACAACCAAAGTGAAAAACATTGACAATGAAGAATGGCCTCCAAGTGATTTAGCTGTCCTAGAAAGTTAAAAAAGATCCCTCTAATTCTCCCTTTTCTGGGATGTGTGTTTATTGCTGCTGGTTTTATATTCGTGGGATGATGTATTCATAAGCTTAATTACGAAACAATATACTTGCGATTGATTAATTCTAGGGTACTGACAGCTCATTTTGCAACTGCGCCCAGTTAGTGTTAGTGTAACCACATAATTCCTGGGTGATGCAATACAAAAACATCTGAAATCTAGGAAACCCTGTAATTTTGTAAAACAGCTTGGTGCCAAATACGGCGTTGTTAAAAAGGGTACGTAGTCACAGGTTTTGTGCCATCGTTTTAATCTACTGGAGAGGTGAATTTTGTTTGCCAGTTTGGAAATCACTGTTTGCATAGGAACCTGCTTATGAGCTGATAAGCTGTGCTCTGCTGACTGATATTTGTGAATTGTTTTACAAGTCTAGAATCAGTGGGGGAGACATACTTGCATGCAGTTTCCTCTTAATGCACGTAAGGAGATGCTTCCATTTTGCGCTTTGAAGGATCGCAGCAGTGTGGAAGTTGGAAGAAGAAAGGGAATGAAAGGAGAGCGTACAGACTAATAACACTCTGTAACAAAAAAAAAAAAATACTGAATCAACTGACTGACTTGCTGAAAGGAGGAGATAATAGGGAATCGTCCCTGTTTCCTAAAAGTGTATTTTAGAAGCATAAAAAAATACTGTAAAGCCTTTATAAAATGCCTCTTAAAACTTTTGGTTCGGTAGGCTAAGCACTGTGTGTACTATTGGTGTCAGAGTTTACAGTTCCTAAAACAAGATCAGTAAAGGGAATGTATGAATTGGTTTTTTTTTTATTATATTATTTTAAAATACAATGAAGTGGGTCTAAACTGAAGCCGTGGATGTGCCGTGTTCTAATAGTGCGCGGCTGCTTAAGTGGGAGGTCACATTCTCCTCTGAGTGTTCCCGTTGATTCGTTTGTGGTGGCATTGGCACTCACTAGGTTCGTGACTGAATCAATAAAATTCATTTTCCAGCCTTTCATCCATCTCCTCCACCAAAAGATAGTTTTTGTTCCGGGTTACTGATTTAAATCTATCTGTGGAAACGTCTGACAAGTGCTGGAGTTTGGTGTGTGAGGGTAGGTCAGCGTAGCCACAGGGAAGCTGGCAGGCAGGAGCTCTCTTTGGTGGTGACAAATCAGCTCAGCTGCCTGTGAAGCCACAGTCCAACTGTGAGCTGGAGCGGCTGTGACACAGACACGTTTACTTACCCTGACCTAGCAGAGAGGTGGGAAAGGCATTTGAGACAGCGATGACTTAAACTGTCACAGCAAGACTTGTCAGAGCTGGTCTGCTTAAACCGTAGAGATGTTAGTATACTTAGCTGTCATTTTGCATTAAGTTCTAACTGCATTTGGGGTGAGAGTCTTAGAAGTACCCTAAGCTAAACTTTGACTAAGGATGTTAGTCTGCTGTTTAAGATTTGGTTTCCGCAGGTCATTTTCCTAACAGAATTTTTCTGTGTTCTATTTTCTTACATACAGTTCTTTCCCGTGGGAGTTAGAGGCTTGCTAGAATGCAAGAGGAGACAAGCTTAGCTGCTCCTTCTGTCTAATCTCTTTTGGCTTCTGTTAACATTGAATTTGCTGAGGTGTCCGAACAGCTTTCTGTAACCAAAACCACTGTTTTCCCTCCGTCTCCTGCCTCCCAGTGTATTAGTGGTGTGACAGATTGATGGGCTGAGTTGGCTCCCTCTGAAGGTTTGAGCTCTGCAGGTGGTACAGGGGAAGCTGGTTGAAGAGCTTGGAGCAGGACAGTAAGCCCCTTAGAGACAGATTACTACATTCTTCTTGTTTTTCTGCTGATAGGAAACACTGTAGTAATGAAGCTCTTTTTTTTTTATGTGAGTATAAAGAAAAGCATGTGGAAGAGTAATTAACCTATTGCTTTAATAAAGTAGTGGTTAGAAATTTTGAACTGATAAATGACTATCTCTGTCTAGAACCTGCTATCTCTTTAAAAGATGTTCAAAAGAAATACATATTTGCCTTTATGGTTAGTGAGGTTAGGCTGGCTTTTTGAGAATCTTCCTCCTTTTCAAGTTCAGTATGGTTCTTTACCACTTCCTTGCAGAATCATTCACAATTTTTGCTTCTATTACATATTTTTGGCATTACAGTGAACGGTGGCAATTCAAAGAAAACCATTACCCTTAAGTTTTTGTGCTTCTTTTTTATTCATTTTTTTTTTTTAAGTTGCCAGAAGGCAACAGAAGACAAATGCTTATCTTCCAGTTAAGAATGGAAGGTGTATTTAAAGAACGGAAACTGTTCTCTGAACACTGCAAACATTCAGTCATGGAAAACAAGGTTGAGCAAATCCTCAGGTACTATAGTATAGTGGAGGGCTCCTATATTGGCAGGAAAGTAGTCTAAAAAGTCTCAAGTTGTGTCTTTTTTGTGACTTCTGGCAACAGAGGTAACGATCAGTAGTTTGTTAAAGTTGATTCCTTGTGAAAAAAAACCCTTCTTCAGACTAAATCTTATTTGAAATCATAGGCAGTTGGTAACTGTAAAAAGCACTGCTTTTTATTACCTAGTAGGTCTCTCCTTACCACATTTAGAAATTAAATTTCCTAAAAGAAAATTTTTTTAGCTGCTTGTTTTTTACAGGCTCACTGGTACTTTTAGTAGGGGATACAGAATCACTTTCTTAGCAAATAAAAGTCAAGTTAACTTGTGAGATACCTGTTCACTGGCGGTGTGCCAGGTGAGATCCGGGCGAAATTTTGCTGTGCTAGATGGACAAGAATGCTAATAACCATACACTGAGCAGAGCAGTTGTCACTAAAAGCTGTGAGTGGTACATTATATGTGGAAGCATACTTGACTGTCTTTATGTATTAGCAGTTTACCATTATTCTAGGAGCCAGTTTTGTGAATTGTGTGCGGTTCTTTCCCTTTTTCCTAACTAACAGTCGCTCTTTTTTAGTTTGAGTGGATGAAGATAAAACTAATGAGCCTTATATTGAACATTCCCTGTGCAGTTACAATAGCTGAGCCAAATTATATTGTGTTTTAGGGACTGAGGTTCTGTTGGCATGCTGATTTTTCAAGCTGATAACTCTTTCAGTTGCTAAGGTAAGTGTGTGTAAATCTGCAGTTTCCACTGAACGTTTGAGCCAACGTTATTAGGGAGTCAATCAAAAAGAAATAATACCATGTGACTATAAAGGAACATTAATAAATGGAGTAATTTTTTTACTATGTTCCTCACATTCTACATCATTCCAACATTTTAATGACATTCTTTAAGTTGATAGTATCTAAGTTCCTTAGTATACTTCAGATCTGGGGCTACTGCAGCTTCTTACAGCAGATGCCTACAGCAAAAAGGGAAATCAAGGGAAGCATCTCCAGATACGTGTTTAGATATTTTCTTGTTCTTCAGTAAGCTGTCGTTACTGACTTTATTGCCTTAATTAGTGTGACAGAGTAGTGTGAGTTCTGGATGGATTAAAATGATGTCCTTTTTGGACTAGACCTTTGATTTTTATTTTTTATTTTAGAATCATGTTCAAGTATAGTGATTTCCTGGATAAAGTTTTTTTTTGCAAACGTAGGTAGACTACTATAAAGAAGTGAATTTGTTTGCTTTCTGTTAGTTGTTAAAAAGTGAGCCTATTTATTGATACGGTGCAAGCTATATTTAAATTGCAGTTGTGGTTCTGTGATTTTCTTTTTATGGGGATTGGAAAAGAAAGAAGACAATAATGAAAGCAACGTGGGAGGATGAAAGTGGGTCAGAAAAGGGAGAGGGAGTTTCTAATTGAACCAGTGACTTCCAGTGAGAGGGCGTGACTAAATGAAGCAGAGCTTTTTCTATTGTATTTATGTCAGTATTATTTGATATAGTGCCAGAAGTCTATATAGTGCTGTACACCAGAAGACTTGTTTCAAACACGTAACATGTTCCCTGTGCTGGAGGACTTAAATTCTTTAAATATAGGCTGGAGCAGTACAGGATCATGCAGTACAAAGATGTGATAGTGCATGGTTGGTGGCATTCACCCTGGAGCAGGTGGGTCTTTTTTTTTTTTTTTGTGTCTCTCTTTTGTTTTGTGGGGTTTTTTTTTCCATGAAGAGAGGGAATGTTTTGTGTATCGATCAAAAAGTTTCTGGTTTTGTTATTTCAAGGGCTGCTGTGCCCCCTACTTCCAAAGAGCCACAGTGCAATTGGACCACCCATCATCTTTACAGAGAAAAGGACTTTAGGAGTAGGAGAAATGCTGGCATTGTTCGCATCCCTTAGACATTCTTGATTGGTGAGCTTTTAATTAATTTTGTCTCCTTTTGTAGGATGGATAAGAAAGAGGGTACATTGAGTCAGTAGTATTTCAAAGCAGATTGGCTCTTTGTACATTATGTGTGAAACCCATAATTATTTTTTTTTAAAAATTAGTTAGCTTTTAGTTCAAGTCCTAATCTTGAGGCCAAAGTATAGCAATATTTATTCCAGTAGACACCCTAATGAGGAGCCGGGCCTAAGTGTCGCTGGCAGGTGAAAGTGAGAATGAGCTGATGGCTGCACATGCCTCTTGGCGCGTGTGCTCGCCCTTAATGATGAACTAGCCTGCAGCATGATGATGATACGGAAACTGTCATTTTGCTGACTTCATGAGCTCTAGAGGATCACGTTTACACACGCACTTGTATCTGGAGGAAGCAATGGGGTAGACAGGTGTCGTTTTTTCAGCAGTTTCCGTACGTCAGGTGTGTGATATTATGGAAAGAATAAGAGCCTCTGAAACGCATCATTTGTCTGTGTATTTAGTTAGATAAGTCATACTCCATAAATCTAAGTATGTTCATAACAAAAAAACCCTACAACAAAATAACAGAAACCCAAGAGCACTCCTAAGATCCATATATCGCTGCAAAGTAATAGATCTGCATAATCTGCAGTGTGTTCTGCACCTTTCTCAGAACTGAGTAATGGCTACAGCAGTACTTTTATCGAGGAAGTAGCACAGCAACAACTTCTGTGGTTCTGATAAGTGAAAGGAAATAGAAGACCATGAAATGTTTAGAGTATGAGTAGCCTGAGAATTTAAAAACTCCTTTCTCTAAGATGCTACACAGAGGAAGCCACAGTAGCTAGGGACACTCACAGTTAGGCTGGTTCTTAGTAGGCTGTGTGGCATTAAGTTATAACAAACTGTAAAGATCAGTGGAGGGCAGAGAAAACATACGTGTGGGACATGGAGTGGGATGGCTAAGAGAAGAATTACTTCATCACCTGTCCTTTCTTTTGACAATATAAGCTTGTTTATCTTAGTTCTTTACTTTTGTGGTTCCAGTGTGGTGTTTGTTTAGCACTGGATGTTACTGGTAGTACGACTGTCTCTGTTTCCCTTAATGATCAGACCTGTGGATATTGAACTCGTCTTGGAGACGTTAAATTTTTTGTTTTGAAGGTCTTTGTTTTAGTTATTTGTATGGTCCATTTATTCAATATCTTCATCCATAGAAAAGGTAAATGTGCAATGTTCTGTTTGAGCATAAGTAGTATTAATGGCTTGCGTTTGCTTCTGTCTTAACTGAATTCATATATCCACTTGTATGGTTTTTGCATTAGTCTCTTAGAAATTGTGTCCTTTAGGTATTTTGGTTTTTTAATCATGTTAAAACTGTAGAACATCATTTTTTTTGAGCTATGTATTTTTACCATTGGCAAGTCATAACACTTCCCTGTTTTCATCTTCATGTAAAAAATAGAGGATATCAGTGTGGAATAAGGTGCACTTACAGAAATCAAATGCATCCGTTACCTTCAACAGCAAACAAATACTTTAAATTGTCTATATCAACAGTTACATTTTATGTATATTTCATAGACCAATCAGAGCAGAAACCACTGTATGAAATTTTGTGGTCTTTTTTTATACGCCAGCTCATGCTGGATCATAAATGGCCATATTTTTTTAATGCACAGGAATTCTCTTTGTCTGTGAAACCACCAGATGGGATAGTATTTCCTGGTAATAGATGATCTTTTCCCTTGAGAGTTGCTCTCTGAAATGTTTGTAAGCAAATACGGTTGTGTAGGTGAATGCACAGAAGTACTTTCAATATTTGAATCTTTTCATTGCAGAAATCTGTGCACAGGAAAATATACTTCCAGTAACAGAAAATTCCTCTGCTGCTTTGCTTTTACTGTTGATGTGTATATGTTACTCAAAATGTAGAAATCTGCAAAAGCAAAACAAGGCTGATGTGGAGTAGCTGAATCTCCCCACGTAGGTTGCAGTGTACTCCTTCACTTGTATGAGATGTTTTTTACAAATGGAAGATAAGGGAGTAGCTCCTGACAGCTATCCAGTGTGTCCTGTACATGGGCACTGTTTTATATATGTTGGTTTTGATAATTTTAAGCATGTTTAAAGTCCATGAGTATGGACATTCCTCAGTTCTTCTTCGGTTCCTCACTAGTTTGTCTGTGGTAAGCAAATTGCAGCTGGAAGTAGGCAAAGGATAGAGGATTAAAAGAAAGAGAAAATAGAGTCCCAGTGTGTTACTTGAATCCATCTCTTTCAGCTACTTTCAGATGATATCTCTGTTAATGGCTAAAAAGGAATACTTTTTTATTAATCCTCAAAGTTTAAATGTAAAACTAGAAAACATATTTTGCGTTCCTAGATCTCGGATAACCTCAGTAGGCCGACTAAGCCTAGTGGGGTCACCATATGCTGGTGAGCTTGCAATTCACCATGTTTAATAGGTTTGTGATCGCATAGCAACTTGAATTGAATTCCTTGAAAAGTATTTTTGTTTCTTATAGTAGAAGCAATAGGCACTGTCATGATGACCATGGTCATCTTTCATCCTGTGCTAAAGACTGAATGTCTATTTTAAAGACTTTCTAGACTTCCAGATATGTAGCAATTGTTTTAAAGTTAAGGGAGAATGATGAAAAATACCCATAAATGACTTGTCTTAGTACTTTCTTTCTTTAGAAGGCTTTTGTCTTACTGTCCAGCCCCAGACTCTTCACGTTCTTTTGTAAGCTTCATGGCTACGTAGGAGGTCTAGAAAAAGGTTTCATCTGATGGTTGGCTGTGTTTTTAGAACTGGCATTAAGTGAAGCACTGAGGTTTCTTTTGCGATGCGCCTACCTACAATATACGTATAGTAATTGAAAAGGCGATACCAGCTATTTGGTAGATAATTAGAAATGCTGGAACTTAACTTCAGCCTCTCACCAAACGTCATTGTCACTTCATATTGTTGGAGAGCAGAGGTTAGAATTTCTTGTGTACTTTTTTTCAGAATTGCATAGAGTATTCTGAAACTTCTCTAGAGATTATATAAAAATCTGAAATTATTTCATTAAACTCCTCCTGTTTCAAGCATTGTTTCCCTCAGACCTCCTCTGAGGAAGTAAAAACTTTTAGTCACTCTATTCTGTATTTTATTTAGTGTTCTTAATCATCTCTATCCCCTGATAAGCCTATGCAAAGCACACTGTGTTTGTCTCAAAACGAATTTGACGACTTTGTTTAAGACAAGTGGGACTTTTCAAAATCTGACACTTGTTTCCCTTGCAGAAAACATCCTTTTTTTCTTTAGTTTTCTCATTATACTGAGTCTGGCTGGGATGGAGTTAATTTTCTCCATAGCAGCTGGTGTAATGCTGTGTTCTTTGTGACCAAAACAGTGTTGATAACACACTCATGTTTCAGCTCTTGCTGAACAGTGTTTGCACAGCATCAAGGCCTTCTCTGTTTCTCACTCTGCCCCATGTCTGCCCCCTCACAGTGACTGGGGGGTTCATAAGAGGCTTGGAGGGGACACAACCAGGCAGGTGACCCGAGCTAAGCAAAGATATAATGTCAGTAATAGAAGGGAGGGATGCGAGGTGTAAAGAGATTACTCAGATTTTGCTTGGGGACTGGCTGGGCATTCGTCTACCCATGGGAGATCATGACTGATTGGCTTGCTTTGTTTCTCTTTTCTTCCACTTCTCCTTTGTTTGTTAACAATTTTTTGTCTTGACCTACAAGTTTTCTTGGTTTTTCCTCATGCTTTTCACCTGTCTGATGGCAGGAGGGTGTAAACAGCTGTGTGGCACTTAGCTGCCTACCAAGCTTAGCCCCCAACACCCATAATTGTTCTCTTCATGTTTCTGTAAGACAAAAAGAAAATAAAGAGATCTCAACTCAGGTCTCAGCACATGGGTATCTGCTGTGGTTTTGGGTTCTGCAGGGGTAGGGCAAGGATTTTGCTTTTATTTTCAATGTTGAAATTGTTAAAACACAGTGGAAACTTATGTCACAAAAGAAGCTGAAAGAGAAAACTAACTGTAGTGTATTTTTACTGGTCTTTGTATATTCTGGAGTTGAAGCTGAATATTTTGCATTGTCGCAGGCTTTTCTGGTGCCTCATCTCCAGTAATGTTCGCCGGCCCATTCTTCTCACCTAGCAAGTCTTAGTTTGCTACTCGTATCTTGCCCTTCTCAGTCTTCGCTCCTCCTGCTGTTCCCCCCATCTTGGCCTCTCCAACGTGCTTGCATTCTGCTCAGCTGCTACTCCTACTGTACTCAAATTTGATAACTCCCTTTTGCTTTTTGCCTCTCTGGAAAGTATTATTTACAGCAAGATCCATTCTATGCCAAAAATTGTGTCAGTCTATAGGCCAAGTGAAGATAGAATTCTTAAGGCAAATTGCTGAAGTTTGCCTCTCTTTGAATGTTGTGGAAATATTTTTTTTTGAGGCTTCTGTGCTTAGTAAATAAAGGTGAATGGACTTTCTCAGAGACTGTAAAAAGCATGTTCTTGGATGAAGGCCAGTTCCATAAAAATTTGAAGTTCATATTCCAGGCAGGAGGATGCTAGAGTGGTTTAGTGACCACAGGTATTCAGTCATTGTTGAGAATGGGACAGCATGTGATTTATTCTTTTTTTTTTTTTTTTTTATTTTGAATGATTTTATTCTTGCAAGTGGCAAAGCCGTCTTGGTTAATTTTAATTTACCTATTTTTCCTTCCAGAGTTGACTTGACACATCGAACCACTGAAAAAAAAAAAAAAAAATCAGTCAAAACAGTTAAGTTTATCTCTAGAAAGTAAGACTGTGTAACAGAAGAAAAGCTTGGTACTTTTAGTAGATGTATGTAATAACTGATAAAGTTTCTTTGTACTCCTTTGTAGATGTTGGAAGCAGTGGAAATTCATACTTCTACAGCCACAGAATACTACAATTTTCTGTTGTACATACTGTCTCTGAGCTAGGAATTCCAAATACAATTTAGCATTTTGATATTTTCTGAAAACATTTGACTCTTACCCTATATGTCGTGTCATGTGTTTAATCTGAGAATGTTAAAAAATTGAGCAAATCTAGGTAGTGTGTTTGTAAGGTTAATGTTAGTGCAGTTGTTCATTTCCATAGTTACTTGAGAGGCAGTAAAGAGGTAAAAAGAAAGAGTATGTTCACTTCCCATTCTGTGAATGGGGAAAAGAAATTCAAATAAAAGTGGCAAACTGGAGCTAGCTAAAGAAAAAGGATAGGCTTGAAAAGAAGAATGGTTTGGGACATGATGTGGGAGAAAAGATGCCTATGGTGCAAAATGTGAAAGTGAAATTAATTCATGCAGAGCATCAGAAGACAAAAATTGTGAAATAACAGAATACAAACTGGTGGTTGGAGAAAATACAAAACCGGGGAAAGAACTATTACAACAAATATAAATAACGTGCTGCAACAGCAAGGGATTGCGGAGTGACTGATGCTCACACTCCTGCTTGCACTGCTGTGTCTTAGGGAAATACTAGTAAAATACAGTTTGCACTGAAGTAGTTTTGTGAATTGAAATGACAGCTTGACTGTAGGTCCAGAATTCCAAGGCAGTACACCTGAAAACAGAAAACACAGTAAAGGAACTTGGTGGGCATTCAGCTATAATGATATATAACTTACATATAATTTGAAATGCTGTATGTAGTTAGCTTGCTTAATAGCCACTATAGGAATGGAACTAGGATAGGTTTTTACCTTCTCGTCTGTATATTTTTGTTAGCCATCAATCTGCATATTTTCAAATTGTAAATGAAGAGAAGGAATAGAAATAGTGAATATAAAAAGAAATTCCAGAATATAAAAAGAAATTCCAGAATATAAAAAGAAATTCCAGAAAAACCTATGCAAGAAAAATGCTGCAGTTTCTGATGGATAACCTTGAAATGTCTGAACTGGCTCATTTTTCAACATGCCAGTCAAACACGAGAGTTTGAAATAACAGCAATCATAGCTCGTACAATGACTGTCATTTAGTACAAAACCATAGATAATGTGCCTCTTGTACTTCAAATGAACTGTCTTAAGATAAGAAAAATTAAAAAGCCTCTTAGTCTTTTCTTCTACATCACCGTTACCGACAGTTTTTGTACTTCAGGTTGGCTTGTCTGTGCAGGCGTATCTACAACAAGTTGCAAACATATGAAAGAATAAACCAGATGAGCTATTAAGTGAAACACATGATCATTTTTAATTATATTTTTTAATTTCGTGTCTTATTTGTATATCTTGAGTTTTGCGATATGACCGAAAGTCTGACATCCTGGATGCAGTTGCTGCTGTGGAATATGTCTGGTTCCTAGGAGTACATATACTGGATCTCAGACCATGCCTGCTGGTCATCAGTAATGGGATGGTTAAGAAAAGAGTATGAATGACACAGTAAATACACACTGTTGTTTTTTCCTCCCAGTAACTTCTTTTCTGCTCGTAGAACATGATTTGTTTTTCCTGATGGTAAGAAATGGGTCATTATGGTTAATAGAAGCTAATGGAGCTCTGTACCACACTTTTGAGTCCTCGCAGTATCTTTTAGCGATATGTTTCACAACTTACTTATGACAGTGTTTGTGGAGCAGGGAAAATTTTTTTTTTTTTCTAAAACTAAATTTTCAGATATTATATGTATTTTGTAAATTCCTCTGTATGAGAGAGAATAACTCCTTTTTGCGTTCTGCATATCTTTTATTAGTCTCTTAGGTCTTTGCATCCACTCGGAAAATTAGAAAGAAATTCTTCACTATGAGGCTGGGGAGACCCTGGAACAGGTTGCCCAGGGAAGCTGTGGATGCTCCATCACTGGATGTGTTTAAGACTAAATTGGATGACGCTTAATGCAAACCTGGTCTAGTGGAAGGTAGCTCTGCCTGTGTCGAGGGGGTGGAACTAGATGATAACATTTTGCGGTATCTTTTATTAGTCTGAGAGCCTTTTTTCTACTACATTTTCAGTGAACTTCAGGCAGTTTTCAGAATTGTGGGTGTATGGCAGAATAAGGCTATGACACGGTAATGTTTGCGTTTCCTGTTCCTTAATCATTCTTGAATGACTTCTTTGCCTATTGCTATTGAGCTAGGGAGGCTTTTTACTGGGTGTGTAAGAATGAATAAAGTCGATTGACATTGCATGTATGTATTGGTCACTTGTGTAAATAATTCTATTTATAGTGTTCCTGTACATGTGTCGTGGTTTTGGATCAGGGCAGCCCTAAATGCTGTAACAGACGCTCTCTGTTAACCCTCCTTCCTCCCCAAAAGGGAAGAGAAAAGGAATAAGGAGAGAGACTTACCAATTAGAAAAGGAAACTAGAACAGCTTTAATGAAAAGGAGACTAATAAGAAGAATAAAATGGAATATATACAAATATATAAAAGACCAGTATGGAACCCAAACCCCCCTGATGGCAGGTACGTCGCTGTCACCACTGATGTTATGTAGCAGGCAGGGGAAAGTCCCAGACAGGGCCAAGCAGCGGATGGGAACTGTGTTCAGGAGCTGGATTCTGGTACTGGATTCAGGAACACTCAGGTCAGGATTGGCGGCAGAACAAACAGAGTCCTCCTTGGATTCCAGCCGCTGAAGGAACGAGGAAGAATCCGAGCAAGGACCCAGAGCAGGAGCCCCCAGCAGCCGAATATGGCGTCTACGGGATGGAACACCCGCGCGGGTCAGTTTAAGGGCATCGATCTGTCCACTTCTCCCTGCAGGTGCGGCTTTTACTTTCTGCACCCCCCCAATGTGGTACACAGGATCCAGCAGTGGCCTTGGTCTGCACACCAGTCCCTGGTGCTAACTCTAAACATCGGGTGTTATCACCACTAGAAGCAGGTACTGCCTGTGAAAACATGCTGCTACCTTCAGAAACTGCAGTTAGTTAAAGGAAGTGAGCTGAAAGCTAAAATCACTGAACAGAATTGTTCTATTCTAACTCAAACCAGGACAACAAGTCACATAAATTTTTCCTAAAATATGGTTATCCCAGTGAAAATATCTACTAATCTAAGTGGTTTGTAGGTCAAGTCTTAGAGTTCTGAAGAACATTTATGGGTAGGGAAGTGCTGTTCATTGGCACTAAGCCTAGGGTACATAATCATCAGTCATCCATCAAGATGACATTATTGAGGCAAAAGTAACTGAATTTAATTTAGAAACAGTAAAAAATTGACTTTAAGTGGATATGAATATGGAACTTCTTCCTATTCTACCTCTCCCTCTAATGTCTATGTGAAAGAATAATAAAAAAATCTATGAAATTTAGTTTACATCTATCTCTTTGGAGGGTTCATATTGCTAAGGATAGCATTTATATGTGTTCACAAGTTGATGGCAGTGACATCATTAACTTCATTTTGGATGGAGGCGGCTAGGGCGGCGTGTGACTTATAAAGATCCTGCACCGAGCATCAGATGGTGAGAGTTTTGAGCTGTGCATCTCCAGAATGACTCAGTGCTTCAGCTCTGCCTCGGAAGAATGGGGATTTTTGGTACTTTCTCCTGTGCTGTGCAGTCAGGATTTGACTAACAAAAAAGACGGAGTTTGTTTCTTTTAAGTAATTAGAACTGTTTTGTGTAGATTCCTTGTTAACTAAGCTCTTTTTTAGGCAGCAATAAACGTACGTGCAAGGGAGATGTATCTGCTGCGCTCAGGAGTTCTGCATGGGTAGATGTTGCCGTAGGGAAGTGCAAAATTTTTGTCTGGGAGGGGTTTTTTTTGTGTGAAAGCAGTCTCTGATGTACTGGTGTCCTCATCTTGGATTAGATCTGTTGGCCACAGTACAAACAAATGTGGTTGCACATAATGTCTCCTTTGCTCCAAAACAGTCACCTCTTGATTTTGATTTTTTTTTTATTTTTTTTTTTTTTACAAATTAAAATGTGCAGAGGGATTGAAACAAAGCCTGTAGTTCTACTCAAAATCAGGCAGCTAATCTATAGGGATGTTGTTTGTCTGCAGAGTATTGCTTAAAGGTAATCTGTTGTCTAGTCAGTGAGTCACAGACGGGTGAATCCCTTGCCAGATATAATGATCCTACATCTTAGGGGAGAACAGTAAGTACATGGATAGTATCAGGGAGGTGGGATACACGCACCTACTCGCAGTGTTATCCAGGGAATGTCAGAGGCGCAGGGCATGCTTAGGAGCTGAAGCTGGGCAGATCCTGGAAAGATAAGTGGTAGAAGCAGGAAGGCTTTGGGATATAAATTTCTTGGCTGCCAAACTGCAAAGCTCTTTGGGTTCTCTAGTTACCTTTCTGCCCCACAAATATGACATAATGCCATAATACGTACCACAGAGAAAAACAGAAATGAAGGACACGTTCAATAGACTTTAAAACTGTTTATGCAGTTCCTCTATGTACAGTGGATTACCAGTGCTTTGAAAGACTAATTTCCGAGGTTCTTGAAAAATAACTTCAAAATTTGCTGAATGGTCTTGTCGCTGTCTTTTTCAGGAGAGTGCTCTTCTGCTTAGCTTTATAAATTGCAATAACTATGTATTTTTACTTTGTGCATTTGTAGAATGACTCAAATGCAATTAGAGTGTATCAAATTGCACCACCAGTTGCTGTAGAGTTCAGGACAAATCCACTGCACAAACAGAAATTTCTTGTCCCATCATTTAATGATCAAGTTCTAGTTGTTGTAGGGAGCTTCCAACAGCGATGGAGGGCAATATTAGAAGAGGGCTTTTTTCACTATCCAGGAAGCATACAGGGAAAGATTAGCCCACTTATCAAAGAGTTTGACAAGTCAAAGAGATGTTTCTGAACACTGGCAGCAGAAGCACAGACTCTAATGCCTTCAGTTTATTTTTGGATAGAAAGGTGTTAAGCTAAGCCCGCGTTGTTATTTTTTTGTTTTTTTTTTTTTTCTGGTCCTCATTTTAGCTTGTGGCTTTACTTCCTTACCAGCTTGCGCAGATGTACATCGCAGGCTATGACATTCCTTTTTTTTCAGGTCTTTCACCTGACCCTTTTGGTTCAATGTCAGCATGTTTTTGTTAATAACAATATTTCTATCCTATGTAAATTTAGTCTTTTATGTAAACAAAGACTTTTGTGGAAAGTCTTACCTTAGTGTGAAGAGTGTGCCCTCTCTCCAGAACAATGTTAAAGCACTGAAAGAAAACACTGTATGGGTAAAAGACTGTAAGCGTGTAGCAGCATCTTTCTGGATCATGCTTGACTACATTCCACGAGAGATATTTTTCCTGCAATTCTGTACCAGTATGTGTGAAAGTCGTTGTCATCCTTTTTGTAAGAATTCTTCAAGGAAAAACACATTTCTAAGAAATTATCCTGATGGAAAACATTCGTTCTGTTTTGTCAGCTCTAAGAGAAATCTCTTTACTTCTGTATGTTGATAATAACTGCTTTTTGTTGGTGTTTCTGGTCAATGCTATGACTAAGATCTCCTGGTTATTTACGTACTTGTGGTATCTAAACTTCTCAAAAGCAATTCAGAGAAAAAGTAAATGTTATGTTAGCAAAGAAAGTTATCTAGTGTTCCATATAAAAAAAAGGCTCTGCTATTGTGGAAAAAGCTGTTGCAGGGAGATGGTTGATATTTTAATAGTAACCTATCTGGGAAACTACAAAGAAAAGACACCAAATTTCAGCACATTTTCAAAAATTGTAACGTCAAGGTAGTATTTCACTGTACCATTATGACTAAACACTTTTGTTTAAAATTAACCACTTTTTTTTCTTCAGGAAATTTGGAGAGCGACCTCAACCGAAACGGCTCACCAGGTAAGCATGAAAGAAATTCTGGCTTTAATAATTTTCTAAATTGCCCTTTTCATTCTCAGAAGGATTTTTGAGTTAAAAATTGTGGCTTGCTAGTCTCAGAATTTTAAATAGCAAAGCTTTTCAGTTACTGTACGCAATCAACAGCCAGATGTAAAACGTTGAATAGTCAATTGCTTGTTTTTAATAAGATACTCAAAGTGCCTTTTTAGAAATGGTATTGACTTCACATACCAGTTGTTGTAGGTTGTTCAGTAGAATGTGAATCTGCTTAGTATTAAATCATCAGGAATGAGGTAGATTTCTTTTCTTGGATAAAAGTGTTTTGTGAGGTCACGTAAAATACTTTTTTCTGCCAAAATTCAGCTCTTACATTACTGCTGCCATGCAGCAGGTAAGAGTTAAATGAACACAATTCTGTCAAGGAGTGCTCTTAACCAGTTTTTGGAACCCTAAACAGTCAGAGATAGCATCACATAGTACCATCAAGTCAATCCATGTTGAAAAATATTTAGAGTGACTGAAGTACTGTGCCTGGTTTGCTCCTGGTCTGCCTGGCAAGTATTTATACTAGAAGCTGTTAAGTAGTCACCGTTTTTTCAAGCTGTTGTAACACAGTCTATGCAAATATTTGTTATCCTGTGCCACAAATTGCGCTGATTTTAAGTAGCTACTGAGTTTAAAATCCACTGTGTGCTTGAAGTACAAAACGTGCAAATTTTTTTTAGTTTTGTGCGGTAATAGTGCTGTATAAAGACATGGAAACTCGTTGTCACTTTGTCCTACTTCTGTTTTGAATGAAATTGTAATGCCTCGTGATGCATGTGGTGGGATAAGCAGTTACATTTTGTGTTGGGGAAACCTGCCTCACTGTATTTCTGGATAAGTTTCAGGTTAGCTTGTATCACTGTTACACTTCATTTCAGTGTAAAATTGATTTATACTGACTTAGAAGTAATTGAACAAACATTGTAATTTCTTGTTGGCCTGCCTGTTTTCAGGGATATTTAAAGATAGTAAGTTTTAAGCAGTGAACTGTTTTCTGTCTTGAGCAGTAACGCCTGTTAGTATTGCCCTGAAGTAACTGATAGAATTTATCTTCTGTGTTTTAAGAACACAAAAACACACTTTAAGAACAACAAAAATAATGACTATTCAGTGCAAGGCCTTTTAACTAAGTTTTCTATTAACTATAGTGACTAAATTTCATTTGCAGGACTTTATCTACTAGATGTGCCCGGTGCTCTTTCCTGTAAGTACAGGATAGGCGTCTGGGAACGGCTCACTGACCTTCCAAGCAGTAGATTGTAAACCTTTTCTAGAGGCTGGAAACAAGCAACCTGACTTTTTTCCTCAGAAGAGAAAAATGCTGAAATGGAAAAGTCGTCACACAAATTTAAGTTTTAAGAGTGTGTTTTGTTTATGTACTGGTATAAAATATATCTTGTAAATCCTTAAAGGTGTTTAGTTCAAGTATTGGAAAAATTCCTCTGCCTTTTTGTGTAAAGGCAGTCTTTAGCCTAATAATCTGTTCAATAATCTCTTCATGGTTGTGCAAACTCCAGCAAAATAACACTACTTTGTTCATAGTGTGCTAGTTGTTTTTACATGTAAGCTGTAATAGTACTGCTTTGTAGAGAGTTTTAAGATGCAATCATGAAAAATGTTGTTTAAGAATTGCAATGGTTATGTGTTTTCTTTATCAGTGGGAGAGGCTGGAGGGGAGCATTCCTAGTTCTCCTAGGAGCTTGGATTATACAAGTCCACTGTGGTAACAGACCAGTAGAAAAGGCAGAATTTCTTCCCCTTACAATGCTAAGCAAACATTAGATAGCACCTAACATTTTTGTATGTGGGTTGTTCATTATGAGTGGGTTTTTTAATGGTAGTCAAGTGAAAAGTTTTTAGTATGACAGATGTTCTTAATTTAGTATGACGGTACTCTTAATAGAGTGGTTTAAATTGTCAGATAAAAAGTTTTTAAACCACTTAAATGCAGCTAATAGATCATAATGAAATGTATAATAATTATTTCATAGTGAATTATGTTTTGTGGTTTAGAATATATTCTTAAACAGCAGTTGTAAATAAAGTAAATCTGTGCCTTTTGAGGCCGTTCTTCCATCTCAGCTTTCATGGATAAACATCACTTTTGCCAATGTCAAATGTAAATAGATCAAGTTAGTCCAAACACTAATTCAAGTCTTTTCTCTGCTCTTGTACTGTGCTGTTTATACAGAAAATCTAGCACACCGCTCACTGTCTTACGCAGACATGTCAAATGCAAGAATTTACAAAACATCATTAGCAAAGCTAATATGACCGTTGCGTTGATTTATTTCATAGCTTAAACAAAATTTCAGAACAATTTATCATTATCATGAGAGACTAAATTGGCTAAGGAGACGACATTGGATTAATAAAGTGTGATCTAAGCAAGTATTTGTGGTATGGTATTTTATAAAATCAATCTTTGAACACGGTGTAGTGATTGACGTCGATGCAACTTTATATCACAAGCATCTTTTTTCTGGAAAATGTGTTAATTGTAAATCACCACAGACCCTACAGCAAGCTTCATGCAAAATAGTTCCTTTTTTTTTTTTGGCTGTGTAAGTATTTTAAAGAAAAAAAACTCGTATTGACCTTATTAACAGTTTGGTTTGGTTTTGTTGTTTGTTTGGTTGGTTGCTTTTGTCTTAAAGCTGTCTTTGGATTATTGTAAGCGAAGTCAAAAGAGCTTTCAAAGGTTATTTTGTCTCTTAATTTTTAGGGAAGCAATGCGAAATTACCTAAAGGAGCGAGGTGATCAAACAGTGCTAATACTCCACGCAAAAGTTGCGCAGAAGTCGTACGGAAATGAAAAAAGGTAAATCCCTGTTCTTTCCTGCCTCCTCTCTACGGTTACCAGCTAGGGAAGCTATAGTGAGTAGTCCGGTGCATAGTATGTTGCAAAATTCCTCAGATTATACTGTAGTCTGAAGAAACATAAAACAAAATGTGTTTTCATGAGTCATTTAATTATGTAACAAAAGCGGAAACCTGTGGCATTCAGTATAGTAATGCCTGCTTCTACAAACAGGTTCTCTATTTGTGGGTGGACTTTTTCTTCCATTCAACTAAAATGGCTCTGATTTTAAACCTTCCACGTTTAAGTCTGGGGTAAACATCGTGATTAACGGTGACTATTTAGAGGAGTTTTTTCCTGAGTAATTTCAATTTAATATAAAAGGGAAATTTCTAGCCTCAGTAAGATGTTTTCCTGAATCAGATCTGTAATAGCTTTTAAAAGAATGACAGTTCCATCAGAACCATAGTTATGATCAACATTCATAAAAATAAATATAGTAAAAGTTAAAATAATATGTAGTTTTCTCGGACAGGCTCTAGAGGAAGATGTGAGGATGAGTGCTTTTTAGGCAAAGGTGAATTTCCTGCAGTTGTCTAAGTAGTGTTTTTATTTCATGACTTGTAAGATCAAATAGGATGGTCACGTGCAGATTTCTAGTCCTCTTAAAGTGCAGATGATACTTTTCTACCCCAAATTTCACTAAAATAGCACAGTGTTTGTTTAGCTTTTAGATACTTTGTGTTATTAATATTTGTTCACCCCAAAAGACCACGTATTCGGCACATTCATGGTTTTGGAGTTTTAACGTTTCTTTTGCCACTGTTGTGTAAGACCTGTTACATCATTATGGTTTTTTACAGTTTTCTAAGATTTGAGATTCTAACATATTTATGTATGAAAGTGTTAGAAAACAGGAATATTTGAATTAAGCCTGCAGAGTTCTCTCTTTGTTGCTGCCGATGTAAATTACACTTCCTAGCATCTGTGAATCACAGAGATGCAGACTATTTTCAACTGTTCTTCGATATCCTGTGCCCGAGTACTTGTCTCTCAGTATGTGTCATATTTTCTGTTCGCTAGTGTCTCAAGTCCTTTCTTTTAGGCAGTATCCAGGTTTTGCAGCTCTGTGAATTTTTTTTTACTCAAAAAGTGCTTTTTAGATCTTTCTGAAATTCTTGATGAGAATCAAATGTGGAGTCAGTGAAAGAGGAAGGAGGAAGGGCACGGCAGCAGACAAGTCTGCTGTGTAACTGCTCTCTATAGTTAGAGCCCTCTTGCTCACTGCAACACTGCAGAAGGGGTGCAATGCAAAGCCTCGCTAGCAGTAAATCATAAATTTAACCCTTTGCAGCAAACTCAACAGCCAGAAAGATTTATTGTGGCAGTATAGAGACCTCTGCTTGTTAACTTCTCAGATTCTATTGTCATTCAAGAGTTTCGTAGTTAACTCATCACTGCTGATGAATTAAGCATATTACTCCCCAAAAATGAGAAGTGTGCCTGCAGATAAGAAAGTAACTTTCTAAACTGCGTGTCTGTAACTTCACTCAGTTTGTTCTTCTGAGTCCAGAGCAGTTCATGAGGGTGGGAACGTTTTGCTAAGCTGTCTCGTGTATTATTTTGGAGAACAAATTGCATTGATAGAAGGGAGAAAATAAAAAGATAAAGTCTGTCAGTTTGATTATTAAAAGTTCCTTTACTGTCTGGAAAACTTACATAAGTGTTCTGAAGAACACAAGGCAAAGCTTCAAATTGTTATTAGCTGACAGATTCTGAAAGCTCCCATGTGCGTTTCATGGCATTGCCGTAACTTCCCGTTACCTCGAATAGGTATGTGTCCTTCCCTCGATGCTGTTCAAGTCACTGTGGCACATACATTACCTAAGTACTCGTAAAGTTTGGTAAACCGGGCATTAGTTCTCAGTGCTTGAAAGGATTGCTAACTGGAATTAGGTATTCTTTTCCCACTTCATATTATGTGAGGTGCCATTCAGTTGCCTATCTTGGAGCAACAGCAGTCGTTCATGAAAAGTATCTCAGATTCATCTCTTAAATAATGGAAGTATGTCGAATGAGTGAGAGTGTTTCAGAGCTTTGCAGAAGAATGAAAATAGTTGGATGGTCGTTATAAAATAATATGATAATGAAATGATTGCCAGTCTGATATGGGTATGAAATGAGAATTTGGAGTACATACTAAGATTTCATTTTTCAGCTTCAATATTTTAGTTTTTCTTACATTTTAATGCACCATCTAGACTGTCTCTGGTGGTACTTTGCTAGCTCCCAGACTTAGCATCAGTATTGATGTCTTGTCGTTATCAGCGTAAAGAAAAATGCTGGTTATTAAATCCTTGGATCAATGTGTACCTTAAAGTACTTAGCATCTTGCTTTTTTCTTTTTTCTTTTTTTCTTCTTTTTTAATTATTTTTTTTTATTTACTCCTGTTTTATTCAAAGCAAAACGTGCCCTTTGGTTCTTCATATTGTTGGACTGGTTAAGGCTGCTTTATGCAACTAGCCAATCAAGTTTTCACCATTTTCACATTAAATACCATTAATAGCATTTCCTAAGTGAGTTTTTTTGCATACATCTGCTTTATAGGCAGAAACCTATTTCATATCTCACTTTACGGAGCAATTGCATTTTTTTCCTTGGGACTTCATTATGGTGTGGGTATAATCTGGTTAAATTTTGATCCATAAAGAGTAAGTTAAACTGTAGCATTTTTGTAATTTTGGAGTTTTGTAGCATTTTGGAATTCAAATTCCAAAAGGAATTATTTCTTAAATTTGACATGCCTTTAAAGTAAATATAGAACCTAAAAAAAACCTTGAACAAATGTCCACCTTTTGTTCTAGTCTTTAAATCTTGTTTGTTGTGAGGCCGTGGAGAATATTTATCGTTACTAAACTTTGCATGGCATAATTAGAAGGTTAGCACAATAACTGCCTTTCAGTGTTTTGATGAGGCTTAGTAGATGGTGAAATACTCTGTTGAAAACTCGCTGTAGACGACGCAGGTCTCACGTAGTGTGGTCTGGCTTAAAGAGGCTTTAGAGAAACACAATTCCAGGTTGTTGCCACATCAATGGAGTCCTTCTGGGTTAAGTTGAGAGGGTTCTTGATACTTATCAAGTAACAGTACTGAAAAGAAGACTTCTTTCTTGAGTGGACTCCTCTTATTAGCCTTGCTCTTCCCGAAGTTAACGTTGTTTAGTTTAACAAAGAAGCCAGGAGGTAAGAAGCTCAGGGATGGACTTTAGTTGAATTTTTAAGACTTTTTGCATTATGTTTCCTGTTGGATGGCTGTCATCTTACAAAGGCATTGAGCTGATAGAGACTCAGGTGATGGTTAGTCCTGAAGATTGTGGGTATTTGGCTTGTGCTTCTTGTGTTTTTTTTCCATATTTACCATTCACTGAGACTTCTCTCTTCAGAGTCTGAACAGTATGAACATTCAACCGTTTAAAGGACTGAAGTGTTTTGCATTCCAAGACATAGTTCATCAAAGTCTGTGAGCCAGATTGGTATTTGTGAGTTACATGCTGTTCTTAGTTTATCGCTACTGATTAGCCTGAGAATGGCCTTGCTGCCTCTTGGTTGATGTCTGTTACTGAAGGAGCTTCTGTAATTTCTGCTCAAACACTTCACCTTCACGGGACTGAGTGTGCCTTCCCTCTGGTTAATGCTCTTGTTGTTGAGAGTGTAGCCTTTCCCAGGGCTTTTCTCATAACTCCACTGCTTCATCCGTAGCCCTCTAGCACATACTAATTGCTTATTTTTTTGTTGTTGTATTGCGTTCTTCAGTGGATGTGGTTAGTCCTTTCAGCTCCTAAGAAGGACAGACGACTGCTGAGTAGTTTTATGTTAGAACAGTGCAAGTAGTTGACAGACATGCCTCCTGCCTTCACCAACTTGGACTGACCAACAGCTACAAAGGAAAAACTTACTTGCTAATGTCACTCAGAACATAAAACTAGCTGGTAGGCACTTCTTGACCCTTTTGTAAGATAAATGCAGGGATCGCTCGGATCATTTGAAAAAGCAAACCTTTGTGGTTTGGAAAGAATAGTGAGTGCATCAGAACTAGATAGCAATGACATGAACTTATTTTTACTTTCTACGCCTTGCTTCCTGGCAAATTCAATTTAGAGTAGTTTCTCTACTTGAAATACCATATTTTCTCTGTCCTGAAATTGCCCTGAATTGACTGAAGATTGAAGGAATAACGTCTCCAGTGATTGTCTGATTTAAAACAATATTCCAGGTGGTGCCAAAGACACAACCTATTCCTCTCTTAGTTGTTGCAGTCAAGACTCAGAAACCACTAGAAATTGTCATCTTTTTCCCTTCAAGTTATCTGGAATAAAGCGGGGGACATCCTTACACAAATGTCAGCTTGGTTTTCTTGCCATGGAAGAATGTTTAGTTTCCAGTTGGTCTGATGGAACAGATCTGTCAGAACAGCTGAGTAACAGCAGGTTGGTAATCCTATGGCCTTTCCTCATTTGAGCAGCCCATGAAATCATAATGTAAGAAGGCACTATGGAGATGCCCTTGGAGACTGATCCTCTGATCCTTCCCAGCTAGGATCTGTCCCAATGTTAGGTTTATTTAAAACTGCCCATCATTTTAATTACACTGATCACAGATTCTTGGAAGATGCATAGGCGGAGCATCACAGAGAGCCTCTTCTGAGAAACTAGGAGTCCGCACAAAATGTTGTAGGGATATGCTAACTACAGGAAGTATTTGCACAGACCTAGTATCCCAAAACATTGTCCTGGTTCAGTCACTGTGCTTTATATCAGCAAGTAGGAAGCACTGAATCTGCATCTCATCATGCAGTTCTAACAAGCGTGGAGTGTTTTATCCAGGAAAGACATTTCTGATTGTTATACTTCCAGTAATGAAAGAGCTCACTGAGTTGATCCCTAACAGATTTCATGTGTTTTTTAGATCAAGTTGTTAAGTGTTTACCTCACAGAAGAATGTCTCTGTGCTGCCTTACTGCTCATTCAGCAAGGAATTGCCAATCTGCTCATGGCATAGAGAAAAAGTATTACAAGAACATGTTGTAAATCCAGTGAGGAAATTACATCCTACATGACTTTCCATCATTACTTCTTATACTGAAAATTCTGAACAAGCTTGGAAGAACCAGACACAGCTGTCTGTCCCTCCAACGTAATTTTCTTTTTAGTATAGGTCAGATTAATGCTTTATAAGAATTTTTACCTCCTACTCAGTCTTACTTTAGTTTTGTGGTTAAAGAAAAAAGACGTAGGGCCTGTAAATCAGACAGCGAAGAAAGAGTGTTTTCATTTGTTCCACCAAACACTGTCCTACCTTATTCCCCATCAGGAACACTGGAAATTATTTTACCTGAATTACTTATTTCTGGGAAGTGATTTTCTCTTTCTCTTTTCTTTATAGTTATCTGAAAGCCATCCTCTGATACAAATTTACATTCCTGTTTACATTGGAAACGTTTTATTAATGACAGAACCTGTTTCCAGCAGTTATTTTATACGTATCAAAGGCACTTGCTTTAATCCTCTGTGAAAATCAGAAATACGAGGATACTCCTGGTTTATTCAGACTATATTGGGTAGAAAATGTATAGCTCATCTATCCTGTGCATGAGTTCCTGGGATTGTAAATATGAAGTAAAAAACTGAGACTGTACTTGTCTATATCTGAAAGGTAAGAGGCTGACACATAAGAAAACCCATTCAGACTGTGAATGTCTAGGCTCTTTCTTCTTGATTGGTAGTTTTAACTTTTGAAACTGATAATTTTAAGTTTGGTTTCTTTCTTTGTTTAGTAAGTCTGAATTTTCCAAGGTTTTTCTCAGTCTTCCAATTGCTGTGGCTTGTTTTCATCAACGCGTTAGAGCTTGTTTCTTACAAGCCTTCATTGCCATCTAGTGGCCATAGTTATTCAAAGGACTTGATTTAGAATAAAGCTGAAATTAAAAAGGATATGAAAAAAGGTTTGGGATTTTTTTTTTCTTGTGTTCTAACAGGTAAGATAAGAGTACATGAGGAAAAAAGGTAAATGTGCGATGTTTGCTTTACGATGTTTTACCTACTTGAAATACAAGGAGTTTGGTTTCTTTTTTTGCAAAGCATTGCTTCGTTGGTAAAGGTTGATAGTAATTTATAGTGTGTGTATAAATTCTTTATTGGAAATAGCTTATAATTATTAAGAAAAAAATCAGTGGGATACGTCCATTAACACTGAAAGGATCTTGTATTGTCATTCAAGTTTGAGAGTTCAGAAGCTTGTCCTGTCATTGTTACTTGGGAAAACAGACCGACCCTCAGCTTGCTAGATGTAGACAGTGATGAGGCTCCCCTGAGCCTCTTTTTCTCCAGGCTAAACAATCCCAGGTCCCTCAGCCGCTCCTCAGAAGACTTATCCTCTAGACCCTTCACCAGCTTTATTGCCCTTCTCTGGACGTGCTCCAGCCCCTCAATGTCCTCCTTGTAGTGAGGGGCCTAAAACTGAACCCAGTATTTGAGGTGCAGCCTCACCAGTGCTGAGTACAGGGGCACAATCACTTCCTAGTCCTGCTGGCCACGCTATTTCTGATCCAGGCCAGGATGCTGTTGGCCGCCTTGGCCACCTGGGCACACTGCTGGCTCATGTTCAGCCAGCTGTCGAGCAGCACGCCCAGGTCCTTTTCCATTGGGCAGCTTTCCTCAAGCCTGTAGCATTGCAAGGGGTTGTTATGACCTAAGTGCAGCATTTGGCACTTGGCCTTGTTGAACCTCATACCGTTGGCGTTGGCCCATCAGTCCAGTTTGTCCAGGTCCCTCTGTAGAGCCTTCCTACCCTCAAGCAGATCTGCACTCCCTCCCAGCTTCATATCGTCTGCAAACTTGCTGAAGGTGCCCTCAATCCCCTCATCCAGGTAATTGATAAAGATCTTAACGAGAACAGGCCGCAACACTGAGCCCTGGGGAACAGCACTTGTGACTGGCTGCCAACAGGATTTAACTCCATTCACCTGGAACAGAGATCAGATAGCAGAAGATAAGAAGCAAAAGGCATAATAGGAAGCAAAAAAGGGGATGCCTAGTGAGTGCTGTCAGCTAATGTTTGCTACTGCTTACTCTTTCTGTTAATGGTGATTTTCATATTTCAGGTCTATTCTTACAGTAATGAAGTTACAATAACTCATTCTGACGTCAGATAACTAAATTTCAGTTTTGTGGTTCATAGCTGGACTAGTGGAATTACTCTCTTGTGCCGCTCCTGGGGAAGTGTTAAATTTTATTTTTGAGGTATTTTATTGTGTGGTTTCTGAATCTGACAGTTCCATCAGGAAACATCTGCTTTGCAAATTGGCCAGTTTCTACCTGTTGCCTTGGTTCTCTGTGTTTTGCATTTTCAATTGAAAGAAAAAAAAAATAATTCCAGAGCTTTCATGTGACCCATAATGACTCCAAAGAATAAAATATAAAGAGTTAAAACTGATGCAGTAAGGACATGTAAAAAATGTTAGTTGTTAAACTCTGAGTAGTTTGCTTCTACAAATGGCTTTCTGTTTATTCGTAATATCATATTTATCAACATTTCTGTGCTTCCGAACAGTGCGTAGGCAATAAAAGGAGCAAAGAATTGTTATGTTGTCTATGTTGAAATGGATTATCATAATGGAGGAAATAGAGTATTTGTCTCTATTTGTTTTGAAATTGCTAAGTTTATGAAGCAATCTGTAGGAGCAATTTCACTAATTTAATGGGTTTGTCAAACATGCAGATCTTTTGATGTCATGTAGCAAGCTGCTTTCTACCAATTCTCTTTTGTAGGCGGCCTTTTTTCAAACCAGAGCATGATACTTTTGAAAGACATTCATAGATATTTAAACTGTATGTGTATTGGTATATCATCAATTTTATTGTGCTTTCAAAAAGAGAAATTAAGTAAAAAATTTTCACTGTGGATTTATTGGCAAAATAGAAAGTTTTTGTTTTGGTTTTGTTTTATTTTTTGCCTGCAGGGGATAATTTTTGTGTATTATCATAACCACTGAGGCATTTTGAATGGTAGTGAAACTTAAAATTTGTTTGTTTCTGTAACAGAGGATATACATTAATTGTGCACACTAACTGAAATGATTAAAATCTTTGTTTATTTGCATTGATTTTTAATATTTGCAAGTTATTAATATGTGATTATGAGCTCAGGACCTTGGTTTCATCTATTAAAAATTCTATTACTTAGAAAAGCATTTTATTTCTATTAAATAAAGGTAATTTTGCTAAGTAAGGTGAAGAAATGTGTAAGGCATGATTTTTCATACCAAGTCAAGGTTTATATGGTACTGAATAGAAATAATACATTAATTCAGTTGTCCCAAGCCAAAATAAAAAAAATAAATCCTACTTACATAAGTGTATAAGGTATTTGTTGCCTTTGGATTTCAGAAGTGCGAAGTTAAGTGCTGCTCTCCAATTTGGAATAAGCAGAATAATTAAAAACTTTTTTCAGTTGTCTTCTCCCTTCATGCCTCTTTAGCTACTTCACAACTGGGTGTAGTTATCCTGTTGGTTTTTTACTTCTGTCTTAACTAAATGATGATAAAAACACTGCAGCTGTTGACTAAACTAAACCCAAAAGTGATTAGGATTTGCATTTTTAAAAGTTTGTTGAAACTTCAAGGTCGATCCATTGTATCATAATACTGCATTTAATTTTGAACACGTTGCTGTAACTAACATCTGGACTGATTTCAGGCAGTGCTGCTAAAGACTAGATCGTAATTTTGTATCTTCATTAGTAAAAGAGATCTATTCCATTTAAAAACTGAAAGGAGACGATGCTTGGACAGAATGGACTTCCTTGCTAATAATGAAACACTAAATGTTTAGGAATTGTAGTCAGCAGTTGTCCATTAAATTAGTTTGTGGAACTGTTCTGTGTCTGTTAATCACTGCATCATGTTAAGCAACTACAGAAGCAAAACACTGTCATCACTTTCAAGACCTTTTTACTTTCTTTGAGGATATCTTCTTTGTAAGGGTAAAAAACGTTTTCGTTTTATAGAAAAGCAGGCTGTTACCTATCACATATTGAACTGGAAGGATGCTCAGTGACAGTCCATCTAATGCTGATTTTCCTTGCTTCGGTCTCTTGTTGATTTTCACTTTAGACAAATCTTCAAGGCAAATGAAGGACGTGCATGTATAAAATTAAATGCAGAGTATGAATGGGTTGAGAGAGCTTTTGGTACACAACAGTTTCTGTCTCAATTTTCTTGAAAGCTGTGCATTATCTCATAATGCATTTTTTGTTTTCAGGTTCTTTTGTCCTCCTCCGTGTGTGTATCTTATGGGCAGTGGATGGAAGAAAAAAAAAGAGCAAATGGAACGGGACGGTTGCACGGAGCAAGAGTCACAGCCTTGCGCCTTCATCGGAATAGGAAACAGCGACCAAGAAATGCAGCAGCTGAACTTGGAAGGAAAGGTAGAAGAACTGTAATAAACCCCTCTGCAAAGGATACTATATACTGCAAAAGATATTATAGCTACACGGTGCATATTTCAAGGAATATCCTTGCTTATTTTTGATCACTTTTGTTACACTGTAGCAGATATTACATAAGTGTTTTTTAAAAATTCTTCAGAAATATGTAGGACAATTGAATAGGTGGATTTGGCTCATGGGATCCTAGCAGGATACTTCACCTTTCAGTAGCTATTAGGTAAATGGTAGGCATCAATGCTTAACTGAAGTAAGGTTTCTGGCCCACACTTCATGTCCCTCTCCCTGGCTTGCATGAATGGAAAGGAAATATCTGAACAATATCTGTGGCTACAAGTGGCCTTCGAGTCCCTTTGCATAATAATACAATTCAAATAGCATCTGAATAAATTGAGAAGATTTTTTTTTTTTTACAAGTGATATAAATTGATACAAGATTTTTTTTTTTTAAAGATGTGTGTGATGACTTAAATAGTTGAACTAGATCGAGCATCACATGTGTGCTCATTTTAGCTGGTGGTTTTATTAATTATTATTTTTTAGCTACCTAATATTTCCAGTACAGTCTACTTGAAAGACTTTGTATGTTGCTGAATAGTGAAAGGATAATAAAAATTCTTTTTGAGATTTGTATTTTCTAAGTTATTGTCACCTAGTGTAAACACTTAGCTGAAATTAAATTTCTAATGTTTCAAAACTCAGTCATCTCACATTCTTTCAAGAAAAGTTTGGATCAACACATTTTCTGCACAGCCAGCTTCATGTGCATGGCCAGTGTACTGCCTGTATAGCTGTACTCAAATGTAATTTTCAGTAGTGCTCTTAAGCACTCAGAGATGGCTTTGGCACAGCTATAGTCTCTCATCATCCGGTTTTGAGTCCTGGTGAGTGTCTTCAGAAAGATGCTGAAGTACTGAAGTCGAGTGCTAAATGTCACAAAACTAAACGGTAGTGATAAAAGACTCAGTTTCTGAACTGCTTTAGAGACTATTGCATCAGTGTTCATATTTTATTCATAATTAAATATACATAGATTCTTAAACTGAATTGACTTGAAAGAAGAAACAACGCTGTGTTTTCGCCTACAGAATTATTGCACTGCCAAAACGTTATACATATCAGACTCAGACAAGAGAAAGCACTTCATGTTATCAGTAAAAATGTTCTATGGCAATAGTGACGACATCGGCGTGTTCCTCAGTAAACGGATCAAAGTCATCTCCAAACCTTCTAAAAAGAAACAGTCATTGAAAAACGCAGACTGTAAGTATTTTAGAGTTCTTTTCTTTATGTAGCAATTAGTTTTGCTTCCTATTAATTTTTCTGATGTATTCTGAGGACTGACTACGAAGTAAATACAATGACATTTTCAATTTCTGTTTTTTTCTGATGTATTTCAGAACCATACACGTCAGTATATGGTAAAGCATTCCAATATAGCTATGTTAAACTGTTGAGTTTTATGCAGGCACAGTTAATTATTTAATAAATATAAAAGGTCCACCAAAAAAAAAAGTAGTATTCTGAGGAGTTAATCCTTGTAGACAAATGTATAAAGAATGCTGTACCTCAGCTTTCTAAGCTATTGGGTCTCTTAAGGTGCCATAATCTGGTGCTCAGGATATTTTGATCAGTATCAAAGAGATAGCTGTCAGATTGTGATAATAGAGTAACATCATGTTATCCAAACTGCACTTCATCACATCATAGCCACCTTCTTACTGTCTCATGCCATTTTCATGTTGGTTTTATTTTTAGTATGTTTGCATGGTTCCTTTAAAGTAATTGATTAAGAAATCTGTATGGTGATATTTCACCCAGATTTATTTGCTTACCATGTTTTTCAACTAAAGGTATCTCTGGTGCTTATGTATAATTGGGAGCATTTTTGCATTTCCTCCAAAGCTTTTGCCTGCACACCACTGGAGCACCTCAAGAGATAGCCTTTTTTTTTTGTTTGTTTTTCTCTCTCTCTTCACTAGTGCTTTAAAAGGCTCTTCCATCTGTGTTGGGCTGGAACCCATTCACCTATGGAATGTGGATCTCGGGGCCGCTAGCTTGCCACATGACTAAAGGCAATCTGTTGCTGTGCAGTTCACACCCGTGGGCTCAGAGTATGCACTGTTGACTTTGTATTCAGACAGATAGTTTTGATGGACAGTGAATATGAACCAAGCATATCTTCAATACTAAATATGAACCGAGTAGAAGAAACATGCCTATTTTGATGGCAGAATGCTAGTTGCTGATTTATTTTTTTAGGAGAGCAGACTTAGCATTTCTCTCTTGAATGATAAGTAAGTTCAAATCTGAGAAAATTTCAAGTTGCATGGTTACAATTTTATGTAGTTATGTCTGTCTTCCTTTCAATTGATTGTGATTTCTAAGAATAATTTTTCTTTATGCTTCAAATGTGCTTCGAATGATCACTGAAAGTTATCTCAGTACTTCACAAGGGCAAGCTAAATAATCAGTTATTGGGGAACTATGAACGGAAGGAGTTTTCAGCTGGCAAGCACTGGCCCATGTGGCCAAGTGGCAAAATTCTGTGAACTAGCATGCCTTTGGAGAACAGCCTCTGTGTATGTCACCCAGTTGTAATTTTGTGATTATTTTTGGTCTTCTCACAAATATAAATATTTTCTAAATTGACAAATTCTTGAGAATTATTTCTTGATTTCCAGTATTCATCAGCTTATTTTACTGTATTTGTGAGTTTTTGTTACTTTTCTGTGTAATAATGAAGTAATTTTATAATCTCAAGTCTGTATGTGTTCCTTGCAGTATGTATTGCATCAGGGACAAAAGTGGCACTATTTAATAGACTTCGATCCCAAACAGTTAGCACCAGATATTTGCACGTAGAAGGTGGTAATTTCCATGCCAGTTCACAACAGTGGGGAGCATTTTACATTCACCTCTGTAAGTAAAAATGAAGCAATATATTTTTTCACTTCCCTCCCTCTATCCCCATATAAAAAGGTCCTTCCTTTTTCCCTCCATATTAATTGCCCATATGCAGATTTGTTTTGTTACTGCGTATTTGATGTAATAGTGTGACGTTAAATGTTCCTCCCATCGAGGAAAACAGTGATTAAAACAAATAATTTGAAAATTCCTGTTTCATGCAGTGGATGATGATGAATCGGAAGGAGAAGAATTCACAGTGAGAGATGGCTACATTCATTATGGGCAGACTGTCAAACTTGTATGCTCAGTTACTGGCATGGCACTCCCAAGACTGGTACAGTTTAATTTCTCCAATGCTGTAATTAATTCATAGATGGCTCCTTAGTGTAACTGCGTAGTTAGATTTGCGTTGTTTGCGGTTCTTGGCTTTGTATGTTTGCCTTTGATAATACATGTTTTATATGGAAAATAGCATTCATTTTAATAAAGAGTATTTTTAGTATCTGCAGATTAATTCTGTAAGCAAAGAACAGCTTGTACAATAAGAGTAGGGAATTTTTCAAAATTCAAACCTGCCAAAGTAGGTTAATCTGCAAGCTGTCCTTAAGAAAATGTCTATTTTAAAAACAGTAATATAGGTCCCAGTGTAGCAAAATAAATATTGGTATCGAATACACGAGTAGACTCTTTGCAGCCAGTAGGACCATTTCATTTGTTGAGTTCAGCACAGCTTTAAAAATGCTGTACTGATTTGAATCTAAAAGCACTTCTGTGTACTTCTAAGGATGCATAATTTATACCAATTTCAGCTTACAAAAGCATTTTCGACATTAATACTGTCTGATTTAAGTACGGAAAATTGGAAATGCCTTTGGAATAAATTTTTTTTAGAAAGAGACAAACCTTTGTCTTTGTCACAGATACAAAATTTATTATAATCAATTAAATTTGTGAACCAAAACAATTATTTTATTGCTGGGTACATGTGATGGTTTTTAGAAATAAATTTAAGGATAATGATAGATTTGGTTTTTTTTTCTCCCATTCTATGTGCTTAATGCCAGCCTAAGTGGAACTCTATGTGCCTGGCAATAAACAGTGCTTCTTATGAGATCTTCTGTGAAAATGTGGGTTGTCAGCCCATTATGAATTTCATACAAGGGTTTGCCAGTTCCAGTTTTAACTGAAAACAGTTTTTAGAATTGGCCCAGTGTAAAACCAGCCTTCCCAGGAGGCAGGTTTTTATTCCCTTTTTCAGACTTACTTTACTAGATCTGTAATGAGAATTTCTCTCCCAATATCAAACTTCACAAAAAAAGATAGCCTACTCAGAGTAAATAGCATAAAGTGATGATTTAAATAGGTGTTTGAATTTTTTTATTTTTTTTAATCCAGACCTGGATACTGTTGATCTGGTTCAGTACACATACACTTGAAATTCAATAAATGGATCTCACTTTATTTGTGGACTTCATGTTAATATTTTCGTATTGTTGGAAGGAGATGCCATCATTTATGATTCCAGAAAACTTATTTATAGATAGAAATACATTAAAACAAGTTAGGCTAAAGGTTCATGGCTTGTTGGCTATTGGGAACATTTGTGGTACTGCCTTACAGGATTGATTGAAGGCGATACCATTGAAAGGTAACTTGCAGACATTTTGTAAGTTAATGTAAAGAAATTTGAAGAAAGAAGCTAATCTTGAAATTTATATTGCTAATAATGCCATTTATTATCATTAGAAATCCCAGAGGACATGGTTGACTTTCTGATTGTCTGCTTAGAAATCTCTAAGTACTTTGGCTGCTGCTTCTGCTGATGTTTCATTAAACTTTTTTCTAGGAGTTAAAATTCCAAGCTACAGACTTCCACTGTCTGTAAGGGAAAAAGTTTTTTAATTTTTAAAAATAAATCAATATAACAACTCTGAATTAAGTCAGCAGATATTTTTCCAGTGAACTGGCAGATGTAAGGAGCAATTTTCTTTGCAGTTGTCTTTAAGCAATACTTAATGACCAACTGTTGTTAAGATACGCTATTATTGCTGTGTTTGCAAAACTGTACCTAAGGACTTCTCAATACATTTAAATCCTTATTTTTCCTGATTTTGTACGGCATCTAGTCTGCAACAGTATGTTGTTGATGCTGTCAGTGATGAAACCTTCTGTAAAAACGTAGTAATACTTGACCGACTGCTCTTTTGTACCAGGAAATGGAACAAAAGTAGATTTTGCTGAAGCTTCGAGATTTTTCCTCACTCTTATAACAAAAAAGATAAAATATATATGCATGCAGCACATCGAAGCTGTAGTACTGCGTGTCCCTTCAATGTTGTGCTCTTGTTTCAAAAGCATTGAGGACGATGACTCTAATGTTGGTAGTAAACCCGAAGGCATGACACTTAAAAAAATAAAGAAATAAAAAGACCTTTCACTTCCTTTACTAACAGTACATGTGTAATCTCCAATGTAATGAAGTACAGAAATTGTCCTAAATCTAAATGTATAATTTTTATTCACAGATAATTCGAAAAGTAGATAAACAAACAGCTTTATTGGATGCAGATGATCCAGTATCGCAGCTCCATAAATGTGCATTTTACCTTAAAGACACTGAGAGAATGTATTTGTGCCTTTCCCAGGAGAGAATAATCCAATTTCAAGTGAGTTGTTTGAAACTTATTTCAACAGATGAGAAGCGTGGTTGTGAAGTTTTCCCAAATATTCCCAAAATGTGTATGAATGCCAATTTTGCAGTTGGTTTTGAATATGAGTCTAATATTTTGTTTTGAAAAGACAGAGGATGGCAAGCAACAAACTTTATCTGTCTCTTTCCAATCCCTTTTTCTTTCCTCGTAACCTTCTTCCATGTCTATTCTGTCCTTTTTTTCTCCAATGGAAGAAATAGAAGCACACTAGGAAGTTGTGTGTGCCGTCATGGTACTGTGACTTAACATGTTGACGTGCGCCAGTAGAGTTGCACCACCTACTTCTGTGTCCATTTCTAGATTACTGCAAATAGCAAGTGATACAGTTCGTGATAGTCTTATTTCATGATGAATTTAGCAGAGTTGTACTGTCTTGTTCTAAGAGCATAAACTTAGCTAAGGCAGTCGACCCCACAAATTTGTAAAGCCGCAGAAATTTACCTGTGAGGAATGCGGCTGTCTTAGTTTTTAAGTATTTGTTTCTCCAGAAGGTAGAGAAAAATATCTCTGGTGAGTTACTGTAACAAAAATGAACCCCCACGGAGAGCTGTAAAAAAGATACCACAGTGCATTATTGTTCAGACAGCTTATGCAAAATGCTAACGAATTGTGCTTTTAGCAGACTTTCGGCGTGGTAATTCCCATCAGAGTAGCAAGGCTGTGACCAAGTTCAGGCCTACCTAAGTACTGCAGTTTTCTTTAAACATCCAGGACCGCTCAACTAGCAGAGCGTGTTGAGAGATAGTGCTGTGCTCCAGGAAGATTTTCACGATGGTCTTTCTCAAGCTGGGAAAAACTCAAGACTTCCTTTTGGAAACAGCTGTAGCTTCTGGCCTAAGAAAGGTAGAGGTAGGAAAGAGGGGATCTAACTTTGTAAAGATTTCCCTTAAATTAAGTTTAGGGACAAGGAGAATTGATCAGTTGATTTCTATCCTGAATTGGGACAATGGGAAGAGCGTATGAGAAGCTTTGTTCATGCTTCAGTAAACATATTTGTAACTTGTGGCTCAGAAGGGACCAGATCTATTGATCCTACCCAGAGTATATAGCAGAGATGTATCTTATCAATATACTTTCTTTTAAAGGAGAATGGAACTTTGTCAAGGAGAAAGCTATGAAGTGGGAATTGTAATAGCTCAAGATCAGGCTTGCAATTTGATCTTTCTCAAAGTACTTTAGTGGAAGAGCTGAATGAAGAAACAGCTCCTGCTTCTCTGGCAGCTTAGTTCAACATCCTAGAATTGCCTGTGGGACTACCAGGACATCCTATCACTCTTCAGTTTCTGCAGCACTCATGGAGCCCAATCTAATAAGAATTCTGAATGTCCCATGTGGAGAGGGCTTAGATAAGGGGAAACACTCTGTGCTGAATTCTTTCAGTGGAGTAGGTACCTGCTACTTTTACTTGTTGAATAAAATCTATTAACTTGCACTTTGGGATGTTAACACTATTTAGTAAGTGAAATTACTATGGAAGATAAACTCTTTCTACCAGTGGCAGGAGAGAAATCTCATTTTATTTTATTTTTTTTTTCCTTTGGACCAGAAGACCAAGCCCAGAGAAACAGGCATGTGGAGCATCTTTCATCTGCCCACTCTAAAGCCTTCACTGTTGAATACAGTTCCTATAGGAATCTAGACAGACTGTGATCAGTGTAAAAATAAAACAAACAAAATCCCAAATTTTGCTTTAGGGTGACAGGTCTCTCTTGGGTGAATAGAAATAGACCAATATAGAGACCTTGGAGGCTTAAAGCAGAGAGGTTGTAAATAGTCAGAAAGTCAGCATGAACCTACAAAAACCTTGAAATTCAGTGGCAGTACCAGCCAGGTCTTTCTTTAAAGATGTCCATATGTTCTGGAGAATACAGGAAGAGTATGAGTAATGCCTTAGGGGATCAGAGAGCATGATCCATATCTATGTCTAGCAGCAGCAGGAAGAGATGGTGCTTACAGGAAGCAGGCCCACCTGGCTGCTTTATGTAGTCCAGTGCAGCTGGACTCTGCCAGCATCCACACTTCTTCTAGTAAGGGCTCTTAAAGGCTGCATCCCTGACTCTTATCTTCTGTAGCTATGTAGTCCATCAGTTTGATTCCTGATTTATTTTTTTCTGCAGCATTCTGTGGCAGAAAGTTCAAAAGGCTTCCTTTCTTCTGTGTAGGAAACTTTTGCTGTATTTGTTTTGAATGGTCTAATAGTTTGTAAGTGATTCCTAGGTCCAGTTTTACAGGATTTAGTGAAAAACAGTTCTGCATTCACCTTACCCATCAACATTTTATTTTCTTCTCTCCAAATTGGAGAGTCACAGTCTTTCCTTCTCATAAGGTCAGCAGCTCCTTTAGTGATTTTAGTTACCCCTTCTGTACCTTCTTTTTTTCACCATGGTTTTCTTAGGGAGACCAAAACTGCACACAGTATTCCAGAATTGGGTGAGCAGAGGATTTACACTGGCCAAATACTACCTGATACCTGGTTCTCAATATTTTTTCTGTTGGTGTCCAACATTGTGTTGCCACTTGCACCTGCCTCTGCAGTTTGAGCTGATGATTTCAGAAAACTGTCAGTGCTCATTTCAGGATCCTTAATTGTAACTGAGTTGAGTATTTTATGGGTGTCATTTTCAGAATTTTTCTTCAGAAACCTCACTTTTATCTAAATTGAAGATAATTACTGGGATTTTTTCCCCTCTGTGTTGATTTTTATGTCCTTTTGGACTTAAAATCCTTGCAATTGTAACAGCATTTAACTACCTGAAAACCTTAGGATCATGCAGAAGTTTTGACTTTACTGGCACTCTGGTGAGAACATTAAATAAAACTGATCACAGCACCTGTCATGGGGAAGGGACTGCACTGTTGACTATTGTGCATATTTAAAAGAGAATGACTGTTAAGTTCTACCTTTTGCTTTCTTTCCATTAGCTTTCTATTAAAAATTAAAAAAAAAAAAGAAAAAAACAAGTGAATCACAATTTTTCACTGTTCCATTGTAATTTAATTTCATATCTATCCTTTGATACAGAGCTTTCTTCCATTATTTTTTTTTTTGGGGGGAGGGAGGGATTAGTAGTGTTTGGTTGGTTGGGGGGTTTTTAATACAAATATATTATATCCCTTGGATTCCTTTTCCGTGTATCTTTGCTGTGTTTACCAGTTCTTGGGGAATTCTGTCCGTTATCCCTTAATGTTATGCAATTGGTTTTTTCCTATCCTGTCTCCATATGAAGCTAGTCAGTACCTGAGGTACTAAACATGGTGTTAAGGCATTTAAATCTTCCAGTGGCACGTGTTGAGAAAGTTTGGCTATAAAAGGAAAGGAAAGGGGGGGGGAAGAAAGTGCTCGAAGGTAAACTGCTGTATTTGGAAATGAGGAGGAATGCTTCTCTAGAAGAGGAATCATAATCTTTCAAGGATTTCTGTGACAGAGGGAGTAATGTGTTCCTGAAATGATTCTTATAGATATGTATGTATACTAATTTACTAAATATTTAGTAATATTTACAAGGAGAAAAACTTTCTGGCTAATTTGAAAGATTGTCATTTCAGCTTCTCTCCCACATCTTTGCACAAACACTGAAATACAAATGTGTTTTCCGTCATTTTATGGGTGGTGAAAAACTCTCTAAAATGAAAAAAAAAAAATCTTGGCCAGATGTAGATTATAACTAATGAAAATTATTCCACTTCAGTCTGTAGCTGTTTTAGTCACTTTGCATTAATAAAACAAGATCTGTTTTAAAGTAGCTACTTGTGGTTGCTATAATTTGTTGGTTAATGGCTACTGAATAATGTTAAAAGCTTGAAAGCTGGGCTAAGATAAAACCCAATAAAAAATGGAGGGCTGGAAAAGTGACAGTATCATAGGTGAGAGTTACAGTTTTCTCACAAGTTCGCTCACAGAACAGAAGGCCAACGATATCCTGGCTGCATCAAAAGAAGAGTGGCCGGCAGGTCAAGGGAGGGGATTCTCCTCTATTCTGCTCTGGGGAGATCTCACCTGGAGTACTGTGTCCAGCTCTGGAGTGCTCAGCACAAGAAGGGCATGAACCTGTTGGGGTGGGTCCAAAGGAGGGCCACAAAGATGATCAGAAGGATGGAGCACCTCTGTTATGAAGAAAAGAAAAGCTGAGGGAGTTGAGGTTGTTCAGCCTGAAGAAGAGAAGGCTCCAGGGAGACTTTAATTGTGGCCTTTCAATACTTAAAGGGGACCTATAAGAAAGGTTGGGAGAAACTTTTTAATGGGGTCTTTTGCAACAGGACAAGAGGTAATGATTTTAAACTAAAAGACGGTAGATTTAAAATTGNCCGTTATCCCTTAATGTTATGCAATTGGTTTTTTCCTATCCTGTCTCCATATGAAGCTAGTCAGTACCTGAGGTACTAAACATGGTGTTAAGGCATTTAAATCTTCCAGTGGCACGTGTTGAGAAAGTTTGGCTATAAAAGGAAAGGAAAGAGGGGGGGGGAAGAAAGTGCTCGAAGGTAAACTGCTGTATTTGGAAATGAGGAGGAATGCTTCTCTAGAAGAGGAATCATAATCTTTCAAGGATTTCTGTGACAGAGGGAGTAATGTGTTCCTGAAATGATTCTTATAGATATGTATGTATACTAATTTACTAAATATTTAGTAATATTTACAAGGAGAAAAACTTTCTGGCTAATTTGAAAGATTGTCATTTCAGCTTCTCTCCCACATCTTTGCACAAACACTGAAATACAAATGTGTTTTCCGTCATTTTATGGGTGGTGAAAAACTCTCTAAAATGAAAAAAAAAAAATCTTGGCCAGATGTAGATTATAACTAATGAAAATTATTCCACTTCAGTCTGTAGCTGTTTTAGTCACTTTGCATTAATAAAACAAGATCTGTTTTAAAGTAGCTACTTGTGGTTGCTATAATTTGTTGGTTAATGGCTACTGAATAATGTTAAAAGCTTGAAAGCTGGGCTAAGATAAAACCCAATAAAAAATGGAGGGCTGGAAAAGTGACAGTATCATAGGTGAGAGTTACAGTTTTCTCACAAGTTCGCTCACAGAACAGAAGGCCAACGATATCCTGGCTGCATCAAAAGAAGAGTGGCCGGCAGGTCAAGGGAGGGGATTCTCCTCTATTCTGCTCTGGGGAGATCTCACCTGGAGTACTGTGTCCAGCTCTGGAGTGCTCAGCACAAGAAGGGCATGAACCTGTTGGGGTGGGTCCAAAGGAGGGCCACAAAGATGATCAGAAGGATGGAGCACCTCTGTTATGAAGAAAAGCTGAGGGAGTTGGGGTTGTTCAGCCTGAAGAAGAGAAGGCTCCAGGGAGACTTTAATTGTGGCCTTTCAATACTTAAAGGGGACCTATAAGAAAGGTTGGGAGAAACTTTTTAATGGGGTCTTTTGCAACAGGACAAGAGGTAATGATTTTAAACTAAAAGACGGTAGATTTAAAATTGATACAAGGAAGAAAATTTTGACAGTGAGTATGGAGGAACCCTCGCACGGGTTGCCCAGAGAGGTGGTAGAAATCTCATTCCTGGAAACATTCCAGATCAGGTTGAATGGGGCTCTGAGCTAGATTTGGGCTTGGACTAGATGACCTTTAAAGGGCCGTTCCAACTTAAACCATTCTATGATTCCAAGTTTTAGTTTTGTACTAGTTTTGCTGAAATGTGACTGTTTCTGTAGCTGAGAAAAAATATAAGAAAATGTGTTTGTGAAATAATAGACATTATTACTGGCTGAGTTGTTTTTTAGCTCTGTGACTTAGCAAACTTGTCTGTAGGTCAGATTTAAAACTTCTTTTTCTTTTAAGGCCACTCCATGCCCAAAAGAACCAAATAAAGAAATGATTAATGATGGAGCTTCTTGGACAATCATTAGCACAGATAAAGCAGAATACACCTTTTACGAGGGGATGGGACCGGTTCATGCTCCTGTGACACCTGTGCCAGTTGAAGAAAGTCTTCAAGTAAGTTTTGGGTTTGGTTTTGTTTTGTTTTTTTAATAAACTCTTTTCTGTGAGATTATTTTAGTCATATGAATTTAACCTTCATGTTGTCTTTGTGGAATACTGTAGGAAAATATTCTTACTAGCTTTATAAATAGGAATATTGCTTTATGTTGCAATAATTTTTCTTACCTTTATTTCAGAATACGTGAGCCTATCCGTCACAGGAACAATATTAATATTATTTTATACATTACAGATTTTATTTCTTAATATACTGTGGTAGTGATATCCTTAGGACTTCTACTTCCTACTATTTAGAAATTTATTTTGGCTCTTAAAGCAGCCAATTACAGATCAGAGAGCCACACTGAAACCTTATTAAGAAAATCACCATTCTGCTGTGGAAAAATTTGAAACTCTTCTAGCATGTTCTCTGAAATATTTTATGTTCTTTGTTTTTTAAAGCCTTGTTGACTTCTATTCTAAGTGATCACTATCAGAAGATAGAAGTTCCTTCAGGATATCAAATTAGTTAGTAGTATCCTATAAAGATGTTGCTTCGTTACAGTTCGGTTGAGTAGATGTTTCAGTTATATCTAGCTGATAGAGACAGCACAGTTTACAGTTTCTGCACACATGTGAAGAGGTTTTTTTTCTGGGTTTTTTGTGTGTTTGTTTCCCCTACAGTGGGGTGTTTGCTTTCATTAATATATGGGTATTAATATATATATATTAATATATTCACTCCCTTTCCAGTTGAATGGTGGCGGGGATGTAGCAATGTTGGAACTTACAGGCCAGAATTTCACTCCAAATTTGCGTGTCTGGTTTGGGGATGTAGAAGCTGAAACCATGTACAGGTACAGTATTTCCTAATACTTTTACAATGATTACATTGTACCAGATGCTTAGAGTATATACTCAATGTGTACACACTCAATTGTGTGCTTTCTGCCCTACAGAAAGGGATCTAGGGGTGCTGGTTGACAGTATGCTCAGTATGGGTCAGCAGCGTGCCCTGGCAGCCAGGAAGGCAAAACGTATCCAGCTGGTCAAAAGAGATTATCCCACATGGTGCAGCCTCACCTGTGCAGTTCTGGGTCCCACAATTTAAGAAGAATGTTAAGGATGGTGGAAGGACTGGAAGGAGTGTCCTGTGAGGAGCTGCTGAGGATTCTGTGTTTGTCTAACTTGGAGAGAAGGAGACTGGGGGGCAACCTCATTGCTCTCTACAGCTTCCTGAGGAGAGGGAGTGGAGAGGGAGGTGCTGAGCTGTTCTCAGTCGTATTGTGTGCCAGGATGTGTGGAATGGCTCAAAGCTGCGCCAGGGGAGGTTCAGACTGGATATTAGGAAACATTTCTTCACCAAGAGGCAGTCAGGTGCTGGAACAGGCTTCCTAGAGAGGTGGCCGATGCCCCAACCCTGTCAGTGTTTAAAAGGCCTTTGGGCAATGCTCTTAGCACCACACTTGAACTTTTGATCATCCCCAAAGTGGTCTGGCAGTTGTACTAGATCATTGTAGGTCACTTCCAGCTGAACCATTCTGTTCTATTCTTTAAACTTAAGTTTTATTATGCTTAGTTGACTCTCCTGTTTTTCAGATGCGCAGAGAGCATGCTATGTGTTGTTCCAGACATTTCTGCATTTCGAGAGGGCTGGAGGTGGGTCCGTCAGCCAGTCCAGGTTCCAGTAACTTTGGTCCGTAACGATGGCATAATTTACTCCACCAGCCTTACCTTTACGTACACACCGGAACCGGGGCCACGACCACACTGCAGTGCTGCTGGAGCAATCCTCAGAGCCAACTCAAGCCTTATGGCTTCCAGTGAAACAAATACAAACAGCGAGGGAAGTTACACAAACGTCAGCACAAATCCAACCAATGTCACATCATCTACAGCAACTGTAGTTTCCTAACTACTGTTGTTCGTGTGGACTTTAACTGACTTTCAAGTGCTACATTCAAAAGAACTGAACAATTTTTGTGGTTTCATGGGAAAACACCTTTCCATTTTAGGTGATATTATTTGAACCTTGTTACCTGCAAGTGCTGATCTTAAATAGAAGCCACAATAAAAAAAAAAAACACAACAAACAACATCCGAAACATAAGAACTTTATTGAAAATCTATTTTTCAGCTGTTTTTTTTAATGGGCAAGAAACAAAAAATGTGGCTGGGATTACATGTTGAGCAAACTAGTAAACATGAACACAACATAGTTTTTATGGACCAAGGAACTTGTATAAGCTTTAGTATAAAAGGTACATTTTCACCATACCTTTTTTGTATCACAACATATAGTACACTTTTGTTACCAAATAGTTTATATTTTTTTTTTCCTCTGAGCTTTTGCTCTGAAGTATATTCAGGTTCCAAGCCTGACCATGCTTGTATAATCTAATTACCATACTCTTCCAGTTTTAAAAAAAATATATATATTTTTGGTCTGTGGCTGGAACTGTTCCTTTTTTTAAACTGAAGTCTTGTGACTTTTTATGAACTGAAATTGTTTTTATTTCAGCAAGTAGAACCTTGTAAAGGCCAGCATATTTTTTTTAAGATTATATGAAGTCTGTGCAAAAGCTTTAAAAAATGCCTCTGCCTTGCCTGCAATACATGCAATGTATGTTAACTTTAGTGCTCTGTTTTCAGTCATTGTTAATAGTTATTTCTGTTTTCCTTTTTTAAAATATGTATTTATAGTGATAATTCATGAGGTTCTAACATTACATGAGTTTTTTTTTTAAGTGGCATCTCAAGCAGTCATGTTAATGATTGTTCATGTCACAGGCATACGTTGGTGTTTTTGAAGGGTTGTTACTGGGTTACTCCTCCTCTTCCTTGCTCAGTCATATTGCATCTGAAAATGTTTCAGGATCTGTTCAGGTTTTTCTAATCTTGTACATAATTTGTATTAAGTGTAAGTTAAATGTTTTATTTCAAAAGTGGAATGTTCCCAATAACTTCATTTGGCAGCATGTCTTCTGTCTTGTTGGCATGTAACTAAAATACCATGAGAAGTATATGCTACAAATGGGATTGGTAGGTGATGCCCTTCATCACTTGAGAATCACAACAAGCATGTTTTTCTTCATACTGTTCAGTAAATTAGGCCAGACTTTGGTGTAACTCTTGTCTTGAGAACGTGCTTTCATTGTGAAGTGATCATACCATAATAACTAGAAGTAAATTTTATTCCTTAGAAATGGGTGAATAGAAAAATCGTAAAAGCACTATGAAGATGTCAACTCCTCCCATCCTTATTTCCTGTGGGTTTCTCTTTCCCCGCCAACAGCTTGTGCAACTTTCAAGTCTTCTCTCCATCATAAATTCAAGGCTCATTTGCACTTTGACTTTGTTGGTCGTTGCATTTGTTTTTTCGTTTTGACTTTGCCATGTTTTGTCCCTCCTTGTAGACCCGCCTGCTTCATTTGTATTTGAAAGGATACACCAGTAGTTCATATGTAGTCACAGACTCGTAGAACAAGTTCTGACAGTGTGATTTTTCCTCTCTAAAAGCCAAAACGTGAGTTTTATGGCATGGTCAGCCTCTTCTATACCCTGAAGCCAGAGTCACAACTGGTGCGTAACTCCGAACCTGTGGCTTCCTGCAGTGCATTGCTTATGAGCTTACAACGTTGACCATTTTCATAGGGTTTTTATTTCTGACCACTTATTCCAGTTTCAACACCCACCACCGTTTTACAGCGTTGTCTCTGCACCGTATTTGTGTAACTTCTGACGCTCCGTTCTGCTTGTTTGCTTTAGTCTTCCGTTGTGTGTGTGAAAACAATGTGGTTAAAGGAAGAAATCGGTTATAAAGCGTATTTAGCTAATAGTAAAATCAGTGCCACCGTCCTTCTAAAACGTGCTTGTATTCTACCACAGGCCTTCCTATTTGCTATTCTGTATTGTGGAACTCTTTCCCATGACATAGTCACAATGCTGGCTCTTAGCACTAGTGAATACTGCCTCACCTCATCTCCGTTTCAGTGACCAAGGGCAGAATTCATTGTGGCCTTATCTCTCTTTTAAACTGTTTACTGGCATTTACTTGCAAATCTGTTTACCTTTGTACGTGCTGTAAAATTTCATTTTAATTGTGTTGTGGCAGGAATCATTTCACAGTGTTTTTGTTAGAAGCACATAAGTATCTTACCATATGGCTTAATTCAAGGGCCACAGATTTTCATCACTAATTAGACTGAGAATTAAAATAAGTCATACATATTATCAGAGGGTATTCAAGAACAAGCCAGGATATACACACAGTAGGCGAACCATAACAAGCCTTTTAACCTTCAAAGACTATTTAAAATAGCTTTTCAGAACTTGACACATGCTTTTATAATCATCATTTAAATTTTTTACGTATAAATGCAATACTTTTTTATATTCAGTTTCTTTACTTGCAGTAATTTTGCCCAGTAGATATAATATTCCTTGACTTGTAAAAAGCTTAACAACTTAGCCTAATTTCTGCTGTTCTACACACTACAGCCAAGTGAAAAAAAAAAATAAAGTTCTGCTTACGAGACCATTTTAAACTCCGTTTTTCTCTTGGGCTTGTGGCTCCATTGTTGCCAGTAGTTACTCTGTAGTACAGAAATGGTCTTCCAGGTCCTTACTGTTGTTAAGATGTACAATTGTTCAGATATTTTATCTTCCTGAACTTTTTCCTGTGGGGTGATATTGTTACATTTATTAGCCTTGTGAGCTGTTAATCAATTTTCATGCTATTAACAATATCTCAAGATTTTGATAAAACTACTTTTAGAATGTTTCGGTATGAAACTACTTTAACTGTTCAAGTCTAGCTGTTAAGTCTGCTGTTAATTCTATATACATAGAAATTGAGTCTGTGTTCAGAATGTTGTTATTGTTCCAGCTAGAGGATGAGAAAGCAAATTAAGTGCTCAAATTTAGCTATGCCTTTTCTTGATTTCTTTTGTTTGGAACTGCATTTCAGAATTCAACACTAGCAAAGTCTTTAATAATCTGCTGCTGATGTTGTTTTTCCTAATTATTTGCCCTGAGGGCATCCCACAACTCTCGTATTCTGTACTACTTTTCGTTGCACAGACTGGTGAGATGAGAATGGTTACCTGAAAAGACCTGAATTCAAGACATAAATCAGTGAATTCCCTGTGTACAAAATATTAATGCCAAGTGAAACAAATTGCCTATTGGAAATAAGCTACTCACTTGTAGATTAAGATGACTCCATGGAGGTGTCCGTCTCGAAACTAAGATGCTCTTCAGTTATTAACCATATTATTTACTTTCTTTCAAAAGCAGCTGTGTTTATGAGTACTGAACAAATGTGTGTACTTTCCTGTGCCAGACTTTTGACTTTGTTTTCAAGCACTGTACTGTGGGATTGAGTGGCAGCTTTGTTAGAAAAAGAAGTATATTAGGGTTTCTACTTAACCCTTTTAGGACTGAACATTTTCTTCCCTTAGAAGCTGTAAAATAAAAGAGCAGTTCTAACTTTGTAAACATTCTGTCTGTGTTCAGCACTGCATTTGCCCCATCTGGAGGTGCTATGCTAATGTCATTTTTTTAATCCTGTAGCATGTGTATACATTCAGTCTTAAAAGGGTTATTTTTACAAACTGTGCACCTGTAAAAGTTTCTTAGCAATAAGGTAGAAAAATGAGCAAGTTTTTACTATAATTTTGTAGAATTAATTGCTCAGTTCCATATTTCATCAAGAAAAACCCTGCAATATGGGCAGTTTTGAGGATTAAATAAAAGTGAAATGTAAACCACATGAAAGTGTTTTTGTCAAGTGTACTGTGTGTGTGTATGTGCATATACTGTCGGGTTTCTGTTTTCTTTTTTTCCTACAACTAAAGATAAAATGCCATGTTGCTGTTGATGTGACAAACATGATTGAACATCTGTATGGTGATATAAAAATAGTTATGATTTCATCAAGTGTTGAAACTTGCCACATTTTTGTGGATTTTTTCAATGTTAACCAAGGAATATGGTTTATTTTTTGGTTTGGTTTTTTTTTTTGGCAAATGAACAGTGAGTTCATCTGTGGAACCAGAGCAACACAAAAGACGACCAACCCCAGGAGTGGAAAAGTCATCAGTAGTTGTGAGGCTATGCACACTGGACTCCACTTAAACAGGATATGGAATGTCCACCCAAAAACCTAAATCGGTTTCATTATTGCTTGTATTATTCTGGAGTTAGATAAGAAATTGTTTTGTAAAAAAAAAAAGTTCACTTTTTTATATTATTTATTAAATAAGAAAAAATGAACTGTGTTTAATTGTTTAACTTTAGCAACTTTATTTTTGCAACTAGTATACCTGACTTATTTTCATCCTTTCCTTTGTTGCTGAACTGTCTAATAATTTCTTTCAGTTGGTTAAGAATTAGGACTAGAAATTTGGCAAGCTAGTTTATTTCTTGCTTTGACAGAATGCTCTCGTAGGGCCATACAGAACAGCCAGAGATTGTGCGCTTTTTTAGTTTGCAAGCACAAGTGACACAGTCACTTGAAAGACGTTTCTGATACAGCAGAAAGAAAAGTTGGAATGGCAGAGCCCTACCACTACTAGTTTTTTATTAAACTCCTACAAGAATATATGACTAAGGGGCCAGAAGTGGTTGTTAAAAAGATGTGGCAAGAGCAAGGAAAGTTTAATTGGAAAAAAATAGATTATTTGACTATAAGAAAGCATTAACAGATTTTTATTGAAACATCTGCAATGGTGAGTGCCATTTTTCCTAAGGCACGTGAAACAACAAGAAAGTCAACACTGGTAGAGCTTCTGTTTGAAACAAGAACTGCATGGGCAGATTACATTTCAAAATTACTTTTGACTTTTGCAGTCTTCCTGGAATGATAATTTGATTCTTCTGGAACAGAGTAAAAATTAGATATGAGGTTTTGGCAGAGAGCACGGTCACTTGCTAAACTTTGGTATTGCCATAGTTGGAAGAAACTGTGTGGGATAGTGCTTGTGTATCTTCATCTGAATTCAGAAATTCTTTGCTTACTATTCATCTTCTAATTGTATTTGCTGTTGTGTTGCCCCCTTATCTATGCTCATTAAAACCTTAAGTCTTCTCTGCTTTTAACTAAAATACTTTTGTTCTATTTGCTGATTTGTTCTCTGTGAAATGTGTCTGTTTCCACCTCTATGAATCCCTACAGATACGTTTCACAGGCAAGATGAGACCTTGTGCCCTTGGAGCTACTTCTGTGCCCTGCTTCCATCTCTTACTTCCTACTTTAGCTTCTCCTGAGTGATTAGAGTTTGGGGCCGTTGGCATACCCATAAATAATGGCAACTGCATTCATTTATTCTTTGCTGTACCAATACTTAATGAATACTTAAAAATACAAGAATGATAAATTGCTATCTGGCGACCATCCTTTACAGGATTTTGTTACAACAAACTACAGACTTGCAGTTAATAATATCATAATAATAGAATCTTTTTAAGAAGAGAGAGAAACACAGATCGGTACATACTATGCTTCCTGTCTTGAAACTGTCTGTTTCAATAGCCAACTAGTCACAAACATATAATTAGTTCTTAAAATGTGAGTGAGTTTAATTGTGGTTTAAGCTCAGTAACTGGGATCGTTTGGTGTGGTTTGGTTTTTTTTCGAGAGAGTTTATTCTAGTGTTTTTTTCTTGATTTTGATGATTCTAATAGAATTTGTGCATAATCTGTTTAAAGCTAATCCAGCCAAAGTATCTGTGCTGTGAAATGGGATGTGATCCTGGGAATCCACACTGGTGTGTTCGTTACACGTGGCAAATGTAACAGCAGTGACTTCAGACTTGTTTTTTTGGTCTCTGTCCAAACCAACTTTGCACGGTACTTCTGTATGTATGTGTAGTTGTGGAGTTTAGTGCAGTGTGAACTCTAAATATTTCTTTCCATGCATAAACATGTCTTAGGTGGCACCATGTAGATACATACACACACACCCGAAAAAAAATCCCAAAGACACAAATGGTTGGTTTGTATCTTGTTAGCTGCCATAGTTCCCTTTTGTTCCAAATAATCTGTTACTACAGTGTCTTAAATTGTGTCTTTTTCCTGTTCTTGTACTTAGTTTTCTGTTTGTTCTCAATTAGGTGTGCTTCAAAGTCCATTTCAATTCTCTCACTGCCAATAAATTGGGAAAGGGCAGATAGAAGCCTCATGGTGATTGAATTTACTCCCTTAAACATAATTGTGAATTGCGAAAAAAAATGTGAGAGATTCAGCAACGTTGTTAGATTTTAACATGAAAGTAATCAAGTTAGGAAATGGTGTATCAGAATTTTTTTTTTTTAGTGTACTTGTGTCTTGGTCTTAACAAGAGATAATTCTGTTCTTTGCCTTAGAAAGCAAGAATTTTAAATTTATCACACTATTTAATAGAATTCTGTGGAATTCTTTGCAAGATTGCAAAAAAAAACCCAAACACCAAACACCTCAACATACAGACAAGGCAACTGCAGATTTGCCTCTAACTGATGTCAGTATCTAACACGGCGTTTACTTTCTTCTTTTGAGGGAAGAAAGTAAGTGGTCCCTTTGTGCCTTTATCCTGCTCAGATTTTATAGCTGCTGCAGCCTGATTTGTATAACAGTCATTTCAAGAATTGTGACTAAGTGTAGTTGCTAAGGGGGCAGAGTCTGGCAATCTGCAGCAATAGAAAGCAGAATGCCATATGAAACTATCAACAGACTTAAGTAAAAAATAAAAAGTCTTAAGTCTTGTGCTGACAAAGTAGGCAACTAACACGAAATTCTTGGTGAAGTAGGAGTTTGTTTTTTGTTTTTTTTTTTCCAAATGAAATGTCTTGTGGCAGTGCTGTGCAGTAACCTGCACAGTAACCTGATTAGTTATTAGAAATTTCAGAATGGAGTTCCAAGCAAATTATTTTTGAAGGATTAGTCTTTATGCTGCTCCGTACTGGTTTTTACAGCATCCCAGGAGTAAGGAGCTGTTTGGGTTTTGGACTCTGATTGATGTGATGACCTCAATTGAGAGACTGATATTTATGTCATCTTCCCAGTTTTGCGCATTCAGAAAGTTTTGGACTTTTAAATCAGTTTTCTGTGAAGTTTAACATTGGAGATTTAATAGATGTACATAACAGTTAATGGTCTGAAAAAAAGGTTTATTTAGAAGTCATGTTAATAAGGAAAATTATTTTCCTAATTTTGAGAGGATATGTGTAATTGGTGAGTGTTTAAGCTTTCAAATACATCTGAACTTCCTACCAAGTGGTTAATTTTTCAAGTTAACTTTATGCTATTAATTCAAAGAAAAAATGTAATGTGATTTTTATTGTTGTTTTGTATTTCTGTCTTTGGATACCTTGGCTCATCAGCTGTCATAAGCCAAGTGTGTTTCATCCTAAAAGTTACGGTATGAATGTCTTTATATCCTGGACTTCTTTGAAATGCAGAGCTTGAACTGGTAATTTTTCCTAAGATTCTACTTTTGCACAATGTTTTACTGTCAGCTTACAGGTAAACTTACAGAAAATAGGTATCAGCTACCAATATAAATGTGTGAAATTAGAAAACAAAGCAGTTCATCTCTCTGTTTGTTAGGATGGTGAAACAATAAACTAGGCTTCCTACTTGCATGGCATTATCTTCTCAGCAAGGGGAAAATTTAAATATGTCATATAGTCAGCTGTTAAAAATTATATGGGAATCTCTGCATCTTGTTCCTCCAGCTACCTTGAAGAATAGAGTTGTGAGATATGGATAGAGTTTTGCCATTCATCCGCTTCGATTTGAGAAAAGTTTGTTAACCAGTTTCACATTATATTACAATCTAATTTTTTCTTCTCTTACTTGTACTGTCATCCTGTTTTTACAAGTAAATTATTTGCAGCTGGTCATAGTAGAGTGAATGCTGAAAATACTGATGTTTATGTGCCTATGAAAATGTTCCTTTCCTTTTAAAACGATGTTTAAATGCGAGTCAGCTTGTGAAGCGTTCCCTGTAAAAGCACTATGTCATCAAGCGCAGTCACCAGGGCTTTATGAAAGACAGGTCCTGCTTAACAAACCTCATCTCCTTCTGTGACAAGGTGACCAGCGTAGTGAATGAGGGGGAGGCTGTGGATGACGTCTGCCTGGACTTTAGTAAAGCCTTTGGCACTGTTTCCCACAGCCTCCTCCAGAAGAAACTGGCTGCTCACGGCTCAGGTAGGGTAAACGCTGCATAAAAAACCTGACTGGATGGCCAGGCCCAAAGAGTTGTGGTGAATGGAGTTGAATCCATTTGGTGACTGGTCACAAGTGCTGTTCTCCAGGGCTCAGTTCTGGGGCCTGTTCTCTTTAATATCTTTATTAATGATCTGGACAAGGGGATCGAGAGTGCCCTCAGTAAGTTTACAGGTGACAGCAAGACAGAGCATTGATCTGCTTGAGGGTAGGGAGGCTCTGCAGAGGGATCTGGACACGCTGGATTGATGGACATGTCCAGAAGAGGGCAACGAAGCTGGTGAAGTGTCTAAAGAGCAAGTCTTAAGAGGAGCAGTTGAGGGACCTGGAGTTGTTTAGCCTGGAGAAAAGGAGGCTCATGGGAGACCTTATCAACCTCTACAACTACTTGAAAGGAGGTTGTAGTGAGGTCAGGGTCTGTCTGTTCTCCTAATTAACAAGCAATAGGACAAGAGGAAATGGCCTCAAGTTGCACCAGAGGAGATTTAGGTTGGATATTAGGAAAAATTTCTTTATTAAAAGGACTATAAAGCACTGGAACAGGCTGCCCGGGGAAGTCGTCGTCCCTGGAAGTATTTAAAGGATGTGGTGCTTTGTGACGTACCTTAGTGGTGACCTGGCAGCGCTGGGTTAACAGTTGGACTCGATGATCTCAAAGGTCTTTTCTAACCTAAACAATTCTATGATTCTATGTTCAGCGCAAAGTGGTGCGGGAAATTCACAGTCCCGGTACAGTAATATCCTGATGCAAAGGACCCAGGTGTGGGTGGTAAAATGGATTTAGACCTCAAATTAAATGTAAATACTGCCAAATTATAAAATGGAAGAAGAGGGGTCACAGCAAAGGTGAACACTAGGTTTTAAGCCAGACTGCTGGAAATTTCGGGACTGATGGGAGTTACAAATCATGTAACAGACACAGTCATTGAAGTCTGAGTGTTACTTGTCAGAGAGGCCAAAAGGATATGCTGTTCCTTAGGGGTTGTTTTTCCACTGGCCAACAGTTGATGTTGGGTCAGAAGGAGGAATGATCACTCGTGAAACCCCGCTGTCAAGTACCAGTTAAGGTGGTGTCTTGATGGTGAAAACTTACGAATCATTTTATTCTAAAACCTAACGATGTTAAATGGGAAAAATCAAATAGCAGGTGAATGATTATAACAATTCAATAAGCTGCTGGACTATAGCAGAACTGACTTATCTGTAGCAGTTCATCAGTTGTTACTGGTAAACAGTCAAGAGCTCTGGTATAAAATATCAAATAATATACAAGACATATATTAAGATAACTTAGGCATGTGTGCTATCCAAGTTGAAAATCATCTTGAATTTACCCAATCTTAACCAATTTGATGTATTTACAGGGCTACATAGAACAAATCTTTAAAAAAGTGAAAAAGGAGAAAAAAAACCAAAAAACAACAACCAAAAAAACACCACCAAAAAAAAAACCCACGCAAAAAAAACCCAAAACCCAAAACCAAAAGAAGCCTGGTCAAGATACTTGCTTTGGATGCAAACTTTGGACATGCATAGCTCTCTTGCATCCCACTGGAGTGCAGTAATCACTCTAGGGATTTATAATCTTTTTTCCCCTGGTTTTCCAATTAAAAATAGTTTATAGGCATTGATAAAACCCCAGACCAGAGAGGCTGTAATATCTGTCTTCCAGGTAACTGTTTAGTGGGTCTGTTTTGCCTGGAATGCAGCAAACTGGGATTTAAATCCTTTTTCTGAAACAGGAAGAACTAAAACTTACTTGTTTTTTGTCTTAAATAAGAAATTCTGTCTCAGACTAGGAGAGAAGCGTTCTTCCTGCCAGAAAGGGTTCACTCTTGACTTGCTTATCTCCATCAATAAGTTTTAGGTTAGATAGTTTAATAGGAAAGCTCCTGACCAACTCTCACGTCACCTAACTACCCAGGTGAAGTTGAACTTCAAAGTTTTTCAAGGAGTGAATTATATTCCTGAGATGGAGACATATGTATCATTTGGTGCACACAAATGAAAAGCGTGTTAACTGAGGATGCTAAAGAACCATTGCCTTTGTTATTTTCAGGTCCTTGGTAAGGATCTGGGCACAGCAGACTAGACAAAAATGCAATGGATAAGAATGGATTTGTGTGCAAGGGAAAGTGGGGGCTACTGGACTTCAAACTGCTGCAGCAGTTTGGGTAGCTGCTGCCCAGAAATACCCCCCCTGCCTCTTGTTTCTTGGGGAATATGCTAATAATGTGCTGGTTTCTACTTGCTAGGCCATCTAAATAAGTCAGCCTGGTAATCAGCTCAGCTTTTGAATGGAGAGATGTAGGAATCCCAGCTTGGGGGCAGAGCTAAAATTTCAATTCTTTAGGAAGGTGAAAGAAGAATCTTTTCTCACAAGTGATATAAACCCTGCAGCAGCTTACTATGACGCTAAAACTGTTCTATCTACTCTAAATAACCTGGAAAAAAATTAATAAAAGAAGCCTGCACTTCAGCTGGCCCCATGGAAACTTTCTGCTTAAGTGGCCTTCCAGGCCCCAGCCCTACATCACCCTCCATACATGAGTATTTGGGGTCAGAATTAGAAGTCCCACTCAACACAGTAGGATTCAGGCCTGATGTATTTAGAACCCGTGCAAACAAACACTTGAAAACGAATATACAATCTCCTCTTGGATACCCAGAGAAAAGGGAAGTTGTGCTTTATTCTGACATCCTTACCCCAACAAACTCTCATTAACGCCAACAGAATCTGCAAATGTTAGCCCCAAAATTGTTTGCAGAGGCTGCTGTTTGGGAGCAAACACGATTAGACGGGACTGATTCCAGACTGGGTTTAAAGCAAAACTAAATGAGCACTTCAGGCATTCTATACCTTTATTTAGACTAGTTCTTGCAAGATTTATCCCTTTCTGAAGATTTCTGTTGCAGGGGTGAACTACTTCTGCCACTCACCTAGCCAGAAAACATTTAAAAGTCTACGTTAAACTAATTTCCTCTGTTTTCAATACAGACACAAGTGGCCTGAAAATGCTGCTCCTACTTCAGCAGGTGCCAGTGATTTTAATCCACACTTGCCTTGCTGCCCAAACCTCCACCCCCCTTAACAATACATATATAAAATGTATTGCAAGAGTGAAATCTAGAAGATACATCTGTGTCTCCCCTTGTTTACAGACCACTCCGTAAGAGATAGATTGGTCATCTTGTCTTGCTTCACACTGTGGAAATTGCTGAAGGGCCAAATGCAAGAAACCAAAATGTGCAAGATGGTCCAAAATTTTTGGAAAGGTAACTTTCCAAAGAAGACATGTAAATCCTGTAATACTGATAAAATTAAACTTGAAGTTTGATAAAGTCAACCAAAATGCATCATGAGGAGCAATCCAAAAATTGCTTTAATTTTCTGGATACAAAACAACAGTAGTTTTGTTGGTGATTGCGCATGAGAGAATTGGATCCACTTAGAAAAAGGGCATTGGGAGAATTAGAGATCAGTCACAGAGAAGAAAGGTTCCTGTTAAAGCTATGAACCCAAGTAAAGGGGACTCAAGCCAGATATGAAATTTTGCTGTATTAAAAAAAAAAAAAAAAAAAAAAAGTTACTTGATCACATAAGTAAAAGCAGGTGTTTCCAAGTGTTCCTTCTTCAAAAGCCCTCCCGACTGCTATCTATGGTAATTGATCACACAGGTGGAGAGAGTCTCACAGACACAGGAAAGTACCCAAAAGCACTTGCACAAATATGTTCTTCCAGCGAGGAGCAAGGACAAATATAAGTAAATAACAATTCTTGGCTCAGAAGCAGAGCCTGAAGTTGCACAGATGGCTACATTTGAGCCCATAGGCGTAGGGAAATAATATCAAAGTTCTTCAGTTTGTTTTATGTAGTAGATTAGAAAACATTATTCAAACTAAATTTAGGGAAGCGCAGACGCAACATGAATCAGTTCTAAAAGTTCATTTTGATAAGCTTATATTAATTTAGAAACGTTGCTCTTGGTAGAGTTAGGAGAATAATTGCATGTACAAGGCATTGTAGTCTAAGCAGACACGCAGATTTGGAAGTTATTACCTAGTGAAGCCAAGTGGGAGCAGCGAGATGCATAAAAGACTGCTGCTGTCAGGCCTCTGCTGCTATCAGTCACTAGAGTGAGATCACAGAGGCTCTGCGGTGAAAAAGAGCTTTAGCAAAAGCGGGGAGTGCCGCTTTTTTTTTAAGTTCTTTTACAGAATGCTAGTGGAAAGTAGACTTTCAAATACTGGTAACGATTAAATGCAAGCACTACAGTTCTGGGAGGGAAGTGGGGGTTGGTATGGAGGTTTTTCAGTTTCTTTTTTAAAGCATCCTTTGCTTGTTTAGGTACTTGTTTTTCTACTTACATCATTGCAAAAGGTTTTTATGGTTTCTGAAACCTTTCTCACTTTTAGCTGTGCCTGGTAGAATACAGGGTCCTCATAGGCTGCGTCCTGCCATGGCAATAGTAGCAGAGATGAGGTCTATGTTGGCTGGTGGGTGAGACATGGAGGTGAGAGTTCCATGAACACACAGAGTTCTAGGGTATTAGGCTTTGGGGACAGACAAACATAGTGTTATGTTCTCAGCCTGTCAGCTAGACTAGAACGTAACAATACTGTGGCAGAAACTCTTCACATGAAAGACGCCTGACTCGTGCAGATGTAACACAGCACGCTCTGCTTGCTAGCAGTACTTTGTACACAGCAGGTTCTCTGTGGCCCTGAAAGTACTTCACCATCTAGCTTCTCTGCTTGGGACGTGCTGCAGAGACCACCAGCTCCTCATGCTTGGTCTCTCCCTTCGGCAGGAGAACCTTATACAAAATACACAGAAAAGAAATTCATTCCAGAATAGCTGTTTTCTTTTCAAATCTCCACTTTCAACCTTGCCTAAAATGAATGCTTTCATACCCAAAATGAAGTTTGATTTTCCTTCTGTCTTGCTGCCTAGGGAAACTTTGGTTTGCCCTCCATATGCGGCCTTCACATACAGGGCGCAGCTGCCTCTTCTCTTGCTCTCAAGAGGGTCTTGATCATGCAAACCAGGAAGTGTTTGCAATGGTTTTCTCTCTCTCAATGTGGTCAAATCAAATCACATTGTCCTTTCCTCCTTACATTTTTTTCTCCTGCTCTTCAAGGCTGAAATATTTCCCATTCACCTTCCATTCATCCCCCAGCCATGTGTCGCTCTGCGGAACCACATTTTCAGCTGCATCGGATTCAGCTTTGTCTTCGGTCATCTTCTTTCTACATGTTCATTCTTTGACACATCTCATTCATCTCTTACAAATCTCACAATAGGGCAAAGCTGTACACCTGCAGCTTGCTCTCTCTTCCTCTCCCTCTCTATGCAGCCTCTGTAGTTGGAGGTTTGTCAGTCTTGGCTTCAGCGTGTAGCAGAGCAAGTCTATCCTGATTTTAATATTTAACAAATTAGTGCAGTGGAGGAGTCATATTGCATGTTAATAAACGTTTGATGTCTTGTGGAAAACTCTCCTTTTGAAGAAACTTTCTTTGAATTACCACCACTTTTTACTTTTCACTTGAAAAAACGGAAGGAAATAAATACCAAAGGAAAAAAACTCTTGAAAAATAGCAGGGAACACACAGCTATGCTGACAGTCTCTCCTGGATTATATTGTTTTCCTTCAGTTAGCTGACACTATTTGAACAGGTTTCCTATTTAATAAAAGGCATGGAGATACGTTTTCTGTATCCTTATCCTGGATCTGCAATGGTAGTGAAGCGAGGACTTTGATATTAGCGGAACTTTCTTCTTGTTAAAAATCCATTGTGAGAACCTGTCATAGCTGAAAATTTGCTTTAGTTGCTGCTGATTTTCTTGTAACTTAGTTGAACACTGACAACATCTGGACTGCAAATAAAATGCTCTTTGTCTTCAAGACACGGCAACCTCCTCATCCTGTGGTGACCCCTGTCCTCCATCCGATGATCGGAGGTGTGTTAAATTAGTTGTAGCACCCTGAGAAGCTAAAAGGGACATGAGGTTGGGTTTCCAGCAGAAGTAGCAGCTGCGCCCTCTCTCAATAAATTTGTTTCAGTGCCGTACTCACTGTGTTATTTTTCCTACTTACATGTGGATTGTGGCAGGACCATCTTTTGGGGAGCCACCAGAAAACTCCAAAACCAGCATGTCCTGTGTGACATTATTGTCCGTATATTCCTTTACAATGGCAAGGCAGTCACAGCAACACTGCCAGATGCCACCACAGAGATGTGGACTGAGTTTTGAGCCAGTTTGAGAGCAAGGAAGCAGCTCTGATTACTCCATATCTACCATCAGATTAGTTATGAAATCCTGAATCTCAGGTCCAGAGAGTAAGAGTCTCTATTGTAAGAGTCAATGCAGTGTTCCCAGCGGGGCGCCCAGTTCTCTCCTCAGTATTGTCATCTGTTTATTGCAGTTGCCCCTGTGCTTTCACTTCTGTGGGTCATTCTTCGCTTGGCTGTCAATGAGCCCTCTTATCAGTTGCTAAATATTCTCAGAACAAGGCCCTGAGCCACTGTCCATGTAGTAATAGTAAAAAAAATTTCTCTGACAGCAACCTAAGAGCATGTGCAGCCCCTCGTCTTTCCTGTGGATTTGGGTTCTGTACATGTGAAAATTCTTCATGCTTGTTTTGTAACTGGCATTTGTACAGTGTTCACAGGAGCTATGCAGTGGTCTGTCCACTGTTTTAAATAAAACTCAGTATATCAGTTGCTTTTCTTTATTCTGTCAGGAGATATTTTTAAAAATTTGAATAACTGCCAAGATAGCGGGAAATCAATTAAATGTTTTTTACGCCATAGGGGATGATTTCTATTTGACGTTTGCTACCTGCTGATGAAGAAGTTTTGTTCTTATCTCACAGTACAGTGGGCAACTGACATCTCACTACCTCAAAATTAGTGCTTTTTGGACACAACTGGGAATGGAAGCCAAAGAAAACTCTTCATGCTGTAATTATCTGTAGAGATGCAAACAAATAACTCCTAGCAGGGAGGATTTGCCATTAGGCAAGCAAAACGGGAGCTTTGCAATTCACGAATATTTCCTTTGCATTATTTTTTTATTTGGTAGGTACGCAAAGCAGCCTAACAAGCGTTACAGGAGGAAAAAGTAAAAACGTAATGCTAGAAACCGGTCTTTTTGTAAACCACATAGGCAGAAATTCTGGCATCTTTAAGGCACATATTACTATGATGTGGATGTAACTGATGAGAGAAAAGCCAGGGATGGATTGTGCATAAAAAGCTGGAGCTGTTAACAGAAATGAATAATGAATATAGAAAAATGGATAGGAAAACTATGGTCAGAGAGCGAGCAAATGTCTGACCTCTACATGCACACCCAAGTGAAACGTGATTTGGTTGGTCTATGTCATTTTAAATGGAAGAGCAAAACATTTTTTGTACAAAAAGAAAACCAAAACCCAACCCCCAAAATCTCAACTTTTTTTATACTCTGCCACCCTGTCCCTGATACTGTAATAAAAAGCTTACGGTGTCTCCTTTCATCTAATCCTTACTTAAAGCCATTAAGTTTTATCTTTCTCAGTTTTCCTCTTGAGAATAGGAAACTTTTGCCACTAGGAACCCTAAGTTTAGCACAACATCCATTCAATTGAGGCAGTGGGGAAAAAAGAGACATGTTTACGAAAGGCTTGGGAAATGGAAAAGGAAGTAAATATAGTCCCGGGATCTGAAGACATTCCTAGTTTATGCACCTTGATTTGTATAAAAAAACATCAGCTATGGAAAAATGGGTATCTGAGAAATTAAAGGAGATGAGTAGCTATTAAAATCCTCTCAGCACCTAAATGAATACTTTCAAGATTAATGTTTTATGAGGAAAACTGATTTTAAAAACTGCATTCACCACTGCAATTGTAAGATTCCAAACTGCAGTTGGTAAATGCCTGCCACGTTCTGATCTGTGTATAGTGTGAGTATATCTGACTGTAGATTAGCTTTGATTCATAAAGATTAGCAATGGTACACCCCACACTACACAGTTGTTCATCCAGATTTTCCTGACAGCCTCTATCTGTGAGGTCCTGCAAAAGGTAGGTATCTTCAGATCAGCCGTCTGCCTTAGTGCGGCTGTGCTCGTGCCTTCTTTCAAGGGAAATCCTGCTAAATGTGGTTAGGAACTGTGTGTTCATTTCCTGTGCTTTGGCTGCACTATTTCTGTGTTGTATTCTGTATTTTACTTCAGTATCATCCAGTCCTGAAATAATCTCTTCCAAGCCAGGAAAGCATTGTGACGACAAGCGATGCATGAACAGGGGTTGTACCATCCCTGGGCTTGGAGGCAGGAGGGGATGGAGGAGCAGGCGGAACCCCGCAGAGCCTCACCACCTTGCCAAGAAGGGCTTGACGGCATTGGAAAAGAGGCCGTGACTTGTTCAAGGGGGATGTAAACCTTTAGAGGCTGCATTTCCAAATCAACACACTGCTTTTCATTCTGAGCACATATATTTTGCCTTGGCAACAGTAAAATATATCCTTAATTTGATGCACTCCCCCGAGTACTGTACTTAGCAGCATCTATCTTAAAATGTACCCTAATAATAAAGGCTGCGAGTAATAATGACAGAAGACACAAAGCAGGACTTGGACATTATTTAGTGCTGTGGTTTTGTTTTATGAACTAATATATACTACTTGTTTGAGTATATCAGGAGCTGGTGTTCAAGACAGCTGATATGTGAACTCAGAGTTGTAAGAGGCGATTGCAGAACTGTTGTGGGCAGGATCTATTGCTCGGAGCAAGGTGTTTCAGGAGTCTGTCAAACAGATGATAGCAGGAAATGAAGATGAGAGTGCTTTCTGGGAAGGTAAATCTGGGAAGGAAAATAAAACTGTCAAAGAGGAAAAAAAATCTAGTAATTTTTTGTGGGGGAAAAGTAACCTAGAGATCGGGAAAGATACCGAAGAAAAAAAGATGGTGACATACAGATAAAAGAGATGAAAGAAAGACAAAGAGAGAAAAAAAACCCTGAGAGTCAGAGGAGAAAGGAGCAAGAAAAGAAAGATTTCAGAGATTTATGGGTGTTTTTTGTGATTTAACCCCTGCGGGCATCCAAGCCCCACACAGCCTTTTGCTCACTCCCCTTTGGTGGGATGGGGGAGAGAATCAGAAGAGTGAAAATCAGAAAAGTTGTGGGTTGACATAAAAGCAATTTATTAGTCAAAGCAAAAGCTACATGCACAAGCAAAACAAGGAATTCATTCACCACTTCCTATCAGCAGGCAGGTGTTCAGCCCTCTCCAGGACAGCAGGGCTTGGGAAGACAAAAATCATCGCTCCAAACATCCCCTGCTTCCTTCTTCTTCTTCCAGCTTTATATGCTGAGCATGATGTCATATGGTCTGGAATATGCCTTTGGTCACTTGGGGTCAGCTGTACCAGCTGTGTCCCCTCCCAGATTCTCGTGCACCCTCAGCCTACTCACTGGTGGGGTGAGGAGCAGAGAAGGCCTGGACTGTGTTCAAGCTCTGCTCAGCAGTAACTAAAAGCTCCCTGTGTTATCAACATTGTTTCCAGCACAAATCCAAAACATAGCCCTGTACTAGGTAGTATGAAGAAAATTAACTCTATCCCAGCCAAAACCTCCCTGCAGCCCCTGTAAACCAATGTTAATATAACGAGACTTCATGTGCTCTTTTATTTTGATATGTTTATTCAACCACATTCGTTGTTGAAGACAGATTTCCGCTAACAAGAATATCTGAATTAAAGATGCTGGGAAAATTCCACACCTCTTTAGCAATGAAAGGGCAACGTTCGGAGCCAGGAATGACTTGTGCAATGCACAGATCAAGGAAAATGGCATTAAATCTCATGAAAGCTGCAGAAAGGATGAAATTTCCTGTGCTGGGAGACAAAAGCAGAAGACAAAATGACTGGCTTGCGGTACTGCATTTTAGAAGCTTAGGTCCTACTCATGCTGGAATTTGGCTTAAGGCTTGTGACTTTGGGTGCCTGGTGAAAGGTTTAATGTGTTGGTTTAAAAAGAAAAATGTGCATAGGGAACAATGGAGGGCAAGAGTGACACAGGCACAGACGAGTCTTGGGCAAAAAGAAACGTGTGTTCTGGCACATTTCTAACCCTTCCCTGATTGTTGCCTGACCACCACTGCATCAGGATTTTCTCCTGCCTTGCTCACTTCATCACCTCATAATTGTGCTCCCTGATAATTACGAGTGGGGAATCAATCAGAGATTCTGCTGCTTTCAGCCACAGGTACTGGAGGCCACGGAGGGCAGTGATCTGATTAAGGCATTGTTTTAAAAATAGATTTTGCCTTTCATCTGAAACCACTATTCACGGACTAAAGCAGTGGGAGCAGGTGAATGGTGATCATACTGCTACACAGGCTCGAAAGGTATCAGAAAAATCTACATCTAAAAAAAGGAATTTGCCTTTTAAAGTGCGTACAGAGCTGTGACATAGGCTTCTTGCTATACGGTACATAGTAATATTCACATGCAGTATGTTATTAAAACATGATTTATTTTTTTATTTAAACAACATTCTTTTTAAAACTATGTCCTATAATAAAGCCAGGCTTTCAAATGGCATAAAATACTTCAGAAATATTTTTTCTGCTCTCACCATTCCCCGTAAATCCAAAACCAACTAAGTTTGTTCCTTTAGTTTCTACACACAGGACAGGGTTGTAGAAAGTCTCATTCTGCAGCCTTAAGTGAAGTAAAATTTTCATTTCATTGTTATGAATTAAATCACATAATTTAATTTAGTGGGTATTTGCAAAAGGTCAGATCGATGTCAGTAGTCTCAGCACCATTCCAGGAACAGTGCTACTTTATTAATGCATCAGGCAAAACATTGTTTCTATGGATTGTGCATAAATAGTGTTTAGAATTATTTTTTTTAATTTCCTGTCTATGGACAAGCTAGATGAAAAAAAAATAATAATAGCCAAAGTTGTGTGCTAAGTTATATGAGTAAACCATTACAGGCAATAACTGAGTGCACAACATGGATCTGAGTGTCTGGAACTCCAACTATATTTCCAATTTTAAATCGTTCTGTAAAGAGATGAGATTTTCCTGATTAAAAACCTTGTGAGGAGTTATGTTTAATATCCCCGTCTACATTCCACATTGTGCTTAAATTTAATGTCAATCTAGTAACAGGTTTTTTTAATGATATTGATTCAGCTAGAAGGCAGAAGCATCTCCAACAGGATATTTTGACAAAATAAATTGTGTAACTTCTGCTGAGCTCCGCAGGGCAAAGGGCATCACCTGAACACCTCCAGTCATGTGTGCACTGCGCAGGAGAAACTACATTCCTTGCTCAATAAACCACCAATACTTACATCATTCAGGGTTTTTTCTACATTGAGTCTGTTTACAAATATGTGTAGTTGAAAGAAAATAATAGTACCAAAGTTTAGAAAAACTGCACTGTCTGACAAAGTCTTTCAGCCTTTACTTATTGTGTCTGCTCCTTCTGACTTTCTACATCCCATGGCTTCTAATTCCGTGTGGGCGGTACCAGGCCAGGAGTGACTGTGAAAGTATTTGTGAAATGGGCATCGTCCTACGTCTTCAGTCCTGCATCTTCTATAAATTCGCCTCTTTGCCTTTATCCCAAGCATTTATCCTTGTGCTTCCCAGTGTGACATTTTTCACATGAGTCTTCGGGGCTCACCGAAGAGCCTGTCACTTGCACATGTGGGGGCTTGCAGCTGCACAGAAGAAAGCCACTTCATTGTGCTTGGTCTATGGGGTTTATTTAAACCAAAAATACATTAAATTTTGTTAATTTATGCTATTGCCCAAGTGAAGAATGCATTCCATCCACAAAGTCACCAGTATTTATTTTCATTTTATTAAAAAAAAAAAGACAAAATTATTTTAAAGCATTATTTTCACATGAACAAGCCCATTTTTCCCACCCCAAAATTCTTTTAATTGACGGTGACACCAAAATGATCTCAACATGTATTAGCTCAACTAGAACAATCTGAAAAAATGCTACAAATGTAACCGAAAAAATTGATTACAAGGCATAGATATTGAAGTGAAGACTGCAATTCATATATTCATGTTTGAGGAGGACCTATTAGGATCTCAGAAATTTTTAAAAATAGTCAGAACTGCAGCCAAAACTGCAGTGAAACTGTTGATATAAAGGACACCAATTTTACAGGAGAATTTATGACAGACAGAGCATCTGCTAGGGCTTTTTATAAAGTTTCTTATCTTCAAAGAGCACTCTTGCTCCTTTGTACTTTTGAAGGGAGAGTGATATAAAACTCAGACAGTGATTGCATCATTTCCCATAAAATTCTCACGGTGTTTACTCTCAGCTAGTGTTTCTTTACCTCAGAACTAAATCATGTTCAGCTGCTGACACAGTTATTTTTCAAGACCAGATGATAGATAGATACTTGAATTTCTGTAGGCCACTCATTGCCTCTTCTGATGCAGCTCAGGGAGGTGCAGATGCATTCATGTGTGTGTAAGAACATTTGGAGAGTGAAGCCCCTGTCGTCTTCCCCTCCTCTTCATCACCAACCTCTCCTCGTATTGCAGGGGGCTTCTGCTTTGTGCAGCAGGTGAAAGTGGCCAGAAATCCCATGCGGAAACGCTTGTTCATAAAGCAGTATATGATAGGGTTCACACAGGCAGAAGTGTAGGACAGCAAGTGGATAAAGGAGATCGGAGCCCCCGAGAGACGCTGGTCTGCTGAAGCGGTGTCGAACGCGCGCCAGGCGTTGACACTGAAGATGGGAGTCCAGCAAAGGAAAAACAAAACCACTATCACCATCAGCATGCGGATGACGAGTTTCTTGGCCATTAAGTTGGCAGAAGAGCTGTTGCTTCTCACCCGGTGTATTTTGCTATGGCTAGTAGCTGAGAGCTGGTGCAATGGCATTTTCCTTTTTCTTTTGGTTTTGTTGAGGTAACATCCATCTCCATCCTCGTATTTGGTGCTGGAGGTACTCATTTTTCTTTCTGTACATATAAATTAATAGTTAAATAGTTGGCAAAATATCTCTGAATAGTGATTCACAATTAAAAAAAAAAAGGGGGGGGAGGTCTAAATCTAAATAAATAACTCCTGGCTGAAAAACTGCTGCAAAAATAGCACCGGCCTACTTCTGAATCAATCGTGTATCAGCTGCTCTGCGCCCTCTGTCTCCCAACATTCTCAAATCTTAACTCTATACAGATTTATGAAGAAGATGTAAGGACAGTGTTTGCTCAAGTATTCACTTAAGATAGGTTCCTAAATTATATGCTTCTGTCTTAATTTGACAATTTTCGTTGTGATGTTTATTGACAGAAATGGTCCTCATCCATGGCCAGAAAGAAGCCCTGGGTATTTCTAGAATAAGCAAATTAGAAATTTAATGTAACCTGCCCAGAGTCTTTGCAAACAAGCCATGAGTGAGGAACTATTTGCTAGTGAATAACTTAAATCAGCAAATGTATCTGTCAGGTTCACAACCATAACTGACCACAATAATCATTTTTTTAAATCAAAAATTTTCATTTTAGCAGCCAAGGTGACTGCTTATATCTTCAACTGTAACTTCAAAAAATAAAACAACCCCAAAACTAAATGTATGGTTACCTCGTGAAGATTTTTGCTGACTGGCATCAAATTTTATTCCTCTGTAGAGTTCCAAGGAAATCAGGCCATATGCAACCATCATTATAATCCCAGGTATAAGAAAGAGTATGAGTAGCAGGAAAGTGTACCTAAAGAGTTAAAAGACAAACTGAGACCGAGGAACAGCACAAAACCAGAAAAACTCCTTTTTCTCCAGGGGAGAATTGAGGGGGATGGAATTTCAACACTTTTCAAAAATTTTTTTATGCTAATACGAAGCATCCTTTTGACAGCTCTGGAAATTAGAAGCTTCCCTGCTCTTCTCACTGACCAGTGTAAACTCACTAACACACCTGTGAATCTCCAACGACACCACAGAGAAGAGAATTTCACCCTGCACCCTCCCTCCTCATCTGTACTCATACTGCCAAATACCTGAGACTGCCGAAAGCATTAATATGAATTGACTCTGTTTGTGGACACACACATTGAACTGGTGCATACTTTAATCTTGTTCTCAGTTCCAACCGACCTTCAGTATCCGAAAAAATCTTACATCTTCTCGTTGCCAGTTAAAGTGTTTAGTCATCGTGCAAGGGCACAGTATCTAGGTATGTTCTGCTTGATAGTGCTACTATTTACTTACTCTGCCCGTACGTGTAAGTCTTGGAGCACTGTCTCTCCCCTCATCTCTCTACTCCTATTCTCTATAAGTGATCAAAAGGATTCACTTCTCAAGGAGGGCATTTGCAACCTCTCATATTCTACTTCTCTGCTCCAGAGAACCTTCAGTCAAACAAATTAACAGGCAAGGCAGCATACAGAGGGGCGCTTGTATGTCTCTGTGTTCTTCAAAGATTAATCAAGATTGCTCTGAAAATATTTATATATAAATGAGAGAAAACAGTATTTCTATTTGAAGAGTGTCAGATGCTTTCTTTACTGTGACAGCAGGGGCTTAGCAGACCATAGTGTGAGAATCATTGTCATGTTTGATATCATTCCTATGACAAGGGAAAAGTCATACAAGTGTCAAAATGTAAGCAGCTTTAAAAAGTGATTATTTTTCTTTTTTTTTTTTTTTACTTCTTAAATAAGCATGATAGAAGTGTGAATGTTTGCTGAAGGTTAATGCTTGGTTTTCAATAGGATTAATGCTACCGTGAAATCCCGTTTTCCACCAGATAATTATGCATTTACTTACTAGTCACTTATGTCTTACCAGGACTGCTGAATGACATCACTTGGCCAAAGGAGCCGACACATATTTGCTGTAGTGTTGTTATATTTGGTAAAAGGTACTAGTTTGCTGTAAATTGGGTACGGTGTCATGATAGTAAAGGAAACACACCAGGTAGCAGCAATCACTTTCAAGGCATGAGATTTTGTCTGCCAGACCCTGGACTGCAGAGGTTTGCAAATGGCACTGTATCTCTCCAAAGATATGGCAACCAGGTTGAATGTAGATACGCTTACAGAGATGCCTATGTATATAAAATAAAGAGAAAGATTATTTTCTTGTTTTAAAGGTCCATGTTATTTTCAAATAGTCTTGCTAACTTTCTGTATGTGTATAGAAAATGAAAAACATACCAAAATATTCATAAGCTAAAATATTTATAAATATCATACTGATTAAGTCAGCGAAGAATGTGTAGGCAACGGGTTTGGGTCTTCAGGCTGATGTTCCTGTTCTGTGCTTCTCTAACTCCCAAAGTCCAAGAGCAAAGATTCATACTGTCAAACCATGAAACTCTGATAACGGGGGAAGAAGACACTTTTCCTCCTAATTCTTTGCTTTTGCTACTGTGGTTTATCCGCTCCACTAATTGCACTGCAATTCAAACAAGCATTAGAAATCAGTGGGATTATGCTGTTAATTACTCTTTTAACACAGTTCATGGTCTCTCTTCTATTGTTATAACTTTTTTAAGTGTCCGACTTGACTGGTGATCTAATTTTTGCATTCGAGAGAATTAAATAAGTTATCACGTCTTAAATTAGTTGCTAATGGAGTTAGAAAGCTGGAGAAATGCAATCACGAGGCAGAATCTTTGTCCTTCAAGTGCCCTTAGTTTTTCCTGTTCACATGTTATAAAATATAACATAGTGGTCTGAATTTCTGTCACAAGATGTCCCAGTTTATCACTGCGAGGTTATAAATATTTCTTTTTAACTTTGTCACAAAATTTTCCATTCAGTGAATGAGCTTTCACTTAATAGTCTTTCTGAATGTTCTAATGTGAGGCAAAATGCAAAATATCAGTATCGTTACACAAATTATCTGCAATTTAAAATAAGTCTTCCTACATCTTAAAATGAGAAATTGAGCAAAGGCGATGCAATGAATGTCAGTCAGTGGCTATCAGTTGAATTCTCTGTTAATCTGAACTGCTAATGGGAAATATTCTGATTCTTAAAATAAACATGTTTGTAATGAAAAATGTAATGTTTGAAAATATTTAACTGGAACTTTTTCATAAATTAATTTACACAGTGTGAAATGAGAGAAAGATGACAATGTTTCAGTAACGTTTTATGGCTTTGATGGCAGCAATTCATTATAATTGTTTAAACATGGCCTTTAGTTTTATTGATTTTGTCTACAAAAGGTGTTGATTTCCCATTCGCACACTTTAGGTGTGTACTTTCACATTACATCAAAGTTCCCAAGGGCATGGGTTGAAAGGGCACCTAAAGTTTCTGTAATTAACTGAATGTCTCCCAAGGTAGGAAAAACTTTACAAAACATTCTCCTTTGTTGTTTTGGTTTTTTTTAAGAAACAAGCAAACGCACGGGAAGTTTTGAAAGTGATACAAAATCACTTACAACAGACATAAAATTACTTACAACAGACAAAATCCAGGCATTTTGAAACTCTTGGCTCTGCAACCAAAGAGAGTACAGCGAGGCAGATAAAAGTAATGCTTCTTAAACTCAGCGTTTAAAACCTGTATCTGTAATTTGTTGTCACCTGGTGAGCTCTGATCACATCTGGTCTGATTGCAAATAGTGCTTGTTCTAACTTCCAGGTCCGCAGATGACACCTATTTTGGCCTAAATTTTTTTTAATGTATTACTGCTGCCAAAAATCTGTGGGCAAAATCTGCCCTTAGTGAGGACTGTACAACTTTGTCATTTCTGATGAGTCATCTGAACATTGCTAATAATTCTGTCAATGAAGGTTCCTCACTAAATCTTGATCATATGATGTACTTCTCACTTAACCTGATCCAGCAAAACACTTCTATATGTCATTAAAATTAAGCGGATGTCTCTCTATATGCTGGATCAGACTGAGGAAACTAGAACCATGAAGATTTGCATTACAAATTTGTTTCGTCATGATTTTGGTAGCTGTTCAATGGCAGAAGGAAACAATATTTAATGACTTTCTCATCTAACTCATTAGTTAGTTTTCAAAATGAGTATAAACTTCCAAGACTTACCCATGAAATAAGTGGCAGTTTTGCAAACAGCACTACCAAAAATAAAATCTTTCAGCAGGTTGGGAATGAGGGTGAATGGCATGCAGAAAAGGCAGAGCATCAGGTCGCTGACTGCTAGTGACAGCAGAAATGTGTTTGTGACTGTTCTCATCCGCTTGTTTCTTATCAGCACTGTAATTACAAGCGTGTTCCCCAAAATGCTGAGCAGAAATATCAAACAATACAGCAGAATACGAATTATGTGATGTAAATCTGAAAATTGTCACAGGGAAAAATCAGTTACGCGTATACAGCTCAGACACATCTATGTTTCATCCTTTAATCAAAAGGTAAAAGCCTTTCTGTATTCAGTTTTACTAAGGCTTATGTCTTTACAGCAATGCAACATCAGTGGAAGTTCTGAAATTCTTAAACTTATTCTGATCTACTTGAATTGCAAAACATTAGAATACAACACATGCAATACAATGTATATTTGGAGAGCCAAATACAACTGCTTTAAAGTGTGTTCTGCTCACACTACTTAGTGTGCATCACTCACCATGGGAGTTCCTCCTTTATGCAGAAGTAAGAAACAACAAAGCAATCAAGACTATTTTAATACATGGATATTTTTTCAGCTTCAGAATGTTATAATTTTGTATTTAATCGCTTTCATAAATGGTATCAGATCAGATAACTCCATGGTTATTGAGTTGCTCAAAAAGTAAAAATCATTTCTCCAGGTCTTTGACAGAGCTGTTTACATTTTGTGCCCTATAGTGCTATAGTTTTGGTTTCCCATTATATCCAAATTTTGTTCTAGTTGAATTTTTAACCTAGAAAATGAGTACATACCGAATTCTTTCCTGCCTGTTTCTCATCCTAACATCAGCAAGCAGTTTATTTTGCACTCCCTGGTAGAAAAAGCCTTGTGTAGCTGTTTCTTTCCATAGTATCTCTACTTCCAGCTAGAACCAAAACCAGCTGGAAAAAAAAAAAAAATCAATTTTTCTATACATACCTTTAGAAGGATAAGGTGGATCGTCTGCACAGAAAAAAGTGTCATTTTCCACGATGATATCGCACAGGAAAGCAGTAACATTGGTATCATTCCCTAGGAAGCTAGCATCAACTATGTCCATTCTTCAGTATCCAGAGGTTAATTTTGATAAAGAAGAGGCTGGGTTTGTAAAACTATCTGTCCATTCTTTCAGTAAACAAATACATTTCTGAATGAGATCTTCAGGAGAAACACAAGAGAGGCAGTTGCGCGAGGAAACTCTTCTAACTCTCTGTCAGGAGCACCCGGCACACAGAGTCCTGTTCAGGCTGAACAAGATTTATTCCAGGAGCACACAAGGCAGTTCAGAAAAGCAAAGCATGTGCACACACACACACTCACTCATATGCACACACACACACACATATGCACAGACATATCCCCTCCGGCACTTTTTCAGATCCACCCTCTTCTGTTACTGGACTACTGTTGGGATTATAAACAGGCTCGAAAAAGATTACAGCATTAACCCCTTGCAAGATTGCTCCTACTCACGTCTCTGCAATATTTCTCAGAGGGAGTCTGTTATGCCATGGCCAATAAATCACAACCAGCGAGTGATGAGAGTGATAAATCCATCTCTCAACCAACAACATTTAAAATGGTAAGAGTAGCTGAATAAAAGGGCAGAGAAGAGAAAAACATAGCAAAGCTTTTGCATGCCTTACATGAAAAAGATTCTTATCTTCATAATTTCCAGAGCAGACTGAAGACTGGGTATGCTCAGAAAAACAAGAGCTATTATATTTATCTCATTTAATGAAGGGCTAACTTCATATGAAAGCGCTGTACGTGCCTGATCCAAACCCCAGCAAGTCAATAGAAAGGTTCACTAATTTCAATCTTCTTGGATCAAACCTTATGAAACTGTGATATTAGAATTGTTGCTTAATATAAGCAGAAGCCTACGCATTTTCTCAGTGGAAGGACTTGTATATGACTAGAATACAAACTTGATGAACTGATAAACTGTGGCACATTAGTTATGCATTAGTGTAAAACACAACAGTCTTGACTGTTTAAAAGAAACGCTTTTTTTTCTGAGTTTTACTTTTTAATTACATAAACATCATCATCTCTGGTGTTTTCACAAAGTCATGGGTTTTTAACTTCTAGTACACAGCTTGTTTATGGCCAAAAATGTAAATTAATATTATAAATTAATCCCTGCTATAACTCAATGGAAAACAAATCTCACATTTAAAATTTCTTCTATGTAAACAGGCAGAGCAGTAACAGGTTCCTAATAACACATCCAGACCTCTTAAAGCTGATACACACAGACTGGAAAACCTGAATTTCTTTTCCAGTCTCGCCAGCTTTGGTTTACAATGGAATTTACAGGAACAGGTACTAGGTACATAGGAGAGTAGATTTAAAAGTTGCATCTAAAGTTCTATTTCCTAAATTTTTTTTCTTTAGCAGATTAGTTATTGTTTTTCCATTTCTTTTACAGATTTTTGCAGTTTTAAAAAATCTGAGATAAAAAGAATCAAGCAGGCAATTGGCGTGTATAACGTGTAACTGTCTAAGCTGAAAACAATATCCAGTCCAGCAGGACTCAATTCCGGTTTCAAAGGTGTAGTGTACTGATAGGAAATTAATCCAGAATGATGCATTCTTGTTTATTTTTCCAATAATGAACCTCAAAATGGGAGAGAATCATATTGAAGAAATAAAAGTTAAAATATGTTTCCATTTGTGCAATGACTGAGCATCAAGCTTAAACATTAAGTGACAAGGTCTCTGAAATTTGATTTTCTCTTAGCTGCTAATGCAGCTTTATTTTTTTGTTTGTTTGTTTTCTATTATTAAATTGATGGATGTTGCTAATCAACCCCTCTAGTAAATGACAAATGTTGCCCATTTAATTAAACACTGAAATTTTTTGTTGCTGTTTTGGTTTTGAATTTATTTATTCCAATATTTCCTGAGCATTTCCCCTGACAATTTATAATTATTATAATATCCCAAGCAACTGAAATGGCAGCCAAGACAGGTGCTGATTTAGTAGTGGTAATACACAGGAAAAGTAACAAATACTTTTTGTAAAGGACTACTAACCTTAGGTTGCTTTTTTGCACTTTTCCATGGACAACAGAAAGATCTGTACTAGTCTAAGCTGCCCAGACTTCTAGTTAACAACTTCTTTGAAAACTACTTTTTGTAGAGGAAAAATCAAGAACAAGCCAAGTCAGTGCAAATTTTGTAGTCCATGTCTGCCTTGCTAAGGTGTCCTTTACACTTGAGATAATCACCCTGTTTTCCATATGAGACTCACCAATCAGGTCCTAAAATTTTAGAGCAATTTCTTTTTTTCATAAAGTAACATTCAATCGGAATGATTTTGAGCTTAAGAAACATTTTTTGTTTCAAAAGAAGTTATTATAATTATTTTTAATTATTATAATGGTCTGACCTGCTGCAAAACACAGACTGGGTAATTGTGTTTAGCCATTCCTTTACTGAATTAAATAGCCTGAAATGGAGTTCAAATCTTTCTGTAAACAAGATATCAAATTGTTGTTCTGGGCTTATTCTTAATGTGGAAGACATCTTTCTGGATTTCTGGCACCTTCTATTAGATCTACATTAGAGAAAAAAAAAATGGGTATGTTTCCAGTTGCAGTTGTATTGAGCGGCTGATATTAGCAGTATTTTTATTATATTAGTTGTTTACCCCGGACGTGTTGCTATTTGGAGTTGGATTCTTTCTCAATTAATCTTTAATCTACAGTTTTTACACTGGTTATACCACTGTACTTTTGGGGTGAGGGGTTAATTGCTGGTGTTCTGATGAGTTACAGCATGGTTATTCCTGTATCTTGGGAAAGCAACTAAAGAGAATGATTAATTTTTATTCATGTCATCAGATACAGACTGAGAGTGTGCGCTTATCATCATCAGCTGGGCTTCCAGAATTGTTAAACTGGATTGTATAGCATCTTCCATGGAGTCTCCAGGACTTGGTTAAAAAAGAAGGGAAAAAATAGTGAATGGAGATCAGGGAAGACAAGATTAGGGGGATCACTGCAATAAGATGGATTACATCAGGGCTATTGTCTCTCACCCAATCATGCCAGACAGTGAATTAACATTCTGAAGTTAATTTCTCAGTACCTGTCATGATTTTGTCATATCTGAAGAACATCAGGTTGTTTTTTCATTCCTTGTAAGCAAGTGGTTTCATACCTTACATGAGCATTGTGGCCCAGGTCTAAAATATTTTCTACAGTCTTTCCCAGATCATAGCACATAAAGATGAACCAAGGAATTAAATAATGGCAACAGTTTTTGTGATGTTTTCTCCTCTGTTCCTTTTCTAATAATTCATGTAATTCTATTTGCTTTTTTGTATGATTATTGTGAATTGAACCAGTGTTTTCATGCCAGAACCTACCATAACTTAGTCTCTTTCCTGCATCTAGTTTAGAGCCCTACACTGTTCATGAAAGAATATAATTTTCTGCTTTGCAGTGATTTTTATTCTCCCATTTTATCAGAAAGAGCTTTCTCCAGTTCTTCAAAGTCAGTTTTTCTTCTCCTCTCCTTGAATGACTTAACAACAGCAGAAAACTCGTAATTTACCTCACCCCTCTTCACATTTTCTAGAGTATTTATGTAAGAGACGAACAGCTGTAGAAAGCTTCCTGTGGGACTCTATTTGTAATTGCCTTTCACTCCTACTTTTCATTACTACTTTTTATTTCCAGTCTTCTAATCATGCTGTTCCCTGTTTCACTCTAGACCAATGGTTTGCATGTGCATGTTGTTAAATTGCTCTTGAACTCTTGCTTCCACGTTTCTCCTGGTTCTTTCCGTCAAGCAAATCCATGCCAACTTTGCTCCCTCAGCCCAGACAAGTCTTCCAGGACTATCTGTGAACATTAATTCCCATGTGTTAATCCATCCCAGGCCTTAGGAAGCTCCACCTAGAGAAGCAAAGAAGAAACAAATCAGGAAGTTATACAGCAGCTCAGTGATGTGGATTGTGCCCACAGCATGAGGGAATAATGTTTTAAGTTTAAAAAAGCCTGAAGCATGCATGCAATGAAAAGCTCAGCATGTATTCTACTGAGCTATTAAGACCTTTACCAGCACTGCCACCTCCGAATCTCCCGTTATTCATGGCTCACTGGCTCTGTGTCCACATGATGCTCACTAATGCCAGGAACTTGGCTTCCAAATAATTGCCTCTGATTGGCAGACTCAGGAGAGAGAGACTTTTAAACTCGTTTATCTGTTTATTTATTTTCCTGAGGAAAGAACAAAATCAGACCCTCCTATTTCACTTTCACAAAGGTAGCCCAGAGCCACGTTTGCACTGCAGCTTACTTTTTTCTGGATGTGGAAAGTCAGGTGACATTTGTCAGGCTTATTACCCTGATTTACATGAGAGCAGATGGTTTCATCTGTTGCAATTCATATCTTCCCAATGCAAAACCACTGGTGGTGTCAGTGGCAGTGCCAGGCTGTGTATTAAAAAGCCTGCCAAGACCATGCCACATGGGAAAGGCTGAACTGTCAGAGAGCAGTGGGCTTGTGTGGAGGATTTTGCATAATGTTCTTCACTTCTAGAAGGCCTGGCTGCAGCTGGTCATGGTCTCACTAACTCCCTTGCTCTCAGGGTGTTGAGAGGCTAGCACTGCAGGTCAATACATCAAACACTATAGAGCCCATACATGTCTCTTGCATTGGTCTCAACTGTATATGGGAAAGTGTGAAGGCCATTTTACCCAGTACAGGAGGAGTCCCTCACCTCCTCACTTAGCCCCAGCTGAAGGAAGCACATGCAAGAGGGCTGAAGCGAATGAGGTCAGCAGCCATGGCTGCAGGTTTCATGCAGTCAGCAAATATGCAAAATGGACCAAATTGCCTTGGATACAGCCGGCTTTGTGAGGCCTCTCCGCACAGTCGCACACTGTGAAGACAGCAAATGAGTGAAGAGCATAGTGACAGGACGCAGTGTGTGGATCATAGACATAAAGGGTTGAGGGATAAGTACTGAGCCATGATTGTCTCCAGAGGTACTAATTTCAACCAAAAACAAGCATGGAATGTGTGAGGGAATGCCATCTCATCCAAATCCCAACAACCGTGTAGTTACTGTTTAGAACAAACTGGATCATCTTGTTCACATGCTCAGATCTCTAAATCTGCAAGGTGTAGCTTTTCTCCACATAATTTGTGTAGACTATGTGTCCAGAGATTTTTATCTGTTATTAGCACCTATTTTCCTCCTGTGGATGCCAGGCTTACAGACCGGCTCATCATTCCAAGGGTTTAGTTCTCCTGGAACTCTTTTTAATCATCGGCATCACATTTATACATTTATTTTTTCTCTGGCAACAACATAGTTCTAAGCAAGAGATTACACATCATGTTTTATAATTTTACTATTTCCTTTAGATGTCCTGGATGAATACCATCTGGTCCTGTGCTGAGCTGGATTCAGTGTCTGCTGGTTAAATTGCTAGACTAAATGAGTAAGAATTTGCTATGAACTCTTGACTCCCCTTTTGGAGTGGATTTCTGCATGAAACATATTAAGATCAAAGAGTTTTGGTTTTACAGGCATCTTTTTTTTGCACAGATTTATTCAAACATACAGTCAATAACTTTAATGTTTGGACAGTTTTGAGTTGCCTTTTTAATATCATTTCTCTCCACTACACTTAACTAATTGCATGTTAGATCACTCTCCATGAAGTATCATCTTATTATCCCTCTGCAAGCTTTAAGAGAGTGAAAAAAAGGATGCCATTTTAATGAAACGCTTGCTAATTATAGATGTAATTTTATTATTTAGGAGAAACAAAAACCTGAATGTCTGTCCCACTTGAACTTAATCATGGGATGTTGGAAGTTTTAGTCAAGAGCTTCCTTCAAGTTGGCTGCATTATTAACAAATTAATTTATTAATAAAATTGGCTTTGTTAATTAAGAAATAATTTAGGTACCGTAGGGTACCTGTGTAGACAGTTTATAGAAAAGTACACAAAAATAGTTTTCCTCTGTATTTGAAGGAGGACTGCTAATCCATGACAACAAAAAGACCTGTCACTTACAGTGGTTTTTTTTTCATTTTAGTCTTAATCCTTTCTTTCCTGGTAATGTCAAATACTGAGCACATTGATTTTGCAGCCAAAACAGTTGCTGTGCTCTGTTATTCCATGCTATGTGTATAACACTTTTCTTGTCCAAAATCAAACCACATCAATTTACAGTTGTCTCAATCTTTTTCCTGAAGAATAAGCGTCTGATCTGTTTTTTTTTCATTAATTTGACAAAGATCTTTACTTAAATTTAAAAAGAAATTCCACTCATAAAATTATGAATTTGGAAAAAGCTTATCTTTTTCTTGAGTCAAACCTACCAATGATTTCGGGTTTCTTGCCATGTCTTTTTTGTCTTGGCAAATGAAATAAATGAATTAGAAGAAATATATGTGGAAAGTCATGGTCTGCTTCTGTTCTCACTTGCCAGGGTTGTGTTGGCATTAGGCCACTGATTCAGTGGATTTACTCACACAGATAGAAACTTCAGGGAGATCTGGATTAGGCCACACTTTTGGAGAACACACAAAAATCTCAGGAACATATATTTTTAAAGATGTTTCAAGGTGATCTGAACTTGAGTCCTATCGATGTCTCACAGTAATTGCAATTAAGACCAGTTTGTATCATGCACACCTGAACTCAATAACAGAAGGATCAAATTTACTTCAGAGCACCTTGTTGTACCATCAGTGAGTTCTGAAAAGGGGATTGAAGGCAAACAAGGTGCTCTTGCTGCCCCTGCAGAGCATCTCCAGTGGTCGTGTATGGCGGTGCTGTGTCACGTAGCTTAATCAGTTCCTGCAAGACTCCACAGGACTTGAGAGATGATACCCCATCTGGACACATCTCAAAGTATCTTTTAAATGATTCTGGGAGTGACCACTTTTCTTTCTTCTGAAGTGCCAGTTCATAGTATTTGAAATTCCTGGATGTTTGCAGTATCATCCAGCTGACCTACCCATGAGACACATTACAGCTAGCCCTTATTCCTTCATGGGCATCCTGTCATCCTGTCATAGCTTCTACCTCGAAAGAGAGGAAACTAGGCCTCCCAGGTGATGGCTGTGACTTTTGTACAACGCTCACTGATGGACTGGATGAATAAAACATATTGTCTCTGTAAATCTTCAAGTCCAATTTCATAATCATGTTAACATTTCTGTGGGCTTTCTCGGTAAATGAACTGCCAGAAAACCAGTTTTGCTCCAGAGATTGTTATGCAAGAGTTGTATAAAGTTTAGAATCATAGAATCATAGAATGGTTTAGATTGGAAGGGACCTCCGAAGGTCATCTAGTGCAACACCCCTGCAGTGAGCAGGGACATCCTCAACTAGATCAGGTTGCTCAGAGCCTTGTCGAGCCTCACCTGGAATATCTCCAGGGATGGGGCCTCAACTATGTCCCTGGGCAACCTGTTCCAGTGTTTCACTACCCTCATGATGAAGAATTTATTCCTAACATCCAATCTAAATCTGCCCTTCTCTAATTTAAAACCACTGCCCCTCGTCCTATCACTACAGGCCTTTGTAAATAATCACTTTCCAGCCTTCCTGCAGGCCCCCTTCAGGTACTGCAAGGTCACTATTAGTTCTCCTTTTCTCCAGGTTGAACAACCCCAGCTCCCTCAGCCTGTCAGTTTTAGGGAAAACCTCTTTAAATAAGTATGTGTAAATGGTCTGTCCAGTGTAACATAAGATCATATAAATATCCTTCTGACACTGTGTGACATGTGTTGCCACTCATGTTGACACTTCTAAGTCAGTTTTGACCTATCACTAGACTCAGCCACATCTCCTCTCTCCATATACCTAGATCTCTAACTAATTGTTAAAATTGAGGGCAGAAGTTATAATAATGCTCTTGGAAAAACTGAAACCAACACTTTTCCTCTTCATGGTTTATCATAACTGATGCATAAGTGCTTATGAGAAATGAATAGAAAAACCTGAAAGAGTTTTTTTGCACGAGTCTGCACAAGAAATCGAGTCTACAATTTGCTTATATTTTGATGAACTCTCTGTTATTCAGTAGTTAAAAATGGGCACATAGCCTCATTTTATTTCAGAGTAACTAACTGGCTAAGTCTCTTATCAACAAGTGAATTCTGAGTATGAATTTTAGTCATTTGAGACAACTCAGACCATGAAGTGAGAGTAAAGAATAAGAAAAAGAGAACATAAAATAAAGTGTTTTCAGTAGAGTATCTGATTAAAATAGCTATCCAGAGCTATTTGTAAATCCAGAGCTATATCTAAAAATTTCAGGAGATAGATACTGCAAAATGTCTCTCCTTTAGAAGACCTTTCTACTAGTACTACTGATACAACATAGCTACTATTGCCTATAAACCCCTACCAGCAATCCTCACAAAGAAACAATACTTCTTCCTTGAAAGTACTTAACCCAAGTAAGATTTTGATCTAATAAAAAGAAAAGCAAAAGATTGTATGATGTCTAGAATTTTTCTGGTTTTCCATTGTCATGGAAGAGCACTTAGATACTGAGATGATAGTTGTCCCCTTCAAGTTCTGTGGCTCCTAGAATGAAAGTGAGATTTTAAGTTAGGCTCATGACTATATATTTCATTGTACATAATTAAATATTTTATTATTTGATTCTCATTTTTTTAGTGCAACAATATCCAGGACTTTTTTTTTTTTTCAGTTAACTGGAACTCTGCTAGCTGACAGTTTGGGCTAGTTATTGAATCCAGTCATATGAGGCACAGGGAAACCTTCAGAAGCAAAGACAGTTTACTCTAGCTGAAGTTCTTTTCTAGGTTTTTATTTCTGGAATGTTTATTTGTAAATTAGCCAAATTATCTTTGCATTTTGGACTTCCTTGATAGATAGAACGCTGCTACTGGGTGTAGAAAGCTCTTGGTTACAATTTTTTTGAGAAACTGTCAGAGACAGGACAAGCCCCCAGTGATAACAAACACTCTGATTTATTTAAACTGTTGTGCTAAGCTGTCCTGGGAGTATGTGATAGTATTTCCATACAGGGTGATTTCAAAACATTATTCAAATACTGAAACTAATAATTTCCAGAGTTTCAGAACAGATGGGCTGTTAAATGATATTATCATTGGCCTTATTTGCCATGCTTTTGTCTATAAAATTCTTAACAAAAAACACTCTGAGGAACAATTGCTGTAGTTAGTTTGGACTATTTGCCCGTGTTTATACAATATTACATTGTGCAGAGAGTTAATGCGACTGAAAGCATGTAAGTTTTAAATTCATTTTCATAGTCTAGTTTTTGCTTACATTACAAAACTATTTTAAACCTGCCAAGGAGAAGACTCAACTTTCAAAAGAAGGGAAAAACAACAGTCCAAGGACAAATTCTGCTCTCAGTTCTCTACATTCACTTTTCGATAGAGCCAGACTCTCTTAGGATGCTCTCTTAGTATCCTCAGCTATCCAGGGACTTATAATCCAGACAAATATATCAGAAGTTGGATCTACGGGATGTATGCAGAAAAGTTACATAATAGACTGTCGATTTTGCTTTAGCAAACATTTGAAAACTTGTAACTAATGTGGATGATTTCTTCTAATTTTTTTTTTTTTTTTGCCTAAAGTTGTTACCTTTTATTTGCAATTTCATGCATACTGGTTTGTCCCTTTCCATAATCCTCTGCACTGGTGTTAAGTATTCTCTGTACATGCAAAGCAGTACAGAATAGCCACAGATCATACGAATTGTGGCTACTCTGTCACTTCTCAGATATTTTTATTCCTTCCCTGCATACTCCTTTTATTCTAATGCATTTATTTTGCAATCCTGCAATCTGTGGAAAATGAATAAATTCACATAGGAATGATATTTTTGGTGAGACCAAAAGATCAGTAACAACTAGTATATAATTTTTTACAAGCTTTGCTTATTGAGGTCAGCGGCGCAAGTACAAGTTTTGTTTTTCAATTTTTAAGTGATATGCTAGTGACATGCTCCCAGATTCTACTCTCACTCACTTTTTTTTTTACACCTATCAGTACCAGAAGCATAATCTTGATCAAACTATAATCTTACAATGATCTTATCTCTTTAAGTTTCATTTACATTTTAGTTAGAAAGCCAGAAATGTCAGCTGCAATTTTATACTTTGTAAAGGCAGACTTCCCCAGACTCTTCCCTCAATACTTAATGACTGCTCACAGAAGTTGTTATTAGAAGTCAAATGGGAATGCTCTGGCAAAATAAAAAGTAAAGCACTGTTTATTTCATTAGCTGTTAAACTGAGGTCATTTCATAGTGGAATATCTTCTTCATAGAGAAGGATGGAAATTTAAAATTGAATTCTGTGGGAAATACATATAAAAACCATCTAAAAAAATCAGATCATGATATAAATTGCTAAATAAATTCCGATTTTCTGTTTTAAGAGGGAGTAGGTGTTAGGTCATATACAATATTATCCAACCTAAAATGACAGGAAAATTCTGGTGCATTACTAAATATTCTAGGCCATCCAAATTTAATGCTGTTTGAGAAGATACTGGCAATACAAATTGATATTTCTTTGAAAACCATCGTACTTATCAAGGAGGCAGTAAATTTAATTTCCTAAATAGTACAGGGGAATGAGAAACAAAACAGGACTTTTCCTGGCTTACACTTTTCCCACCATCCAGTTCACTACATGCTGGCTTGTTTAGTCAGTGACATGATAATGACTTCTTCTGTTCCTTCTTCAATGCGTCCTCATGAGTGCTGTTTTACCTATTGCCCTTCCTATCTGTGTGCATTTTCTCCTCCTTTAAGCCAGCTTAACCAAAGCTGTGAATTTGCAAATAGCACCTTAAGTCCCGAGTGTTCATCCCTTAGGCCATGCAAATGAGCAGTGTTCAGTACTTTCAACAGGTGTATTCTTTCAGGTTCTAAGGGGTAAATAAATGGTTAGGTCTCAAGCATTTGTGCCGCTTGGATAAAGTTAGGAAAGCTACTAGTACCTTATGGCATACATTTTGGGGTTTGTTTCTTTCCTTGTTTTAAAAGCATGTTGACTCCTGTCATGGTTAAAGTTCACTGAAAGGTAAAACCATTGCACAGCTATGGATATTTGGGGGTTTGGTGTCCCAAACCACTGCAATAATGATGCCAAAGCAAATGTATTTCTAAGTGAATATTTGATTATAGAATCTGTATGCATACATGTATTTTCTCCTCCAAATCCCTTACCAAACCTGCTGTATAGGGCCTCATTTATATTCTTGTTGCCAACCCTCACACTTATACTTGGGGGAAAAAAATTAACTACATTTTGAAAGTAGCTTCTTTCAAAGGATAAATGTCATCTCCTGCTATTATTTCCCTGTATGTCAGTACATACGTGGGGCAACAGGCTTACGTGTGACCTCTTTGATCTATGTCTTTATTATACTGCCTTTATTATTAATCTAATTTTACCAAAATGAGAAGCCTCATAAGAGACAGTGAGTCCTCCTGCTGTTGAGTAACTCCAATGAGGTATTTTACTGCGGTATTTTAGGTTGATGCTATACACCCCATCCAGCAGAAATGTACCTTGCTCCACTCTCTATGGGCATCAGCCCAAATGCAGTTTCAGACAAAGAGCAGGACATTTTTATCCACACTGGCTACTAGTGTGTATCCATATATTTATTTAAGCTGAAAGCACCTTTTTATCCTATCTGCTCTGGAAAGTGTGTCCTTTGGTAAATGGTGGGTAGGAATGTTGCCTGCAGCGGTCCCTCCTATGAAGAACAAAAGTGATCAATGATAAAAGTCACTAGGGAGGGTAGGGAGGCATCCCATTGAGAAGGATGAACTATGGCACGCTACTGGCAGTCTTCAGATCGGGTATTTGGACTCCTGGAGTTGGATTAGCAAAAATCTGGCTTTAGAATATTCTGCACCTTAACTGTCTAATGTACCACAGTTATCCTGCTTGCATTACATATTCCTCCAATTCCATTGTTATGACTGCTTACTCATATTAATGACTGATAGCCTCAGCTATGGAAAATCTGTACAGTTTTGCTAAATTGTTTTACCAGTTTCATAACTTGTCTCTTTACTTTCTTTTGTTGTAATGAATACAAATAATTCTAATCTTTTTTCAGCCCTTTAGCACTACAATCTTTGTGAATGCTTTTTAATTTTTTTGTCCTGGTCTTTCCGGGAACATGTTGCAATATAGATTGTAAGATTCAACCCTGTATCCTGTTAATTAACAAAATAATTTTTTTTTATGTAGTACATCTATCTTTATTCTTATTTAACAAATTTGTTGTGCATTGGAAATATTCCTTTACAGAGCTCTAAATAGTGATGCAAATCAGAAAACTTGACTGCATTTGTATTTTTTTATTTCAACACATTGAGCTTCATCTGAAACCAAGTCATCTGTTGGGTTTTTTTTGTGTACCCTAGAGCTGGGTACAATAATTTGGTGCCATTTTTTCTTCAAGCAGATGTGTACACTAACATATTTTTGGGGGTAGTGAAAGCAGAGTAGCTTGCTATTCACTGACTCTGAATCCAGCCTTCAGAGCTATGCTTGCTGTGTAGTTGGCTTCAATTCTTGTGAATGTTCTTATGAACTGATTTCCATAGTAAAACCTGATCATTTAGTTGTTTCATATATGCACAGCAATTCCTGTCACAGGCAACATTAGTATTCAGTGTTTTCAGATCACTTTTTTGCAAGAATATATTCCTGTATATTGCTGGGTTCGATTCTGGTTAATTATCACAAACAGCTGCTGGCCCAAGAAGTTAAAAGGAGCTGCAGCTGAGAGGCCACAGCCGGAAAAAACAACTGAACCAGCCGATGGGATATTCCATACCATGCAGAGTCCTGCCCATATATAAGGGCAGAGCTGCCCTGGGGTGGGGACACCTGTTTTCAACTTGCTTCACTGTGGCCAGAGCAGAGAAAAGTGGTGTCTTGGGCACAGGTAGAGCCTTTCTGGCTTCTATTGTTTGCTTTGTATCTAATTTCATTAGCACTGTTGTTTTCTTCTCTTTTTGCGGTGTTTTATCGAAGTGTCCTTGTCTCATTTCTTTTTTTCTTCCTCCCACAGGAGGGGGTGTAGAGGTGTGTGAGGGGGGAAGCTGTGGGTGAGTGGCTGTGTTGTGTTTAGCTGCCAGCAGAGGTTAAACTGGGACAATATAAACAGGGAAACTGTGTTTAGAAATCAGGGCTCAGTTTTACATTTTGACTTAAGCTCTTTTGAACTAATACAGGACAATTGTAAGTACTTTGATATAGAACTATTTAGGCCTCTGCCATGGTCTGAGATCTAGCAGAGAAAACTCTGTTCCATAGTCGGTGAAGATATTTATTCAGTGCGTTCTATTGATGGTATAAAGTATTTGTCTGTACAAGGAAAGAATAGCACCATCACGGGAGACTAAGCTATGAGAAACTTAAAGTTTCTACTTGCTATGTTCAGTTCATTCAGCATTTTCGTCTTGTGGCACTTCTAGCTGTCTTTTTAGTAGAGTAGACATCAAGTCAAGGATGCAGATGTCAAGGCAAAGGACATCTGAAGAATCCTTATAATGGAAGTGAGGATCCCCACAACACAAACTAGAGTGCTCCTTTTAACACTGAAGGTATCTGGTTATCTTCCAACTACGTGACCATCAGGAAAGAATTACAAAAACCCTACAACAGTTTCTAGATCCTCTTGTTTTATTCTTATGAATCTTCTATTAAACAATGAAACCAGTCAGCTGAGTAACCCTTCACACACACAAATAGTTAGAAAAAAAGGATTAATCCACTTTATTCTTTAATATTCAGTGACAATTAAAAAATACCTAGAATTGATCACCAAGGAAAGATCCTTGTTCTGCCCCTGAAGTTTATAATTTTACTCTTAACAATTAAGGAGAGAAAGGCTATGATTTAAACTCTAAATAATGTATTCAAGTTCACCTGCTGCTCGTTGAAAACTTACTACACACACTGACATGACTCTAATAAATTGTGTGTATTACAGGCAGTGAACTGAAGTATAATGGACTACCTTAAAACATTTATTATGCTTTCCACAGAAGACAAATTCCCCTACTTTAGTAAGTTGGGCATGGTATGATGAAGCTACTGCAGTGGAGTAATGCTCAATACTGTATAATAAATAAAGATACTTGTTATTTTAAAATAGTACATACAAAGCTCCACCATTTATATTTTTAGATATTTTGGAAAATGGAATACTTCCCATTACAGGCAGAGCCCAAGTTCTGCTTGTATTTACATTACGTAGATTCACTGAAATCACTAGGTTTGAGAACACAGAATCTCACCCTAATATACCTGATATATACTGATAAACTCTGACCTGGAGATACTCATTAAGAATCTCCTGAGACAGCCCTTTTTGACTGCATGTCTTGTTTACAGATCAATCGGTTAAAATGTTTAAGGACCTTAAAAGAAGTGACTGAAGTAAGCTATCATGTGTGTACTGGGAGAATATTTGCTCATGAATGTTGAATCATGTCTTTTATAAGGTTTGGATATGTACAGGAGCTGTGTAAATTTCCTAACACACTTACTGATAGGTGATTGTACATTTTAAAATGAAGATATAAAATCTGTCATGTATGAAGTGCATAAATGACTCAGTATATAAACTGCATTTGTGATTCAGCATGTGTTGTTCTTCAAAATGGATCTGGATCATTAGATTCCATTAGCAGTTTAAGCCTACAGATTCCCACATCTGCACAATTATATCTTAATGCATGGTAAATGTACACATGGGATTTTAGAAACCAGAAGATACAGAACGTTACTACTAAAGCCCAAGTCACTTGATTAATTATAAAACACAGGAAAAATGGACTAAATCTAATAACACCCTCCCTAATAAATTAAGGACTTTGTGCATGTTAGTTGTTTTACATATCTGATAACTCACAGTTGCTGCAGTGACTCAGCAATGCTTCTAAAAAGTACCAGTAATAGATATTATGATCTGAGATACATGATCCTCTCTAGGGAGGCTTATACCTATCTAAAGCCAAGGTCTGGTAGGAAATTACCTAAAGTCAAGAACTGAAGCAATGTGAAACTCCTAAAACTAGACTGATAATCCTTGATGTCATTGGTAGTCAAAGTCTAGCTCTCAAGTTCAGCCACATATTAGATAAAATATATCATGTCTCATGAACAGTAGTCTGCAATAAGAGATGTTTTCTGCCCTGATAAGCGAAGATACATCATCTAAGCTTCCTACATTCTTCAGACTGTATCAGTGGAATTTGGGGGAAAAAAAATCTCATTACTCCATGGGAACTGATTATTTAAAATAAAATATCGAAACTTGTCAAAATATACACTGTCACTTTGGGGGCAGTAATTTGACTAAAGCTTGAAATTGATGAGAGTGAGTCACTGACAGAATTTTTTTTTTTTTGTCACACCTTCCTGTTATCAGCTCCAAGCAATATATCATAGTTCTGATTGCACAAGGAAATCAGTGGATGTCGTAAAAGTGAGCTTGCTGGATTGAAGTTTAATATACATTAGTCTAATATAAAAAGTGAGCACACTGAAAAAGGACAGAATATGATGTTCTCTGAAAGAATCTGCCTGGATGAGAAATCCAGGGAGTAGCTAGCTGAACCTGACACTTTAGTTCACAAGTGAAGTTCTGCTAACAGCATGAGATGGAGGATTGGGTTTATGAATTTTAACCTCTCATGAGTCAAAATGGTTCCAAGTGGAGAAAGAAGAAATTAAGATCCGGACAGGTGTAACTTTTTAAATGAAAAAAAATACAAAATAACAACAAAAAAATCCAGTTTACCTGAGAAGGGATAAAAATGGCCTGTTCTCCTGTTTGAAGGAGGGTAAATTTGTAGGGGTTTGGGGGTGTGCAGGATGTGTAGAGGTTTTGGTTTTTTGTTGTGTGTGGGGGGGTTGAGTTTCTATTTGTTGTTTTTTTACCCTGCCAGCTCTGACTGCATGAATGCACTCACTCTCAGCACATGTAAAGGGGCAGTGTCTCCCCTTCAGTCCCTCCCCACTCCTCAGCAGAAAAAGCAGCCCTTAGAGGAGACTTCATGACATGTCATTTCTAGCAGCAAGAGAATGAAAGATGAAGGTGGGATCAGGTCAGCATGAATGTTGTGAATTGCTCAGGGGGGGAGTGTCTTGGGAGAAGTTGACTGAAAATGCTGGGATTTTGTTGACTGCTGTGATTTGAGGATTGAGACTGCTGGGATTCTGTTGACTGCTGTGATTTGAGGATTGGGACTGCTGGATTTTGTTGACTTCCCTCACCCATTACTCTGTCATACATGGCAACAGCCTCCTTTGGTGATACTTGCAGACAGCCCTGGTTTTAATTAGGTCAACTAACATAGCTGTATGGAAAAAGTCCTGCTTCCAGGCACTCAGTGAATCCTTGGGATGTTACTCCTTTTTACTGACTGCATTTACACTCCAGGAAATAAACTGGTCTTCAGAATCATTTGGAAGCATCAAAATCTATTTTGTCTCATGTGGCCTTAAATGTGACAGCATGATATGTCTACTGCTTCATATCCTCTTCTCAACCGAAAACACACCAGGGAAAAGAGGGAGAGAATGTGGGTGAAATATTTCAGATACTGACTGTCATTTTTGCTTTCCCTTGTCAAATTCTTGATGCATTCCAGACGTGCAGTGGCAGATAGATAACTAAAAGACGCTTGGGATACCAGTATCAGGGACAGCTAAATGCAGTAATGACACAAACCGCAGTAAAGAAAGGTATTACACTGTAGAGCACTGCAGCTGTAAATGGAGAAGGAATAAAACGAAGAGAATTGGTGCTCAAAGGTGCAGGACTGAAACAAAGAGGAGGAAAGACCACAAAAAAAACAACCCAGCAAATCAACCAAAACAAAAATGATGACACCTACACCAGACCTTCTGATAAAACCAGCAAGCTACCTCTGGTACGTGATACTGGACATCGTAAAACCACTCTATGCTGACTGTACTGCAGTTGCTTATTTGCAAGTTAGAAGTAAATCACACTGAAAAAGCAGTAATTATCAAACACTTACCACATGAACCAAGCTAAACCAGTCATGAGATACCAGGGGACAGGCTAAAGAGTTGGTTGGGATTTCTGCCAGTGCCTGCTATTTAAGTGATATTTTTTAACAATGACCCTGTATTTCTCGAGCTGCTATGCAGTAAGCTCCTTGTAAGGAAACAAAAAAGAAGTACACACTTAAGCATGAGATTTCTTAGCTTGATATGGTAAGGATACAGAAGAAGCTGTTAACAGCCCTCAGTAAGATTTTGTAAAGATTATCTCTTTATGTTGCCTTCTTTTTAGCTTTGATTGGCATTTACAAGAAGTAAATTTTCCTACCCACATTGGAGATGTAACTGAGCAAAGAGAAATCCAGTGCACAGGAGGAAGGAAATGAGACTGGAATCAGCCTAGAAAAACAGGGAATGGAGAGCGACAGATGTGCACATGTGGAGGGTAACAAACAAAGGCAGATTTGGAGCAGTGGTGATCAACTGCAGGAAATTACTCATCTGCAGCTGGCATTAGCTTTTTCTCCTGTTTCCCTGACCTATAGAGATCAAGATGGCTTTTGCAGACCTGCAACGTCTTATGCATTGCACATGAAACTCGCCTGATGTATCGTGTCCCCATATTCCCCAGGAGCAGCGGAACTCGCACTTCTAACCAGCAAGGTGTCGTGGCTTCTGTCCCGCTCCAGGACCTGCCATCTGGCTGAATGTGGTGCCTGCAGATTGCAGCATGGAAAACAGCCAGACACCATGTTGTGCTACTAGTAAGAATGTACCCAACCTCTGAGTCCCCACATAGCAAGCAGTCCTGATAAATAACACACTTGTGAAACGCCATGTAAGATGGTCATCCCTGTGACAGTCCACAGGTTCTCTCAAAAGCTGGAAAAGAAAATGCACTGAGGACTGTGCCAGGCAAGGAGTTACAGGCATTGAGTGGCAGAGCTTAGTGACGTGCCCTGGTTTTCTGCATGTGCTTATCTTAGCAGGTAAAGTTCCTGCTAAGGAACAAATGATCCTTCTAAATTAAAAAAAAAACCAACAAAACCAAAACCACATCCAAACAAAAATCAAAGGAGGAGAGATACTGCCTCCATGTGAACTCTTTGAAGAGTTTTATTATGAACTAGCACACAGAGTACTTTGTATGCTCATTCAGCTGGGAACGTAGGCAAATATTTCACTCACTCGCAATACACAGAGAAAAAAAATGTCCTCCCTGTTGCCTCTAACTTCATACGTGCATGTAAGAGCAAAACTGACAGAAAACTTGATGTAAATAGGAATAAATATTCAAGGCATTGATAGACAACTGACCACTTCATGTGCCTGTGCTCTCCATGCACTGAGAAGTGAGCTGTCCTCAGTGTTTTAATTTAGCATAAGCAACTTTTTCAAGTTTCTCTATAACTCATTAAAGATCTTTGATCTTCTGTCACTACTCTTCTTTAAACTTTATTTTATGCAGAAATGCTCACAGGTAACTCAGGCTGCAGATAGCTGAGTTCAAGTGCATTTTTATGCCTCTAATATCTAGTTGGCTTTTTTTCTGGCAAGGTAACGGATGACATCTATCTTCATTTCCTCACACATGCATCACTCATAGCAGTGAAAAAGTTACAACTCGACGTTTCAGAATCTTGAAACTGTTTTACAGAGGTGTGGCCATCCTCAGAGCTGAAAATGGATATTAATACTTGGCTTTGTACATCAGCGAGCAGCTTTTCCATGTTACCTCCTTGAATTCTCTTAGTGTATTTGTGAATTATTTGGTGATTTTCAAAGTTGGTATTTCAGCTTAGTAAATTAGTTTAAGTGAGAATTTGATTCCATGGTCTTATTACTGATGTACGTAGGAATAGATTTTCTCAGAAGAAATAAGTGGGTTAAAGTTCTTTGCGTTTACATCACCCAACAAGATGTACAGAGTGCCACAGAGCTGCTCTGTTTAAATGAGGGCTGTGTCAGTTCCCGATACCAAGCCTGAATTAATGCCTCTCTATGTTGAGCAGACACGGGTAAAAAAATTCAAGAGTGCAATAAAACTTCACCTAAATACAGGTAAACTAGTATTCCTCAAGAAGCACACAGAAAGGAGCCTTGGGGCTGAACGTGCTGTTCGCACCATCTGGATGTGATGCCTCAGGCCCTAAAAAGTAGCTTTTAAATTTGTCTCTCAAGCTTTAATGATATGAATCCTGCTACCTCATAGTAGTGCAATGCCACTTAAACCACAGCTAAAACTATTTTTAAGCTAATGTTTCTGACTACACTGAAATGAGTTTGAAGTTCCCTCACTGGCAGCACTAGCTGAGAAGCAATTCAAGAAGATGCTGCCTTGTAGTTACTGATGGCAGCCCCTCAGCCAAGGTGCAATAGCTGGCTGCAAGAGAAAGCTTCCTCCTTTCCAAGGTAAAGCTGGACAGGATAATTAAGCTGAAAGTAATGATGATGTAAGATATTATTTAACTCATTATTGAGACACACTTGGAATGCTCATAGCTGGTTACAGGCCACCTGGCCTGGCAGCTGTTATCCCAAAAATCCAGGTCATTTACCTGGTGTGCAATGAGCCAATCTCACACACTGAGATGCGATGAGATACTGTTTTATCAGAAAGCTGCACAAGTTTGAGTACTAGGTGGTTTTCCACAAAGCCAGCACATCGAGGCACTTTTCAAAGCTTCTTTTATACACAAAGTCATCAGCTGATAAGTTTCTCAGAACTTCCCACTAATTGGTCAGTAATTTACATACGGTTACACAATCACCTGTTGATACTACACATGCTCCATGAGGAAGGGTTTTCACCTGGGCTGGAGTCTCCTGCCTTGTGGGCATGATTTTTAGTATTATAATGAGGCCAGTTCACCTAAGGATAGCACTAATCATTGCTTAGCTGACAGTACAAAACTATACAAAACAATATAATCTCTAAGTACATAGGGTTTACATATTTTTCAGAACGTTTCTTTTTCACAGAGAGACAATTCTTGACTAAAAGTTCTTTAACTCCTCACTCTGACAACTTCAGGGATGGTCACCTTACCCTAGACATTGCGCACACATTGATCGCTTCCTTTACAGGTACTAACCAAACGACCTAACTAAACTCGTAAGTAATATTTCACAAATCTTTATTTGCCTGGACAGATAGCACAGCCACAGATGCTGTCAGTGTGAGGTGAGCAGGGGACAGGGCGGGAAAGCTGACGCGCTCAGGGCGAGCAGCCCAGGCCCCTTTGGATCCACGTCTCCGACACCGAGCGTAGCCAGGCGCTGGCACCGGCACCCAGGCTGCGTGCCCAAAGCGCGACACTCAGGCTGTCCTTACGCTTGTTTCCGACTTCCTTTCTAGCAGTGATACATTCTAAACGTTTACGAGATTTTCCCGGGAACTTTACACAACCATCCTCCAGCCCAAGGTGCGCAAAGCCCGGGGGCGGGAGGAAGCCCGCCCGCTGCCAGGGGACAGGCAGCGGCTGAAGGGACGGTCTCCTCGGCTCTGGGAACGGCGTGAGGACCCCTCCCGGGCTGAGTGGGGAGGGGAGGAGGTCGCACCGGGTAGCGGGGGACACGCGGTCCCGCCCAAGTCCCCTCCCATAGGTGGTCGGGAACCTTTCTGCGAGACATCGCTTTCCGCCCGGACGCAGCTGCGGCGGACCGCCCCCGCTACCGCGGTTGCCTGGTAACGCCGGTTACCGAGGCGGGTGTCGCGGCGAAAGCGGCCCGGTGCGGCAGCCAGCCCGCAGGCAGCGTCGCCGCGATGCTGGACCCGGACAGCGGGCTCTCCCTCACCATAGCGCGGATCGTGCAGCGGCTGAAGGGCTCCAGCCTCCACTCCCAGCTGGAGCGACAGGCCCGGGTGAGCCCCGACCTGGAGCTGTGCTCCTAGGCCCGCCTCCCTTACCCGCTCCCCCGCCCCGGCGCTTTGTTCCTGGCCGTCGCCCCGGCTCGGCCCAACCCAGCCCGTGCGGCCTCCGCCGGGGGCGAAGGGTGCGGGACCTCCCTTTTCTCTCTCTCTCCCTCCCTTTTCTCTCTCCCTCCCTCCTCCTGTTTCGTTTCTAGAGCTGTATTTATAGTTTCTCCCCTTGGGACCGAAGGATTTCGCAGGGAATATGAAGACTATCCTCTTGAAATCTCACTGCTTCAAATACTTCCTAAAATGAATCGCTTTGTCTTTTAATCTCTAGTTTGAAAGGCTTTAAACAGTTCCCCCCCCGAATGCCCCTGAGAAAATGAGGATTTGGTGAAAGGAAGTGAAAATGAAGGAAAAACGCACACGAAAGTACTTTTTTCTAGCTGGGAGAACACTTGGGTTGTTATATTTAGTAACTTATCTGCACTTGAAACCAGATTTTCATATTTCAGATGAATTTCATGTAGGATGTTTCAGATTAAAATTGTGTCAATTTTCATGACTAATAACATAGTAGTTATCATAATAGCCATACTTAGACCATAATAACATAACAATTACTGTGCGTTACTGAAATATTTTGGATTGTGTTTTATAAAATCTTGGGGCTTTTTTTTTTTTTTTCCAAATAGTTCTTAAAACTGTACCGTTTTATTTATTGTTTTATTTATATATTTATTAGGATAGAAAGTTCTTTATCTGCCTTAGTTTTGTTGGGTTTTTAAATGAAATATGATTTTCCTATGTGAATGTCTCTAAAGCTTTCCCTAGCAGGTGACATCACTGCATGCCTTTTCTGGTTGGTTTGTATGTTGATTTGTTTTCTTTTCTTTTTAAATTTTCTGATTTGGTCTCTAAATGCTTTCATAAATGTATGTGTGCTTGGCTTATGTTGACTGACTGCTCTCTAAATATGTGAGTAACCAAATGTGCAGAAAACCTGAAGGGGGCTGGAATTAGAGTATAGACATTGGGTTCTGCTGAGTGGTGGGGAATTCGGCATCTCAAATAGCCTGAAAGGAGGTGTGGAGAGTCAAGTTCAAGATGTTGTCCGCAATAAAGGCAGTGAACAGGGCTGGTTTTTAACAACTCTGTTTTTGATTATAATAAAAGCTGTATGTGCTCACCTCTGCATTCATTCTTTTGTCTCTGTCTCCGTGAGACCTGATTTCACAGTCATTTGATAGTTTGGAGCTTGTAGTTTGTGTTAATAGGGCCAAGTGCACACACTGTTTGTCAGGAATCTGTGTGTTCTCCTTGATCTTCAGGGTTTTTTTTTATTGACCTTGCATGCATTTATTTTCTTTGATGTACAGTATCGGCTTGTTTCCTTTATAATGGTTGCATAGTCATTGCTCTACTACACAGTTGCAAAGGCTCTATCAGTGAGTTCCCTATCTTAGTCCATCCTTAGCAACTGTGCAGTATTTTGAAGGTTTCTGAATTTTGCTGTTCTCTGTATTAAATGAATGCTTGATTTCCATCCCATTGCATGGGGTATTTCTGAAGTTGCATTATGAGATAAGAAATCTTTGCCATTGCTGTGCATCACACCTGAGCTCCAGCTCGCTGACAGGATGTCATGGGAGTTTTTTATTTCCTGATTAACAGTCAGTTTCCAAACAATGTTTCATCTGCACTGGTTGCAGTACTGATCTACAGGTCATCCCTTTTTAGGTGATTTTAAGCTATTTTTGGAGATCCATACTGTGTTTTGAATCATAGAATGCCAGGTTGAAAGTGACCTCAAGGATCATCTGGCCCAACCTTTAAAGTAAAAAGTTTAAATGAGATGGGCTAGCACCCTGTCCACCATTTCGCCTGGGAGACTATTCCAAAGTTTAATTGTTCTCATTGTAAAGAACTTTCTTCTGGACTCCAACCAGAATCAACCCTGGAGCAACTTGCAGTCATTCCCCCTTTGGATATTTATACAACAGTTTATTTTACCTTTACAAAGATTCCTCTATCTGTCGGTGTAGAAAACGATGTTGCTGATAGTAGTTCTTCAGAAATATTTACTGTCTCTGAGAATGAGTCAAAATGGATTGTAAGGTCCATTATAGCATTGCCTGAAATTTTTGAGAGGTCATGTAGTCTCACAGACAGTTATTTTAGCTATTAACCCCCCCCTATATTTTGTAAATTCATCTTTTAATGTTTAGAAAGGAGGGCTCAAAATGAGCAGTTTCTTTTGGGAGTTAATAGAATTTTGGGGAAAACACAATATCCCGATGTTATTTGTGAGCGGTGATAGAAGAGCCCTGTGGTTGTGCACAGATGACAGCGCTGTGCTTGACTGTCACCGACAGCCTGAGCTGGTGTCAGGGGCTGTGATCCACAGTCTTTTTGAAATAAGTTTGGAGTGGGCACTGAATGATTTGCTGTCTCAGCTCTAGCTCTGGGAGTACCAAGATAACCACATTTTTTGTCTCAAGGACTGAAGCAGAGAAAGGGTCATATGCTCCTTAGTGATGATTTGGAAAAGAAACATTGGGTTGGTTTTGTAGGTTGAGTTTTGGTCTATTGAAAACGTGCCTGCAGTTAATACAAGCAAGTTAATGCAGGAAAGAATGTAAATGTGCCTGTCATTTGCTTTGGAATGTCTTCTGAGTATATTTTATAGTGAGTTTGAAAGGAAAGAATAACAGTTCCAAAGAGCCAAAATGTTAGTAGCTATTCAGCAGGTAGGATTGCTGCTGGGGTTGTTGGGGTATTGCAGGAGAAATCTGCTCTCGTTTTTTCAGGCACAGTTTATAGTGTGTGAGTTTGTAGCCAAATTTGTTTGCTTTTGTCTTAATTTTTCTCTTTCCTTTCTAAAATGAAACTGTTTTTAAGATAAAAATCAGACGTGATTCGAAAAACTGAGCCACAGACATCTATCATAAAATGCAATTTGAAAACAATTTTTTTATTTTATTTTATTTTTTTTGGTGAAATCTTGCTAAAACTTCGTTCTAGGGAAAATTTATTGTCACTTCACTGACAAAGAAATGAAACTGTTCAGAGACATGAATAAAAATACTACTTTTTATACACATTTTCATTAGCGGACAATTCAGAAACTTTGGTTTTCATCATGTTTGAAGGAAACCAAGCTTTACTAATAATTTAAGATTAATCAATCTTAATTTTTATTTTAATCGGTCTTTACTTTTTTGCCCTCTACACATCTCTAACAGAAATCAGTCCGACTGAGTTTCCTGGAACTGCTAGTGGCCAGGAGCAAATTACAAGTTAAAAAAATAATCCACCCAAACCCAACAAACAAAGAAACAAAAGCCTTGGTAGTTTATTCCTAAAGAACTTTTCTAAAACAGGAGGTGAAAATAAAATGTAAGTTAAAAATTCTAAATTATATTTTGAATTGAACAAGAAAGACTCACAATACAGGGAATCCCTCTGGGCGTTTTCTGTGTAGACTGTTTCTTGTAGGTATGTCTGTAGTGGGACAAGTTGAATGAAAACTTGGAAATAAACAGCATAATGGGTAAAAGCGGTGTCCTGAGTTTAAGAATCAGCCCTGACACCCTATCCCACCCTACTCTGACAAATAAATATTCAGTTTGGGAGTGATAATAGTACTTTTTGGAAGTATCTGAAGGTATGAACAAGGTGTCGAGAGGAGATATGCTAGGATATGTCATGATCAGAATGACTGTCCAGAGGTGAGGACTCTACCATCACTCTTTGAGGAGACCTGCAACTAGGACCAGAAAGGTTTAAAGCTAATATTAATCAAAGTGAGAGATAAGGGTCTTCACAAGACTTCCAATGGGGCAAAGAAGGAGACGAGTTTGCTTTGGGAGCACTGGGAACGTTGCAGCTGGAGTATTGCCTGACTGTGCTTCTAAAGGGAGTACAGGTAAACAGTTTAGATTGACTTATGTGGAGTGAATGGTTTGTGAGATATCTGAGGGTATTATTTTCATGATATTTTTCTCCAGCAGTTAAAAAAAGAAATTGATACTAATCCCAATTTAAGTAAAAGATCAAATTAAGAGCAAGAAGAATGTTTCTGTGAAATGTAGCATTTATTTAATAAAATCTAGCAAATAAATGTAGGCTCGTGAGTCATCATAGATAATTAATGATTCGTTTTTGTGCATTGTATTTAACAAAGCGCTTACTATCCCCTCCTGTTAGAGCTTGTACTTTGGTTTAAATTGTTCAGCAGTAACATTTGCACTACAGTGCATTTTAAACTGAGTGCACTTGTGTGTACTTTGAACAGATTATGGAGTTCTGTGAATCAAGCTTGCATTGCTTCTGATTTATTTTTTTTTAGTAATGTAGACTATGTGTTTACCATGTGTGTATTTTATCTGCAGCACTAATTTTATATGAAAAGAAACCCTAGAAAACTTATTAAAGCATCAAATTTATATTATTAACAATGTGTCCTGCATATGTTGCAGGAGAACATAACCTTTGAAGCTGTTTGTTCCTATGTGAGGCTAATTTAAGCTCTCTGTTTCAGCTTCTAGGTTATTTGTACTGGTATAAGGAAATTCACGATACTTTTTCCATTAGTGTAATTACTGTAGAAATGCAGGGGGGCTGGAAAATCGTCGGTGTAATCAGGGTTTTACACTTACTGACATTTGTTTAGTTATGCTCAGAACGATTCCTCTTTTTGTTACAGAAAAGTATAAACCAAAATCACTCCCTTAAATTTGTAGAATTTTAAGTGTTTAGAGAGTGTTTATGTTGTGGTCGTACTTGAAGTGGTTTTTAACAAATTGGCTTGATCCTGATAAAGTCTAGTTACGGCAGAATGGAGTACATAAGAAAAGGTGAATATTTATTATCTTTCATTGAATTTGCTTCTGCTAAAGTTGGACTATATTTGGGGTAGTGTGCTTCATTGGAATTTGGGAAATAATAGGTATAAGACCTAAAAACATTGTGCACTTTTGCAAAATCGTAATGAACAAGTAATAAATGCTCTGAGAATGTCCATACTTATCTAAACTAAAAAGGCTCTGAAGAGAAATTATGGTGAATAGCCTGTAAAAATATTTAGATTGTGTAAAGTTACTTGCAGAACTGTTTGCAGCAGGGTAAAAATATATCTTCACCTGATGCAGTTCCACATTTCAGTATAGTTGGATCACTTCTCTGCAGTGTTTATTCTTGTTGAGAAAAGAAATAGTTTAACAGAGGAGTTATGCTGGAACACTTTGTTCTGTCAAACCTCCTCTTTGTAGTATGTTGCTGGTCCTCTAGCTGTTTTTCTATACTTCTTTGAGTGCTGTGCCTTGATGGCTCACCTGTCCTCCTGCATGGTCAGTGCTGTTCCAGTCATGATGACTGAACATCATTTCCAAATACAGATGTTATTTTGCAAATAGATTTGTCTCTGTGTTCTCTTGGTGCTTTATGAATCAACTTACTATGCCCACCAAGTTTTAACACCTAGTGCTGTGCTGTCCTTTTGCTTGCTCTCAGCAAGATCCATGCTGAGTGTCTGGATTTTCTTCCATGTTGGCATCTAAGTACAGAAAATGTAATACATCTAGAGTATTGCTTAGGATGGTGATTGCCCAGATCTCAGAAGGATACTTTAGCAAAATCAAAAACAAAGATGTACACAAAGGACTTCTAGTGGTATCTTAGCCACCTCTCAGAAAATCTGGCAAAATTTTGGAAGTCCTGAAGGTATCCTTTCTCGTGTGTACAGCTGAAGGACAAGAGGGTGCCAAGGAATGCTGTAATGCTAACTTGTTTTATGAAGGGATGTCTAACAGCCAGTTGCTTCTTGATTTGTGAGAAGCTGACCAAGACTGTAGATGAGCACGGACACCCAATGCCTGAAACCTGGTGTCCTGTCCACAAGAATATGCATGATCTCAGTTATATGGGAAAAGAGACTGGTAGGCATTAACTTTTATTAAAAATAATTCATTGTTGCTTGCTGAAATGTGCCGCGGTCATCCCTGTCTCCTTTCAGGACTCTGTTGGCCTGACTGAGCCTCTGAATAGCGTGACTTCTTCCCTGCTCTGGCTGTTGCTCTTTGCTTTAGTGGGTCGTTCTCCTATACTGCTCACTCTTTTTACCCTGTTTGTTAGAGCCTCCTTATAGTTCTAGATTTTTTTATTTATGTTATTTTAAAAGGAAGATAGTCTTTTATCAAGATGTGTGTATTGAAATCGCAGAGGCTGTAGTTCTTCCTGGATATATGCTGCATTTTGATCATGCTGGAAATGAAATCATCACTACAAATCTCATCAAGGTGTTGTTTTCTTTTCCCAATAAACCTTAGCCAGGCATTTTTATCCGTTTAAATCATGAGTTATGCTTTTTATATAATGAAAATTTTGTCAACGTATTTTTCATTCTATCAAAAACTCATAGGGGATGAAAATGCAAACAAGACTTACACAGTGTGTTGTACCAAGCAGTTTACAAAAAAACAAACCTTACCTAAAATACAAACACCTAAGTGCATTTTGCAATGTAGTACAACACAGAAATAAGTTAGCTCAGTTAGTCTAAAGGAAAAATAAAAATACGTGGGAGACCAGGTGTAGTCATTTTGGAACATCAGCTTTGCTAATTCTCCTTGACTCCTCAATTTAGTTCCCATAAACCCCCATATAAATTCTAAAGGGATCCCATTCTGTTAAGTTACAGCAAAGCGATTCTGAAGGGATTTCCTTTCACCTCCTAACAGAAGTATTTGCTCTTTTGGTTGTGTCCTGCAGAGCTAGGGTGTGTTCTTCTGTGTCAGAGCTGCCTGCAGCTGCCAGCTGGACTGGCTGCCAGATTCTTCCCTTTCAGGTATCTAATTTCTGGTTTGAAAACTGATCTGCAATCCAGTAGGCGATGGGTCGGTGGCAGTGACAGCTTCTGTAGCTCTGGTTAGCACTGTAGGAATGTATCGATCATAATCCACAAGTAAAGAAAAGGAAAAGTGAAAACGGGAGAAGGCTTTAGCGATTGCATCCTGAAATGACAAGAGTGGGGACAGAAGTGCCCCCATAATTTAGGGGGGACTTTCATGTTTCTTGCATGAAATTGCAGATAAGAGATCTAAAAGGATACAGGAAAGAGGCTAAAATTAAAAGTTTTGATAAATTAAAGATTAGCATAGGAATATTTGCGGCAGCTGCAGCAGGGCTAAAAATAGTGAACTAGAACTTGACTGAATAAATGGGCATGAAGAGGTGAAGGTAACTGGTGGAGACTGATGCACTAATGTGATCATTGGAGAAAGTTTTCCCCAAATGCTGTCCTGCTTCCTTATCAACTGCCACCCTGTTACATACAAAGAGTCACAGTCTTGGTTTTTTTCTGCAGCTGAGCAACAGGCTCTGTTGGGAGCAGCAGTTTGTATGAAAGTCCTTTATCGTATCTTTTGGCCTGACCGGGAAAATGGGAAGTCGCCTGTGTGCACTGAACATCTTTATCCCCTCTAATGCAATATACTGTATCAATTTCCAGAATTTTCAGGTGTCATGGTTTAACCCCAGCCAGCAACTAAGAACCACAGAGCCTCTTACTCACTCCTCCCTGCTCCCTGCAGTGCGATGGGGACGAGAATCAAAGCCAAGTAAAACAGGTTGAGATAAGAACAGTTTAATAATTGGAATTAAAATGTAATAACAATATAGTAATAATAATATTTTTAATGAAAAGGGCGATAACAAAATGAGAGTGAAATAAAACCAAAGACAAAGTGATGCACAGTGCAATTGCTCCCCACCTGCTGATGGATGTTCAGCCAGTTTCCCAGCAGTGATTGGTCCCTCCTGGCCCACTGCCCCCGGTTTATATACTGGAGATGACATTCTATGATATGGAATATTCCTCTGGCTAGTTTGGGTCAGCTGTCTTAGCTATGTTCCCTCCCAGCTTCTTGTGCACCTGCTCACTGGGAGGGCATGGGAAGCTGAAAAAAATCTTAAGCAGTGCTTAGGAGCAATTAAAAACATCAGTGTGTTCTCAGATTAAGTCCAAAACATGGCACTGTACCAGGTACTAGGAAGAAAATTGACTTTATCCTGGTCAAAACCATGGCACCAGGTAACCACCAAAAAAAATGTCATCAGTATGAGTGTCAGACCTTCCTTAATGAGCCAAGAGCTCTCAAATTTTACAGGTCTGTCAGCAGCAGAGAATTAAAATGCTGTTCTCCTGATTGCACTTTCGTCACTTCTTGTATTTGTGAGGGTTTTTTTTCATGTCTAAAAAGCATTTTGAAATGTGTACTAGGCCTCACAGGTAAATACCCCATGGATTTGGGGATTAAAATCAGCCATATTTAATCCAGAAGACAAAGTTGAACATTTACAGAAGTATATGCAAAACCTTCTGAGAAACAGTAAGGCACAATCTGCCCAGCTTGATGTGTGTTACTTTATTTAAAATTAATACTGGAGAGGTACAAACCCACTGCCTTGGAGCAGAAAAAAAAATAAGCACAGCCTGACATACATCAGTCCGAAACAGACATAGGACTTTTCATCGAAGTAGGCTCAGAAATACTCCTTCAGGCTGTTGCTTAGAGTGTTTTGTGAGCTGCCCAAGGACTACCATGGAAATCTTTCTTTGTTTCCCTGCCCTTAACGATGACCCTTTCCCAGCTTTTACCACTGTGCTGATGGGAATACGTGTTTGTCATTTGACGTAAGAGTTCTGCAACTCACCACACCTTGCAGTTTGTGCTTATGATCATTCTCAGAAAGCACACTTACAGTCTCTGCTTTTGCAGTCAATAAACCAAATATAAAAGCCTTCCTTACCTGTAATGGCAAAGTGACTTAAAATAAGAACAGAAATGATGCTGTCAGTCTCTCCAGTGTTGGCCATTCCTTCTTTCAGCTAGAGAAAATGGAAAGATTTCCTTAAAATTCAGCATTATGAATTCGTCTAGACCAACTTTTCCAGCAAGCTGTGCAGCACAGCAAATACCCTTTTCCATGTATAAATTGTAAGGCAAATGATAGGTCTGTGGAGTTTGTTAGTGGTGTGCGATGGACCTAAAGCACGTCCTACTGTCGCCAGTGCTGTTAGGGCTGGCAAACTGTACAAGCTGGAGAAAGTTTATTTTTAATAGCAGCATAATTTACTGTGATAGAATCAGCAGCTGGTACGCCTCCAGCATATTGCTGAGTAGCTTTTGGTAAGGGTTATCTCCCATTTCTAGGAGATGATGTGACCATATGCTTCTAACATATGCCTTGAGCTGTCATGGCAGTGGAGTAAGTTGCACACCGATCTCCTGGTGTTATTTTCAAGTCAGCAACCAGGGTTTATATTCTTTTCTAAACCTTTCGCTTTATCCTCTGGTGTTAATCAGCTATTGCCACACTCCATGTTTAGGTAAATATGTGTTAGAAGTCACTTCGCAGAAACCCCTGAGTTTCTAACTGTTGTCCTTTTGGCCTTTTGTGGTCTATTTGTTTTCTCCTCTTCGTCTAGCTATAGAAGAAGGAGATGCTATAGCAGTTGCTCCTGCTGTTGCTAAAAAATCTGCAGCACCGTCTGCATGATAGTGCTATGGTATGGTTGTAAAGCTGGTTGGAGCCTAATTGTCTGTCAACTACATTTCATTACAAGAGGCTGTGTATACCCATTGGTCACAGCTGCAGGGGAAGAATTTTTGGTCCAGTTTTCATTTGAAGTTTAAAGATCGCATTTCTTAGCTGAAAGAGGTTAAGTGACAAGTTACAGAACGTTTTCAGATTGATCCCTTCATGTAGAATACAGTGCATGGCTTCTAGGTATTTACTTGGGTGCCTTATGACACAGTTCTCAGCTCCCCAGTTCAAGAGAGACAGGGAACTATTGGAGAGAGTCCAGCAGAGGGCAAAGAAGATGACTAGGGGACTGGAACATCTTTCTTACAAGGAAAGGTTGAGAGAACTGGAACTATTTATCCTGGAGAAGACTGAGGGACACCTTATCAATGCCTATAATTATCTAAGGGGTGGGCACAAGGAGGGTGGAACTGGACTCTTTCCACTGGTGCCCAGTGATAAGAGAAGGGGCAACAGGCACAAGCTGTAACATAGGAGGTTCCATTTAAAAATGGGGAAAAACTTCTTTACTGTGAGGGTGATGAAGCCCAGGAGCAGGCTGCCCAGGGAAGTTGTGGAGTCTCCTACTCTGGAGACTTTCAAGACCCGCCTGGAAGCAATCCTGGGTAATGTGCTCTAGGCAAACCTGCTTTGGTGGGAGGTTGGACTAGATGATCTCTAGAGGTTCCTTCCAACTTCAGTGATTCTAGGATTCTGTGATGACCTATCCTTTAGTGTGTAGAGTCTAGCATTGGTGCTAAGTATGTGGGGCACTTGCTCAGAATATTAAGCATATATGTCACTGCACATTCCCCCTTCTCCTTCTTCGCCCTAGTACTGATGTAGAAGCAAAAACATCAAGTGAGGAAAGAGTTGGCTGATTTTTTTGGCTGCAGTTACCTTGTGAAGTTAGTAGGAAGCAGTTTGCTTTCTTTATGTGTAACCTTAAGAATCTTTGTTTCTTATTTCATAACTTAAAAACTCAATTTACTTTTCAGTGCTCGCTCGATACTTATTTATTTATTTATTTTTCACATTAGGTTAGCCTACACAAACCAGAAATTAAACTGGAATCACTAAAAGAAGATATTAAGGATTTTCTGAAGACATCAGGTTTGTAATACTTCATCGATGCCTTTGTGATTAGTATAGATCTATGTAAAAACATTTGTGGCATACATGCTGAAATCAGTAATTTGTGCATCTTGCTATCTTGTCACTGACAATAGCCAGAAGCAGACATTCAGTGATGTCACATTATTAAATGTGATAGAGAAAATTAAAAGGAAAAATGTTCTTGGATTCTAGCAACGTTTTGAAAAACATACTATCTAAAGAAGTGTTTGTAGCATTTTATAAGATATTGGTAATTTTATTGAAAGTTCCGAATGATAGAAGAGTTCAATTATTTCTGAAAATGCAAATTGACATTCATGGGTCTTGAAGATTTTACCTTTAGTTAAATTTCCAGATTCCATTGGAAGTTGTAGACTATGTAACTGTAATGTGGAGACCTGATAAGTGATATAATAATAATTAGAAACACTGAGTCTATTGATATTTATAGTTGTTTTAATAATATGATGACTTTGAAAAAATAGCATATAGTTATTTAACCGAAACTATGTTGTAATTATTTGAACAGTAGATGGAAATAAAGAGTATTCAACCTTTATACAGGTCTCGACTTGCAGTTTTTCCTATCTAAATTGGGTTAAGTTTTCTTCATCTCTTCCTGTCTGTCTGGTAGGTAGACATGAATTGAGACAGGACAGAAAACTCCAGTGACTGCAAAGAAACCTCTGATTCATGATCCATTAGTTTTAATTCCCAAAGTTGTCTTCTGGATATTTTTTTATTTTAACAGGATGGGAAAAGAAGCTTCAGAATGCTGTTTATAGCGAACTCAACGTGTGAGTTTATTTAGTATTTTTATTTAATAAGTCCTACTCACATGATTTACTTTTGATTCATTTGTATATATAGATGTATGATGTGTTGCTATTATCTGCAAGATCTGCCATACCAATGGTACCTGCTTAATTTCTGGTTTTTAAAGTGCCATTATATCTTTTTTTATCCTGATGAAAATATTGGACTAAAGTACATTTCAAAGAATGAGGGAAACAAATATCACCAAATTTTTAGTTACTTTCGTAATTTCTTTGTTGTTTTACTTCCAAAGTCACAGTACAATTCTCGTATAGCTGAGGTAATTGCTTCAAATGAATCTTAATTATTTTTAAATGTTTCTGACAGCATTGCACGTATTTGTTGTATTAATTATTAAAAAAAAATCTTTAGATACTGAATTTTTAGATTTACCAGATTGTTGCTTATGATGCTTGGGATATGGTTATAAACACACTGAGATTTGTCAAATTCCCTTTTTATTATTGTTCAGCAAAATTTGGATTTGACTTCTGGGAAGTATAAGTTGCCTTTACATTCTGGCAAGGTGGAAAGATTAATTTTATAACAGATATAGCCATTAACACAATTGTGTGTGCAAATTTATTTTTGCTAATTTAAATAAGCTTATTAAAGTTACCAGATTTGAACAATATGTCTTAGTATGTACTGTACATACATACATACTTACTCCCTGCTATGAGGGACTTGATTTGGCAAAATACTTGTAAGTGTATCTGTCAGTAAGGATTCATCTTCATCGTATCTTTCAAGGGAAAAATATTTACCTGCCTACAAATACAGGATTAATCAAGGAAAATAAAAATCTAAACGTTTAAAATATGCTATGCTTTCTTTAAGGTTTCCTTCACCCTGTCATCCCGCAGCACCACCTGAGCATATGAAAGAACCATTAGCATATATGAGGAAAGCACAGGTTGGTTGATATCAATTTTACCATTCATATCAGATCTTTTATTAGACTATTTGAGATTTACTGTTTATAATCTTATTGTACAATTTCTAGATTTTATATCTTAGAAAAAACACGTTTGTAATTGCATTGAAGTTAATAATAATGTTATATATATGGTATTTTACATACATAAAAAAATGCTTGAGTAATTCTCCTGGCATGAAGGAAGTAGGATATAATGGCAGGTAGGCGAATATTGTAGAATAAAGACAATGTGAAATATGTTAAGGAGCAGAATTTGAATTTGTTGGGAAGAAGAAAAAGTGTACCTATAGGTCATTTCACATAGGGTTACAAAAATATTGTTTTGAAGAGACACGGAAACAGTTTTGCAGTGAAAGGCAACAGGCTGCCGAGATAGCAAGACCTTCAGAGAGAGATGTGTGTAGTACTTAGAAATGTGAAAGGAAGATAAAAAGTATAGAGCTAAGGAGCTTAAGGCATAGTGAAGGAAAATAAGAGAAACTGGACTATAAAAGATTAAATGAGGATTTTTGGTGTCAGGAAAAAAATAATCCTGCTTCGTTGGTTTTATTTTTTCACCAATATATGCCATTTGAAATAAATAAAAATATCCACATGAAAATGTGAAAAAGAAAATACTTCAAGAATATGATCTAACTAAAATATCTGAGGTAAGGATAAAATTGTATGTAACTCAGTCGTGCCTAGAAATATATTGTACTATTCTTTTACATTCTTTTATATTGTTGCTTATTCCAATAAGTCTTGCTGTCCTGGGTTTCAGTCTTTAGCATTTCGGGACAAAGATTGTATTAAACAATTTTTCTTCTGTGGTGTGAAATGTAATGCCACAATTTACGGCCTGAAAATAATTGCTCAGCAATTTACTTAAAAAAACTCAACAACAAAGACGGAGGTATATCTATTTGTATGTCTGTCTAAACCACTAACATTGGTTATTATTTTATTAAAGTGTGTACAATACTTACGGTAACAAATATTTTTAGTTGTATCTGGAAAGGACTGTTTTTCTAATAGTATAGAAATGAATAGAAGTCCTACCTTCATTAGTTTCAAAATTGTATAGCTCTATTTCAAAGAGTATTAGGCATTGTTAAAGAAGTTTCTTCACCTTAAGTTTCCTGTGGCAGAGTCTCGGGCATCAAATCTTACAAAACCAATTTATTCAGATGGTGCATCAGAAAAGGAGCTCAAGCTGAGTGCTTCAGGAGAGGGACCCCCCTCAGTTGTTTACCTGTATCTTTTAAGACCTCACAGTCTATTCCATATATCTGTTTACAGAACATAATACACGACCTCTTATCTAATCAAGTTCTGGTGGTTACTTCTTTTTCTTATTGATCGGCTCTGTACTTTTCTCCAATGAGGATCTCCGTTTATCTTCTGCTGTCCTTCGATAAGATGATTTCAAAGGTTCAACCTGTTTTTTGACTAGTTTGGTGCCTTTTCATTGTGACTTAAGCAAATGTTCGGCATTCTTTTTTGACTAGTTTTGGTGCCTTCTTGTTATGACTGAGAAATGGTTCATCTTAAAGTTTTAGTTATGGCTTGTGGCCTAAGGCCACAGTACTCCAGTCATTCATGCTAAGTTAAACAAAACGAGTTTTAAATCAACCTAATTTTAAGGAATCACACAACTAATTCTAAGTAAACTAACTTAATCCCCAACAGGCATCCGTATCATCTGGGCTGAGTTAACCTTGGTCAGCAGCTCAGCCACCGGCTCACTCACCCCCAGCCGAATTGGGGAAAGAATCAGAAGGGCAAAAGTGAGAACTTGTGATAAAAGCAGGTAAAGACAGTTTAACAGGTAAAGCAAAAACTATACATGCCAGCAAAGCAAAATAAGGAATTAATGCACTACTTTCCACCTTCAGGCACATGTTCAGCCATCTCCAGGAACATACCCAGGGCTTCATCAGTCATAATAGTTATTTCAGCAGACAAACACTGTAACTTTTGTAAGTCTCCAGAGAAGGAGACTCCACAACCTCCCTGGGCAGCCTGTTCCAGTGCTCCGTCACCCTCACAGTAAAGAAGTTTTTCCTCGTGTTGAGGTGGAACTTCCTGTGTTCAAGTTTATCCCCGTTGTCCCTTGTCCTATCACTGGGCACCACTGAAAAGAGACTGGCCCTATCCTCTTGACACCCACCCTTTGGTTATTCATGGACATTGATAAGGTCCCCTCTCAGCCTTCTCTTCTCCACGCTAAAGAGACCCAGGTTCCTCAGCCTTTCCTTGTAAGAGAGATGTTCCAGTCCCTTAATGATCCTCATTGCCCTCCGCTGGACTCTCTCCAGTAGTTCTTTGTCTCTCTTGAACTGGGGAGCCCAGAACTGACCATAATATTCCAGATGTGGCCTCACTAGGGCAGAGTAGAAGGGGAGGAGAACCTCCCTTAACCTGCTGGTTGCACTCTTCTTGATAGGATACCACGATACTGTTGACCTTCTTGGCTACAAGAGCACACTGCTGGCTCATGGTTAACTTGTTGTCCACCAGGACTCCCAGGTTCTTCTCTGCAAAGCTCCTTTCCAGCAGGTCAAACCCTAACTTGTACCGGTGCGTGGGGTTATTCCTCCCCAGATGCAATGGGCAATGAGGAGAATCAGCTATTTCAATAATCTTCCCAAGGAAGTGGTGGATTCTCCAACATGGAACACTTTTAAGATTCAGCTGGACAGGGTGCTGGGCGGTCTTCCAAGTTGTAAAGTGCTACTAACACCTCTTTTTTTTTTCCACTTTCTTATTCTATGTGGCTTAGTAGACCTCGTGCTCTCTTGCTTTTCATTTCTTCCAGCAACAAACCCATACTTCTCAGCAAAATAGAGTACTGTAAATGCTCTATACCACCCATCCACGAGCGAATAACCAGTTTGTAGCATGGTATTGTGTAATTGCAGCATTTGGAAGGCATTTGAATACAACAATACAGTTTAAAACATTATACAGAATATTATAAAATACTGCAATTTGGAAAACATTCCTTACAGTCAAAACTTGGATAGATCTGTTTTGGTTTTGCAAAGGGATGTCTTGATTGTGAGAAGAAATTTCTGGTGAAAGATAGCGATTTTTTGTTTGGTGGAAAAAGTCATTAGAGGATCTTGGAAATGAAATATGAAAAAAAAATATAGACAAGATAAAACTTATTAATATTTTTAACAGATCATTTGAACATCTGCCCTTCCCTTCATTGGCTTCCTGTCTAATGAACTGTAGCCTCTTCTAGACAGAACTTGAAGTTTGAGGAACATGTGGTTAGACAGTAACTGTTGTAGAATTTGTGTCTAGAGCAAATTACAGATAATAAATAGAGCTAAATGACATTAAGAGGAGTCTTTGCATTAATTTGATTGAGGCCTGACTCATCATCCACAGAAAACTAAATTAAATATGAAACCCACCAGTACTGCTGTAATCACAGAAACAAAATCCTGTCAGTTGACAACGAAGTCAGTACTAGTTGGCAGTAACTTCAGAGGAATTATCCATGGATCAGGCACCATATGGTAAGTTTGAAGTCTAATGCAATAGTCCGAAGAATCTGATTGCTCTTTAAGCTGTCCACTTGCTGCTGGGGGATTATCTACTTCTGGTTTTCTCTTTGATTAGGGAGCTAGTTCCTGAGCATTATTTTAGATGAACTATTTTTTTTTGTATTACAGAATACCAAATTTCTAACTGTTTTAACTTCTGAGAACACCTAAGATACCTTTTGTGGAGAAAGACTTGCACTCTTCACATCACAGAGTGGAGAAGGCGTTCTCTGTACAGTTGATTGCCCTGCTTATAATCATTTGAATAATTTGTTAAATGTTGATATATAAGGAAAGTTGATCATCGGGTATATGTTAGAAATCAATAATTGTGAAATACATGCTTTTTGGAGATCTTGAATGTGAAGAACTCATTTGTCTATTCTTTATTGTGATGTAAATGATTAAATCTGTTTATTGTTTCCATTTAAACAAGTATGTAATTACACCCTTAACATTTTTGCAGATATCAGCCAGTGACCCTTGCTATCCTTTTTTATATATGACTTTTAAAAGCTGCTGGTTATTACATGAGAAATGCAATTGGAAGAAAAAGAAATTCCATATAATTCTCTTTTTTTTGTGTATGTTTTAGGGAAGCTGGGAGAAGCGAATTCTAAAAAGTCTAAACAGCATGTGCACAGAACTTGGTATCCCACTAGCACAGAAGGTAATGTGTTACTCACTTTCTGTTGCCAAACTGACAATTTTTTTTAAATTAAGCCTTGTCTTGCACTCTTATAATGTGATGTTGTGATGTTAATTTTACACATGGTTATCAAGAGCTGCAAGGCCAGTATCCAAATAAAGTTAATACAGAATAATTTTCAGGAATAGTGGCAATATATGCATCAGCTCAACTTGGAAAAAGGTGAAGTCTATAGGTCTTATTTGCTGTTGCAGTAATTATCATCATGAAGGAAGAGCATGTTGGAAAGCTAACTGCTACATTCATTGCTCTTTACAGAGCATTTTTGTGTGCAAACTCAGCTGTATAGCTTCTAGCTGCATAGCCTGTGCACAATAAAGACAAACCTCTATGTGCTGGAGAAAGTTATGGTTGGACTGGTACTTTAGGAGAGATGCTGGTACATTGCTAACTTTGTTTGTCGTTCGTTCTGCTCTGGTTTATTTCTTATTAATTTAAAGGCTATAATTTTAAAGGTCATGAATTTGGGGAATAAGGTTAGGGTGTTGTTGTTCTTTATCTTTCTCCTGTTCTGTATCTGTGATAGGTAGCAGAACCTCTGTGGTTCATCATATGAGCTAAAGGGTGCAGCTGTGTTTGCTTTTCATGACTGCGCCAGGGACAGGAATTTGATGACAAAGTCCAACAGCTCTATGGAATGAGCAGTAAATCTTCAGGAATATGAAACTGACTACTAAATAGCCTAAAATTTGTTAGTAAACACATGAAATGATTTGATGGGCTTTTTCCCTTGAACTGAACCTTGGACTTCCTACAGTAGAATATACCTTCAGGCTGGGGATAATTTGTAAGCAAAGCAAGTTTGTGTTGCTAGCAATCTATTTTTTTTAAACTGTTACATTAAATACTATATTCGAAATAGGCATGGTTTTACTTATTCTGTTAAAAAAAAAAAAAGAAGAGTTATTTTCTTTTGCCTTTCAGAGGCCTGTAAGTGAACAGAAGGAACTGCTTAATAAATGGAATGAAATGGGAACTGATGAGCCAGGTAAAGCCAACTGAATTTGTGCATTAAATTTTTGTACATAGAAAAATAGCTATGCATCTTATTTATCAGTCGAAGATTAATGTAATCACATCAAGGTAAACAGATTTCAATCTTTTTTTTCTCACAGATAATGTGTCAGGATGCATAAATAAATACACACGTCATTGTTATTTTAATTCAAGTTATTGCACTAACTTTGAATGGTCACTGAGAAGTTATGGTGTAATAATCCTCATTCCAGTGCTGTATAGAGCACCTATACACCTAGGGCACAGCTCCTCTTAGGGTAAGCTCAGGCTGATAGAAACAAAAATAGTCAGAACTATACATAATTAAGCTCAGATGTTTTATTAACAAAAGATTAAAATGACACTTGCACAGAATAGTCAGTCATATTATACTTTGGGAGAGCAAGGGTAACTGTTTTGTTAGTTCATATCCGAGTTCCTTAAAAGACATGATTTTGCAAACATACTGGTTTCTGTTGTGGTACCACCTCTGTGATTGCAAATATGTTACATGGATTGTCTAGACCCTGTTTTTATTTGAGAGCAGTACATTTAATTCAACAATCTGTGCTATTAAATAACCATCTTTTCACAGAATCATAGAACATTTTCAGCTGCAAGAGAGCTTCAAGATCATCGAGTCCAACCTTTTCCTAGCCCTATTAACACCACTAAACCATGTCCCTCAGTGCAACATCTACTTGTCTCTTAAACCCCTCCTGGGATGGCGACTCAACCACGTCCCTGGGCAGGCTGTTCCAATGCCTGGCAAACCTTTCAGTAAAGAAATTTTTCCTGATATCCAACCTGAACCTCCTCTGGCTCAGTTTAAGGCCATTTCCCCTTGTCCTATCACTCGCCACTAGGGAGAACAGACCAACCCCTGCCTCACTACAGTCTCCTTTCAGGTAGTTATAAAGAGCGATAAGGTCTCCCCTCAATCTCCTCTACTCCAGGCTAAACAGCCCCAGATCCCTCAGCTGTTCCTAGTACAACATATGCTCCAAATCCTTTACTAGCTTGGTAGCCACCTCTGTACCCTCTCTAGCACATGTCTCTCCTGTGTTCAAGAATGGTTCTGTTTAAAGACTTAGACGGAATGAGTAACAACTTCACGTGACTACTGTTCACTTACTTGGGGTTTACAAAACTAACTCACTAACAGTATCATAATCTTGGAGAATATGTGGTGGTTGTAGCCCTGATATTTGTTATAAAGTTATCTGAATCTTTAATGTTATTGAAATAGGTAAATTGTATTATAGGTATGGAAAAATCGCATGGCTTTTTCATCTCTTGGTTTTAACGTAGCTTCGTTGAAATCTTATTTCAGATCTAAGTCTCTTCCGGCCTGTTTATGCACCTAAAGATTTTCTTGAGGTAGGCATTTTTTGAACAATGCCTCAGCCATTGACTTGCATCCATTACAGTCTTTTATGTGAAATGGGAAAAATAATTAAGAGTATTTCAAACAATTTGTCCTTTATAGCAAGTGCAATTTGGCATGCTTTTTACAACTCAGTATTTTGTTTTGTAAGTGAAACATGATTGTCTCTTTGCTTAACTGCACTTTTAAATCATACTTGTGATAAATTTAGTTTTCTCCAAAGACCAGTTTGGAGACAACTTTCTTCCTCTGAGAGCCATTCTCCAACAAATTTCTAAGTCATTTTACTTAGATAAAGTAAGTAAGAAATCAAACATGAAACAGAATTGTGTGGAACTTGGAAGCTTTTGTCTGTAATCAAACCAAACCATTAAAAAAACTGGTGACTGCTGAATCTTTATAGTCAGAAATTACAGTATTACTTGTCATTTGGTATAGTTCAAGCACAGAACATCCTAGTAAAACAGAACTTGCTTTACCAGCTGTGCCTAGATTGTAAGTCAATGATGGACAATAAACAATGCTGATGACAGCGTACTTAATGATGACACAGTAGGAGATTTTGGATTAAAATATGATTGAAAATATAATTGAAATATCCTGGATATTGTAGCCATCAGAATTATACTCCTAGCTTTTGAACTAGCTTTGATGAATTTTAGTCAAAGCATTGCTGTGTAGCCAGCACTTAATCTCATATGTGAAAAATTATTTCTGCTTTTTTATTTCATAATATGATCGATCTTTTCAAAGTAGAATATGTTTGTTTCTTTAAAAAAATGACTCCTTTTTGATTTGAAAACGTTGAGATATAATTTGATAATTTGGGCCTATATGCATATGATAGTTGCAGGAAGTGGTTTTATGCTGAACGTACTGTTCGTAACCCTGATGAGAACAAGAACAAGAGTTCTGAATGTAAATTTCTGAATATATGCAAGGAATGACAGACCTACCATTTTAAAGGTACTGATGAATCTTCGCAACCCAAATTATGAAAATGGAGAACAGCCTAGTTTCAGAAATCATCTGGGGCTAATTCAGGTTCCGCTAAAAGTTAAGGATATTCCAGAATTGGTAAGTATATTTTTTGTTACAAGAGGTTTCTGTAAGAATTATTTTGCCTTGCTAATGAATAAGATTCTAAACAATAAGGAAGAATATTAGTATCACGGTAAGTTTCTCCTTTTGAAAGTGAAAATCAATTGAAATATATAGTTAAAGTGCAGAGCATTAAAAAGTTCTAGGAAAAGACAGTTTTAATGAAAAATAAAACATAAACAGTAAATTATCTGCCAGTAGGAATGTTTTAATTTAATGCCACACAGGTCTGATTTGTCAAAAATATACTTCTGTACATATTACTTATTTTTTTTCTATACAAGAAACTTTAAATATGTAGTTTATTGTAATTCTTCCATTTTATTTGACACTGTACAAGAGCAGTAACCTGACAATCAGTTAGCTTCTGATTTTCTTCTCAAAGTAAGTTAGATCCCTTTATCATCACATTGTAAGTGCAAGTGAACGCTTTGCTGCTAGTATTTATAATTGGAAAACAGGAGAGCTCTTCCTAATGCTTCACTGACAAGACTCTTGAGGATTTTATGCTAGGAGAAAAACTTACACCTGGATTGGAAAAGAGCTGGGAATTAGAGATCCTTAAATTGGTCCTTAATTAACCGCTTTATTACATGCTGGTATAGCTCATAGTTGACATGAAAACCGAGGCCTATAACTAAAGCTAGAATAAGAATTGATGTGAGACTCTTCTGTTTAAAAAACTGAGCTTATACTTCATATGTATGCGTTTTAAAGAACTGCATTTGGTTTAGAAAATATTTGTATTAAGTCTTTTAGAAGAAATCTCCAGTGATTTAGAGATTTAAATACTGCTAATTACTGTTTTATGGTTTTGTTTCTTTTCAGAAAGAAGACTTCAGTGAACTAGGCTTAAATATAGGACAGCTGGGTATTGATGATTCAGCCCAAGTGCCTCCTGGTTAGTTTCAGTTATTTAGATAGAACACTAAAGAGTAGAATACTTTGCAATTATGAAGTAATTTGTGTATTTTTTCCCCACAATAAACCATAAATATTTGTCCTGTAATTACGATTGTATTGATTTTCTTAGTAAAATATAGCTAATAGTAGAAAACATTGTGAATATGAAGGGTCAGATTTGGAGAAGATTTTAAATCATTGCCTTAAGTTGAAAATCTGTTAATTTCAGTGGATTTGAACACTTCAGGAGCTAGAGAACCAAATTACCCATCTCCAAAAATACAGAAAATATCAATAAAAGTTAAGACAACTAACAGACAGATACATATATATATATACACACACATCTTTTTAAAGAACTATCTTTAAGAAAATACTACAGAAAATATCTGTATATTAATATTTAGTAGCTTATATAGTGCCCAATTTCTGTTATTTTTCCATGTATGCAGTTATTCCTGTAGAAGCAAGTTTTAAAATTGTATTTCCATATAAAAATGGAAAACACTATACTATGAAGTGCTTTATCTTTTTTAAATGGAGATTTACCTGATTGAAAGTCTAGGTTCATGTAGTATAGTGCTGCTTTGGCATTTGTGGCCTTCAGACAACAAAAGTCTATAGTATTATTTCTAATTAGTTTTTGAAAAAGAACGTTGATACTGAGCAGATTAATTTTTACTGACAATTAGTAGTAAAAATCAGCTGAATGTCATGGTGTGTAATAAAAATATAAAATACATTCTAGCTGGAGTGTAGGGGTTTTTTTCATTTATTTTTTGCCATTCTTTTCTATTTCTTGATTTTCTAGAGTTCTTTGAAAATGAACATGTACGTGTTGGACAGAAAGGTATGAATCTGTTTTCATCTGTAATAAACTGTCAGTAGTTAGGAATGCATTTAGTAAATCTCTATCTCATCTATGTGTACCTCTTAGAATTTTAAGAATTTAGGCAAACACAAAACATTGTCAGTAATACCATTGTAATTTAGACAGAGACAGTCAGTAATACTGTTGTAATTTAGACAGAGACAGAAAAACAAGCACTTGCAGTCTGCCGGTAGCTACAAGATAAATAGCTCTGCAGATATTTCATTAAAAATGAAATAGAAAGCAGAGAGACATAACTTTTTGGTGATAGCTTAACTCATGTCACTACTGAATTTAATTTTAAAATCAAAAGACTCTGGACTCCCTTCTCTGCACACCAAGTTCTCATTAGTGTAATGGGATTTACGCCTGTGCGTCAGAACAGTTTTTTTAATGATTATTTCCAATTGCAGAACTTGCAAAAATACTGCATTACTTAGCCACTATGGAAAAGTCACTAACTTGTCTCTGTATACTGCTTTTTCTGAAGAAGTTCCAGGATTATTTTTTAGATTAAGAAATAACCTACAAAAGAAAAGATCAAAGAAATGATCATGTATTAGCTCAAGTTTGCATATAGAAGAAACGTATAAGGAATGTTTGAAATCCATCAGTATCTGCTCCTTACTGTCTCTTGTGATTCTCGCTGAACATTATCACCATCAAAGAAAAAAATAGAGTGGATACCATCCTCAAAGCCCTCTATCCTGGTTTGTGGATTGTGGGTTTTTTTTTGTTGGGGTTTTTTTGTTGTTGTTTTTTTTTTTTAATTGCAGTAACAAGAGTGACCTTTCCTTACTTCTCCTTTTGTGGACCTCTTTCTATCCTTCATTGTCTGTTTTCTGATCCAAGAGCAACTCATTAGGATACTGTCTGTCTCTCTGTTCTTTTCCGGTTCTTCCAAATATATTCCCTATCCGAACTTCCTGAGCCAGTCATTCAACTCCACAATGTAATTCTTATTCACCTCATGTCTATGTAGAGCAGCCCCTATTACAGAGATTGTCTTCGCTTTTCCTATATGCAAAGACACAAAATTCTGTACAAATGTACGCTAAGAGTCTTGACCGTAAACTGAAATCTCTGTTACTTCAGTGGGAATCCTACTGTGTGCTCTTTTGGGTGTTGATTATGACCTTGGTTGCAAAATGTATTGATTTTGCTTTTGTATTAGATGTATTGCCAAGAATGAGGAATGAGGTTTTAGTGTAGTCAGTAGAACCCATCTTTTATAGAGAAAACTACTTTTTAATATTTTGTGTCTCAGTAAGATAAAATAAGGTAAACATTCTTGGACACTGAGATGAATCTCAGTCTTTTTCTAAAGTTTTGTGGGGAATATAGGAATGTTTTTTTTCTTCTTGCCCTCTTTATTTAGGAAAAAGGATCACACACCATTTGTGTTAGAGTTCTGCGGGTTAAACAGAACATTGGCAGACTGGTCTGTTCAGTATTTAAGAAGAGAGAGAAGGAGGGAGGAATTAGTTAAAAAGATTTATGATTCCAAACCTCATGTCAGGGTAGATTTTGTTCCTATCAAATTTAGTGAAATTTAGAAAAGCCAGTTGTTTCTGAGAGACTTCAGGAAAAAAAAACAATGGGTGTGGATTTGGAAACTTCTAAGTACCAGCATAACACCTATCTAATGTCTAGGTAATCTCACAGAAATATTCTTCCAACTTTCTCTCTGTTGTGAAAGACATTTCGGATATGAGGATACAGTTAATCACATAACCTCGATGGGAAATAACATTTCTACCAGATAAGGCTAGCTAAAGATGCATGTCTTTTAAGTTTATAGATTTAAGTAAAGCCTGGAGATGATCTGCTCCAAGGTATGTACAGTATTGTATTCAGGATGAGGCCCTCATGACAGAGTAGCCTAAAGCTTCACAACAATGACTCATCTAAGCAAATCTGTCAACAGAAGAGTATTTGGTTTATGTCAATCTGAAGGAAAAACAAAATCTTTTGAGAAAGAAAGCCTTAAAACTCCAAGTATGTATACCAATAATGAGAGAACATGACAGTACACTCTCAAATGGAAAATTCTTGCCCCAGGTTTATCTGTGAAGATATTTGTATAGTTAACATAAAAATAGGGGAGATTAAAAAAAAAAACAAAAACCAAACCCATGAGCGGCAATCTCTTATGTGAGCTGAGATACCTCTCGCAGTTAAACAAGTATTTTCTGGGTATATACAGTGGCTTGTTCCACTTGATGCCGACCTACAAGCTGCAGCTGTCTTTGATATGGTCATAGATCCATACTAAGAGGATGCATACTAAGTGCTATTTTGTGACAGAAGGTAGTAACCTTGCTTATTAATACCAATTGCCTTGTTTCCCAAGGAACTACTTCAAAATTGCATTATGGAAACCAGGCCTTTTAGAGTTTTTTTTTTCCTATTAGCTATTGCTTACAGCATAGAAAACCAGTCTGTAAAGTTAAAAATTAAAGTATTTGGTAGTTTGATAAACTTTGGAAATCTTAAACATTAATTCATTACGTGCTTTGTTTCTTAGTTTTAGCAGAGCAAGATAGTGCTGCAGCTCAACAATATGTTCGTCAGGGATGTCCAACAGCACTCCGGGCTGATCTGTGGGCCCTCATTCTCAATATTTCTAATCAGCCAGAGGTAAGGAGCAAAATGAGAGTGAAATAAGAGGATAAGGTGAAAACACAAAAGTGCAAGCACATATCTTCTAGTGACGTTTTTCCAAAACAGAAATGCTCTACTAACTTGTCACAGAAACTTATTGAGAAAGTGTCTTATGTTGAGAAATGTAAACTTGCCTGTGAAAAACTCCATGCTCTGATGATGTATTTTAGACTCTTCCCTAATTTTTAAAAAAATACATGAGTAAAATACTGTAGAACAAACTGTTCAATTGATCTGGCTAGCTCCTGAGATTTTCCTGTATGATGCTGACATTTTCAGAAGGGAACAAGAAACTCTCTTATTTTTTGCTGTTTTATACAAAGAAGGTGTTTTTCCTGGCTATTTGAACCTGTGATCATATGCATTCACATACCTTGTAAATTGCTTTATATATTATTGCACGTATTTTACACATGCACAATCAAAAAAGACATGAAGAGGAACTAGTAAGATGTGCATTGTTTTCATGCTCCCATGTACAGCAGCAGTTTTCCATAGTACCTTATCTTTGATGCAAGTCCTCAACAGTGAAATTTTTTGCAGTAGCCAAAGCCATGCTGTAGTCAATATATCTAATATACCTTAAAAAGTTAAATCTCTTTTAAAATCTTTGCAGAATTGTGAATGCTTTGGTACAAGGCTTTTATTTCAATAAAAAATACCATGTATACATGTAAACTTGCTCATAAATGTGAAAATTTTAGTGTTGCATGTCCTTTGAGGATGTAGCCATTTTCTCGTAATACTGGGGCATTTATTGATAAGTACATAGTACAATCATAAGATCTTGCCCTTAAAAACAAATGTAAATCTTGTTCATTGACAGCTTACCTAAGGAGTTGAGGTTATTTGGTCTGTTATTAGAATTACTTAGTTTATTTCTTTTTGAAAAAGTAAAATAGGCTTTTGTTTCGAGTAAATAAGAGATTGAATTTCCTATAGGAGAAAGAGCTGTTGAAATGGTAATGAAATATTATACTTCTTACTTAAGATGCTCAACACTAGATTTAAGGTATTTTAAATTATTGGGACAGCTTGAATTTTAGAAGTCTTTCTCTTTATGAGACCAGACGTATTAGAGATGTGAAATTAATGTTGTTGGTTATGTTACATCTGTTTATATTCTGTTAAATGCAGCATGCTCTAAGGGGGATTTTTATCTTAATGTGGAAAACAAAATAATTAAATAAAACCCCTAGGTATTCTATTTTGTTTACTAACAGTCAAGACAATAATGAGGAAAATGATAAAATCTTTCATGGTCATGAGTTGTTACAGAAATAGATTTATTAAAGTCTATTTCCTGAAATTCGCGTGGACGATTTTCAACAGTTACTTTTTCTGAAGCTATTATCTGTCTATTAATAGATCTGTCAGCCACACTGTTAGGTCCTATAAAATTTAACTCTAGTTTATAGTTGGGTTTAATATGTGTTTACACTATTCATGAACTGTGAATATTTTATATGTTCTCAAAAGGTTGGTCTCTACTGTCAAGGTATTAACTCAATTTGCTGTTAAGTGAGCTAGAGAACAGTACATTAGCTGTTTGATCACAAGTGCCCGTGTAGGTGCCTTTATTGTGTAATAAACAGTAATTCAGCTCCAACTTACTGCAAGGATGCATATGGACACTTAGGGCAGCTAATACGTTATGATTGACGTAATATTTTACCTTGAGAGAACTTTCTACACGCTTACAAATGACACTCATCAACTGTAGATGAAGAAGAAAAATAAACTATGCACGCATACAGTATTCTGAGATTCAGTGCAGTAGACATTCTGCCCTAGGAGACATTCTACAGGATCCAGAGCCTCGATACTGAACTGAGTGGATTGTGTGTAGGGCATTGTTGGTGAGACAAAGTTTCCTGGTGGTGCTGAAAGAACTCTAGAATGCTGAGAATAAGTGACTGGAAAATAGTAACGATAATGTCAGAAAAAACTGGTGAGGATGGATGAGGTGATGCAGGCTGCAAATCTGTCACTACTTTGAGACTGTTGAAAAAAAGGATTGGAAAACAATAAAATACAAAATCAACCATCCCTCCTCGCAAAGAACAGAAATTATCTAGTCTTTGTACAAGATACTCTGTGTTGGGAGAAAATCATCTAAGCTGGTGAAATAAGTGCATATGAATGGTTTTCTATTGTGCTAACCTGAAATTGTTTCTTCTAATGTAATAGCTATCAGAACCTTTTATCTATTTCTCAAGACTATTTTTGCATAGCATAGTACTTATGTAGCATAGATTTGTTATCCTTGGCTCTAAGTTAGAGTTGTTTTATGGACTTTGAGTACTTAAAATATGGATGCACTGGAAGGATAGGCTTTCTGACTAAGGCTTAGCAGGCTGCCCATAGCTCAGATGTGTTACTATAGCTGTGTAATGCGCTCAATGTCCACAGTTCATTTTAAGCATTGCATTTACGAGTGTTTCACAGAAGTAAGGCTTTAACTACTGCCAGAGCACTAACACCCTGAGAAGTTCTTCTTCCATATACTGAATACATCAGTTTATTTTTTGTAAAGTATAGCAAAGTAGTCTTCATATACATGTAGCTGTTTTATGATCTGCTATATTTCGTATGGACTTTATTGATTTATCTAACACTTCTCTACCTCTTGTGTTCTGTTCCTCAGTAGGAGTTGAATTGTGTGGTTACAAAGATTTCTTGCTATAATATTTCTGATTTGCTGTTTAGGCTCTATTACATTTCTAACTGTAGAGATCTGTAGCTCATAAGGACTGTGAATTTCCTTTCTTTAATATAAAACATTATGAGGGTTTGGTATGGGTGGCATAGCGTGTGTGTTAGCATCCAATGTTGTTGTTTGCAAAATTTTATTCAGTCAAGCCCAGCTTCTGTATAAAGCTAATATACAGCCAAGCGAGGGATGATGGCAGCAATCTAGCCTCGTAATCGTAAAAATGGTAAACTGTAAGCTCTGTACATAGAATTATTTAGAAATGCGTAAACACATTGTGTGGCAATGAATTGTGTATTAGTTTTCATGTGTAATGGTACATTTTAGAGGAACCGTGTTAAAGGAGTATTTTTAAGGTTGCAAAATCAAACATATAAAAGCTGAATAGTATCACAGTTAATATTGTTTATGTAAACAGTTTAATTTGCTGTGTATATATGATTTTGAATCACACAATTGCAGTTTTTTCCTGTGGGATGTCTGCCTCATTGATTGCACAAAATGATTGGCACATGCCTTCTGAGAATCTGTTTAATATTATTTTTCTTTCCTCCTGTTCAATGTGTTATCCCATTGTTTACTCACTGCTTAGAAAACAAAGTTGTTTATCATCTCATAGGCTTTTTTTTTTTTCCTAAGTTTTTTGAGTTAGTGGGTTGAAAATAAATCTTAATTCTGAAAATTCTGGCATGCAAAAATTAGTAATGCTTTGCTTCACTGCAGCGTTTACTAAATATAATTTCCTACATTTAAAAACTTAATAAATAGGATAAATAGGCGAGGTGGTAGGTACGTAATAGAGCATTGTGTAACTCTATGCCTTATCAGAAGGGGTTTTTATTTGAGGATCAGTAGCCCAAGGTAACCACTGTACCATTCAAACAGGAGGGAAGTCAGTAGCAGTAATGGGCTGTCATCATCTTTGACTGGCGAAAGATACACTTTACAAGTGAATTTCACAGGTTAGTCTAGTAAAAGGAGAACAAGCTTGCATCCTCTTCAAGGATTTGCCAGGAGGGACTTCATTTGGTCATTATCTCTTTGTGTAATTTGATTCATTTTTTGATTTGTAGTAGCTTCTGATACTTCTGTTCCAAAATCTACAGCTCACCTAATTGATGCTGGTTGTCATTCTTTAGGCTTCATCCAATTCTCATAAATCTTAGTGCCTCCTTTCTAGACTCCCCAGTGTCAGTCTTTCTTCATATTCCTAATTCTCTGCTTCACTAACTCATTTCTTGTATTAGATTTGAGAGGCAAGTGTAGACAGTATAATCATGTGATGAGGGTAACCTGAAAATGAATCACGAGCTGCCTACAGTTCAGCAGTGAGAGTGCAGCTCCAGAATTTCATGACAGGCCACAGGAGGACTGTGCCTGCACAGAGGCTCCTGAGTAATCCAAACCTTAATTTCAAAGGTGAGTCACCAGATTCTGCTTAAATAGCTTTGCCGGGTACTGCTGAAAGATACTGTTCTCTCTTGCCTGTGAGCTACTTTCAGAGCTGCCCTTTCTGTATGCTCTCAGGTGGATACAGTACGAGTTTTTTGGGTGGAAATTTTGGTGTGTGACTTTGTAAGTTCAAGAGGACTAGGGACTGCAATCTTAAATCTACTTTGTTTCAACTTGGAAAGATGAGTATATTTGGAGGTGCATTATAAAAAAAATATATATAATTTTAAGAAAAGATACAGTCTATATAAAAATACAACACATTTTTAACAAGGAAGATGTTGCAAATCAAGATTATATTAAGATTTGGCAGACAGAGAAGAAATGTTGAATCAGATGAAAATGGTTAAGATTTTGGTTTTATAGTTGAAAACAGTCTAAGAAAAATACCGTTTTTCTGGACAGTCCTCAAACTTGGTAGTAGTTACCTCACCTGAAAGAAGAAATGCAGCCAATAAAATAGTGAAATGAGACTTGAATTTTTTTGAAACTAGAGTGAAGCTCTTAAAAACTTTCCTCACTTGTGAGAAAAACTAGTGACTGAGCAAGAGTCATATGGCTCAAAGAAAATCTGTGACCAATCTTGTTTATGATTCAGCTTTAAGGAATATAATACAGCATGAATCATAAGCCTCTTGTCTTACTAAGAGATATGGGCAAGATCCCTGTAGTCAAGTTGCTGCTGAAAAACTGGTGTGATTCTCAAGCCAAGTTTTCATTTTACATTGCAGCAGTCATAATTTAAGAGAAAATGAACAACAAGTAATGAATTAACCACTCTAGGAATAAAGGTTTTATGATTGTTTTTGCTTTGCAGATTCCTTTTTAGTAATTTCAGATTGATTTCCCAATCTTTTTCTCATGAGTTCTAGTTCAGGTAGAGAGCTTGTCCTTCTGGTCTTTTTGATAAGTTATTGAACTGTTAAAATATTTAAGTATTGCAATGTAAATTTGCTGATCAGTTTTTCAGGGTTGAGTTTTGAGTTGTGTTTGAAATTTTAGTTCATGCTGAAATTGTAACAGCAACAGCAAATGGTGTTTGATTTTTTTTTTTTTTAATTTATTTTTTTTTTGAGTAATGTTTGAGTTAGCCTAGTAGATTTTTGTAAGAACAAAGGAGAAGCTATTATTTCTGGAAAAAAAAAGAAAAGTTGATGAACTGTTGACCTTTTTCATTTAAAGTCATATTGAAGAAGTATTCAACTTAATTGTAGAGAACTTGCATTCAGTTTCTGCAAGTTGCTGGAGAATCTGAGTCCGTTGCTCTCTCTTTTAAGACAGTGCTCCAAACATCAGGTTGCTTTTTCTTACCACTTTTTTTTAATGGCTTGAAGTATTTACCTCCATTGAAACAATTAAGGAGGAAAATTGGGAAGCATCTATTTTCAGAAATTGTACAATCTTTTAGTTAAGACTAAGTAATTAAAATCTTTATTCTCAGACAGTAATTGCTCTGTATTCTAATAAGTAGATATTTTTTTAAATCAGCACGGAAGTCTCAAGGGTGGGAAATGGAAAGTTTAGCTTTGCTAAAACAAAAAGAAATGTTACAAAATGATTTAAATACGCATGTCATTCTGGATTAATGAATATCAATTCCTCTATTCTGGTTAAACCTGTTTTAATTTTTGAATTCTAAAAAAGCACATGGGGGTGCTGGTTGATTAAAAGCTTCACATGACCCAGCAATGTGCGCTGGCAGCCCAAAAAGCCGACTGTATCCTGAGCTGCATCAAAAGAAGTGTGGCCAGCAGGTCAAGGAAGGTGATTCTTCCCTTCTACTCTGCTCTCATGAGACCCCACCTGGAGTACTGTGTCCAGCTCTGGAGCCCCAACATAAGAAGGACATGGACCTGTTCGAGTGGGTCCACAGGAGAGCCACAAGGATGATTAGAGGACTGGAGCACCTCTCCTATGAGGACAGGCTGAGAGAGTTGGGATTATTCGGTCTGGAGAAGAGAAGCCTCTGGGGACATCTTCCAGTATCTGAAGGGGGCCTACAAGAAATCTGAGGAGGGGCTTTTTACAAGGGCTTGTAGTGATAGGATGAGAGATAATGGCTTTAAACTGAAAGAGAGTAGATTTAGATTAGATAGGAGGAAGAAATTCCTTACTGTGAGGGTGGTGAGATACTGGAACAGATTGCTCAGGGAAGTTGTAGATACCCCATCCCTAGATGTGTTCAAGGCCACGTTGGTTGGGGCTTTGAGCAACCTGGTCAGAGGTGTTGGAACTGGATGATCTTTAAGGTCCCTTCCAACGTGAACCATTCTATGATTCTATGAATTTAAATTTCTTTCAGCAATTTTCTGTTTTTCTTTTATGGGAGTATACTGTTCACTGGCTATTGGCATAAACTGTAACATGCATAATTGCAATTAACATGATTCTTTGCATTTCAATTAATACTGCAGTTGAATTAAGGCATAGGAGGTTGAAAAACATTTCAAGAAATTAATAACAATTATGGTTCAATATGATGCCATAAAACCGCATTAAAAAAAACAAACCAACTTACTCTGAAACTATCACTCTAAACTCATGATGTCAGTATAGTGGAGCATCATTTATGAATATTTTTTCCTGCGCTTTGTACATTCAGTGAAGTCACTCCTTGTATACCAAAGTCTATTCTAAGTGTGAATAAATCAGCAGCAATTAAACTCAATACCAAGTTATTCTGACTGTTAAGATGAATGAACCATGTACTTGAGTGATTACTTTTTAGTTGTGGTTTTACAATAATTTTAACAATAACAGGAAAATCTATGGACTCTTCTAAGCAAATGTAAAATATAATGGAATGGCTAATTCAGGAAGAAAGTTAGTGCAAAACACAGGGCTAGTGATAACTTGTGACTTGGAGTCACTGTGTGACCTCAGGTGAAAGCATTTTAAGAAACTTTAAACTTGCTTCTGCATATACATTTAAAGTATGGTCTATATGTGTGTAGCAAAAGATTATTCTCTCGCTTCATACCACTTCCATTTCCAATTTCCAAACAGCCTTTAGCAGGTGTTTAAGGCAGTTCTAGAGAACTAGGAAATGGTAACAGGAAACCATGAGGTTATTAGAATCTCTTTCTCTAGTTACGATAGGTTAGTAGTTGCATTATCTAGTACCCTTGTAGCAATGAGTTTCATTGGTCCATTTTTGATGTGGAAGCACTTGTGTGTACAACAGAAACTGCTTAGCATGAAAAAGAAGCTTGGAGGGGGGTTGTTTGATTGGTTGGTTGGTGGGGTTTTTTTTTGTTTTAGCTCCTTCTGTTCTAATATATAAAGTCATTTGAGATGGAAAAAAAAAAAGCATTTAAACATCATTCATTTTGCAGTGTTACACAATTTGACTACAGTATTGATGCTATAAAACTGACTTGAAGATTAGAGTAGTTCTCTGTAGATTTTTAATAACAGAATGCTACATTCATGCAGCAAATCATTTACATTTAGAAAATATTTATATGTGATCCTTCATAAAGAAATCGTGTAATATTTATACCTCCCCTTTTTATTGCTCAGAGAGAAAAATGTAAATATTTTCCCTGTAGTACTTATCAGTACTTAATAAATACGTCTTTTGTCCTTATTTCTACTTAAATCTAGTAGTTACTAAGCGTATACTATTAACCACTTCTCAGGTATGGATTAATACAAAGGACAGTTACAGTGTTCCCTAGCCTTCTCTTCATTTTTTTTTTTTCTTTTCTCTACCTCTCAGAATTTCATCTTGCTCTGCATTTGTTCTTTAAATACTTACTCCAGACTTAACCATTTTTGCAAAGAAATGAGCGGTAAATATTATGTGATTGTGCTGTCCATAGAGACACATTTGAAATCAGGAGGGTTTTGTGGAGAGGAGCTTTGGGACTGCTGATTTAGTTTATGAATTATTCCAAATCGATCTGAAACGGTATTATTCAATCTGAAACTGTTATTCAATTGCAGGCATAATAGCAGAGAGGTATTTAGGGCTTTAGAAATTACATGATGATTGTGCAATATTTAATTCTTTTTTTATTCATTTGCAAACCCTTTCTAAGAAGAAAGAGATAGAATAAGCAAGAGCAGTGAAGTGTTTATTCTCATTTTTCTCCATCATTCTACCCTTATGTATGTTCTGTAGAAATTCAGGAAGTAATTTGAGTTCAAAAAAGTGTCTGAGTTTTTTGTATTCTTCACAAAAAAAGATTTATACATTTATCATTTAATCTTTTCACAAATTCAAACTAGTTAGAGATTTGTATTAGATTAATATCAAATATTTGCAGCAACTCACTAATGCTAGAAGATATGACAGAATCTGGTGGAGAGGTGCATGAAAATAGAGGGTAACAGAAAAAAAGCATAGTGATTTTGGACATTAAAAGGAGTTTAGGCGTAGAGAGACTGAAAGGTTGGAAGATACGGATCTTTGGTTTGAACTACTTCCATCCTTCTCATTTTATGAAGTATCTAAAAAAGAGGTCATTTTATAATGTGTCAAATATCTGCCTCATTTCTGAGAGCTTAAACTAGAATAAACCTATAGAACGCTGAATAAATTACACAGTGGGATTTTCAGCTGAATACATGCTTATCTTTTTTTTTTAATTGCTAAAAATTGTCTTTGTTAGTTTAAATATAAATTAAAGTTGTGTCTCAGACTGATGATGATAATGTTTTTAATTTTAGGATATCTTGTATTATGAACAGCTTAAGTCAAATGTAATTCAGCACGACCTTTTAGTGGACAGCCTGATTTACAAAGTAAGTAATTCACTTGTTTAGTAATGAAGCGATTTATATACTCATCACACCAGTATCCAGAAAATGTTAGATTGTGTGGTTTTAAGGAGCGTAAGAATAATTAGTGTGAATTTATTATTGTAAACTCTCTCCTCGTGCTTGTGTTGGCTCTTGTGTAAGACACATTTGAGTTGAGCCATTAAGTCATAAAGAAACAGTAACTTTATTTGAAGGAGTAACTGGTTTTCACTGGAGTCAAACTGCTTCTATTTCAAGTTTCAATTCTGAATACTTTGTCAAATTAATATAGCTTTTATAAATTTTAAAATATGGAGTATATGCTTAACTACAGCACTTTCATGATTCAGTGGTGAAACAGTGTCTTCTACCACTGTGTTAAGTTTAGCTTCTATGGGAGTTTGAAAAGATATCTTTTGACTTCAAACTGCTGTATTTTTAATTACAGGATGTAAAGCTGACAGCAAGCAATGACGACTACTATTTTGTATTTGAGGATTATTTATATCAGGTATGTAACAATTTTTTTCTTATAGCTAGAAAGTATATTCCTATGGGATTATATCACCGTTAGAGTAAGGGCTGCCTTTGTGTTTCAGGCGTAGGCAGAGTACAGTGGGACCCTAGACAGATGCATCTGTTTGCTGCCTTCCGTATACTTCCCCTTCTGAATAACAATCCTGCACACTTAAACAGATTAAGCTGTCAGGACAGGCTTCTAAAACTCCTCTGAAAGATGCTATACAATGACTTTCCAGTGCAATAAGCCAGAAAATATGAAGTCAGCTGTATTCTTTCCCTTTCCAGCTCTGCGAGAATAAAGTGATTAGCAGCTGTGGCACACAGAGCCACTAAGACTTGAGAAGTATATTCAGGGTTCCAATAAAAATATAAGAATAATAATAATATTGCTTTACAGTGACCTACTTCAATAAGCATAAAAGGTATTGTATTGACATATTTTTAAATTGAAGGCATTGATTCTGAATAAGATAGTGATACGTGCGATTGCTTTTAGAATTGTTCCCATTCCAAAGCTGCTTCTAGCAATGGGGAACTCAGCTCATTGATAAAGAATTCTTTTCATTGCTGCTTGTCAGATGCCCTTAAATAGAAGAAGATTACACTTATGAATTTCCTAATGTGTAGTTGATTGCAGTGTCAACATAAATGTCATGCCGCAAACTTAGCATTTCCACAGTGCTCTCAATTTCATTAGTCACATCTGTTAGGTTAGACTTGCTTAATTTTTTGTTTTAGAGCTATATGAAACTAAATGACTTCTTCTTTGATGGCAGTATGTGGAAGTGCCAGTAATTTAAGTAAGCAAGAAACTGTCCTTTATGCTTCTTAACCATATAGATATAAAAATATGCATTACTATTTAAGCATACTGTTCGATCATGTCTACATATACTATTTTAGCTTAATAAGCATTTAAACATTAGTGCTTACAATTACAACCTCATGAAATTATAGCCTTTTTATACTTAAAATTAATTATAGTATTAAGATCTGCATCTGAATTTGTTTCTAAATGAAAATTTGAAAAGTGACTACATAATGACAACCCAAACACTGGTATTTATTCACTAAAATACTCACAATGAGGTTTTTTGAGTTAAGGGTCAAACAAGATCTGCATTATGGTAATGTTATCTCTTCGTCAGGGGATGTGAAAATATTCCTCTTTCTGCTTCATCGATTATATAGTCATATTTATTGAATGACAACTAGTTGAATGACAATTCCAGTGGACATAGGAATTATAATCTATGAAGGAGTATAAACTAGTATACAGTATAATCTTTTGTTTTAAGACTATCAGAAATAGATTTTCTTCATCATTCTCAATATACAGCACAGTTGACTGTTTTAATTTTTTATATATCTCTATTAACTGAAAGAATGATTACAGAATGAAAATCATTAAAAGGACTAAACTGTCCTTAGTAATTTGAAGGAGAGTCACCAAAAAATCTTTGAGAAATTGACTAATTTTACTGCAAGGCTTTGAGGCAAAAAATATCTCAAACTTCTAATTATTGGTTGTTCTAGTTTTGTTTGGTACTTTGTGGTATTGTTCAGATCTCTTCTAGAAGAAAGTTACACATTTTTCCTTGATCACTTTCTCTTCCAATCTAATTGGTAAGTGCATTACTGCCAAATTATTTTGTTCCATGGCCCCTGGAAAAATTCTGCAGTGTGAGTCACTCTGATATGGAATATTATTTATTGATTTCGTATGATAACTGTATTTAAATATTGGCTAAATAAAATACGTAATGAAAGTGTTAGTTTAAAACAAATTATTTCTGTTCTTGCACTGGTTTTGTGTTTTCATGACTAGTTACTGCCTGTTAAGTTTTCCAAACTGTTGAGCAGAGTATGGCATTTTTCTTTGCATTACTTAATAGATAAAGTGTCCATCAAACCAAAAAAATTTGGGTGTAAAATAACAATGACCATATTTTGTTGGATTATTGTTACTTCTTTAGTAGCATACAATCATTTTTGGGAAGAACACTGTGAAATGATATAATTTACTTCCTTTGATATCTCTGCTTTTTTAATCCCAAAGTTTACATGTCTTTATTGCTTCTTTATAGCTATTGAAATAGAATACAGTTAGTTTTTATATAGTAATTTCTTTTTGATAAAAGTTTTGGCTTTTTTTTTTTTTTCCTTTTATCAGTCCTTTGAATTCAGTAGTTTTCTGTTTTGATTAAATATCCGATAGTTTGCCAAACATTTCTGTACTTAAAGGGAGTTGTGTAATTGTTTTCTTTAGCATTATCATTTTTGTGAATGAGAAAAAAACCACATGAATTAATAAATTTGTAAATTAATATTCCAAGCTAGAGGTTCATTTTGAATAGTTCAGTCTTACATCCTGCATGATGAATACTCACAAAGAACCTCACCCAGCACTTTTTAGATATAGTCGTAACTTACGTTTGAACCAGAGTCTGTCTCTCATAAAGATGCATAGTCTTAATTTAAAGACTTCCAGATACTGGTACTGGACACTGTATTCCTAAAAAAGGGAGCGTCAAATTAAGGTTACATTCCTTCCCTTATGAGAGAACATAATTTATGTCCGTTTTAGATTAATTCCTTTTTCTTTCACCTCTGTTAACATATACAGAGAATTACATTTGCCTGTGTATTGTTATTGCCAGCTATATTTTGGCAGCTATGAAGATGATTGTGTATTGCACAAAAATAATATTTAGCTTAAACTGAGATAAAGAAATTGTTTATTTTTTTAAAAAAGATGTTTGTATCTGAGAAATAGTCTTGAGGTGCAAAAGAGGAAGAAGTCTCAAAATATGACTTGCCTTCCATGAAAAATCAAAAAAGCAATGATGTTCACATGTCAGTGTTTCAGTTTTGCATGTTTCCTTTTGACAAATGCTGCTATCTGGAACACTTTTGTCAAAGATTACTTAAAGGAAAAATCCGTTCATTTTTATTCACAATAAATTATGTAGCAAACCACCACTAAAACATTTCCACCTTTTACACCTTGGCTACAGCCCAAACAAACAAACAAACTCTTAAAACCTGCAAGAGCAGAAAGAGTTTAAGGTATGCAAAAAAGTCAGCAGCAAGTTGAATTCTGCCTTGCTTCTGCCCTCTTGTGTACATTTTTGATAGTGGTTCTAATTGCTTGAGCCAGTAAATCAGCTGATTTTTATATGCTGTCTTTTCTACAGGTATTACTCTGTTTTTCCAGAGATACATCTGTATTGGAGCATTTTTCTTACAGTAGTGCCACCCCACCCAAATCATACATACGAGGTAAAAGGAGTTGTTTTAAAAAAAGATTGTATGGATTTTTGTTGACTGCTGCAGTAATACAGTATGTGAATTTGCTTTGTTTGTTACGCCTAGTAGACTACATTTAAATTGTAAGTAGTCTACATTAATTAAAACTTCATGTGTCCATTTGACATCTGCACAGATTCTATTACAACAGTTTAGAAGCTGATCCCATGGAGGCCAGATTGCAACATTGTTCTTTTACTCTAGTTTTCTGTGTATAATTCTCCGGTGTTTTACCAAAATAAATTCAACACACCACTGTGACAATATGGTAAAATCTTGAGAACATCTGAGCTAGAAATTTAAATACATAACGTTATAACTTAATAAATTTAACAACCAGAAGTGGTGGTATCTTCTGAAAGCAGTGAGTTTTGCAGATGTTTGTAGACAGCAGCAGAATATGTTACTGAAGAATTGTGGGCTCTGTTCAAAAGTCTGCCAGAGTAGAGCTCTATCAAGCAGACTTATACTGGGTTTGGTTTTTTGTTTGATGTTTTTTGTCTTTTTTTTTTTTTCAAAGCATGGCATCTTTCAGAATGTTAGCTTACTTTTGGGTATTCTTTGGCTTAAGTTCTCATATGAGTCTTATTTTTCTTAACAGTCTTAAATTTTTGGTTCAGTCCACTTGCCTTCTCTGCTGATTTCTAATGCCATACCTCTTGACTCTGTGTCCTTGCTTCTTAAATCCTCACCTGCCTTGGCTTTACCCTAATTTTGTCTTCTTTCTTGAGTCGTTCAGCCATCCAGTCACTTTTCTTTTCATGTACCTTTACCATCTACATTCCTATTTTCTTCCTTGGTCCCTTGTGCCGGTATATTTAGCCAAATGTGATCCCTGTGCTAAGTACTTTTTTTGAACAGGACATCTGCTGATGGTTTTCCTCTTGCTGCTTCTTACGTCACTAGAAGTGATGCTTGTTTTCTAGGTTTTTTTTCTTCCTCCTTTATTGCTTTGTAGGTATTTTTCTCTCTCTTTAACTTAATTAATTGAATTAATTTAACTGAATTATTTACCTACTTCTTGGCACCTGAGAGCAGAACAGCAGTGGGATTGCAGGTCTCACTTCAGACACAGAGCTGTGGCAGCCCAGAAACACAGCTGTGAGGAACATCCTACTTACTCCTAGACAAATCTGGGGAGTGAAGTTGCTGAAATCTAAATCTCTGCTGAACCTGTGCAGTGTAAATCCGAAAGGCTTGTTTGTCCTATTTTTGGCTAATTATCCAAGACATGTGCTTTATGCTAAAAACACTTTCCTTCCAGGTTACAACTCCCAGCTGCAAGGAAAGCAAACTATTGAAAGGAAAAATAAAAAACATTTTTAGTTTAATTAAACAACTGATCCCTGTAATTGGAAAATGCTGGATTTTATTTTCAAGGGGTAGTAGGCAAGGGCTTTACAGGGTAATTTCAAATTTAATTCTGTTAATTCATGTTACAGGAAAATATCTAAGTCCAGATGCCATTGAACCAGACAAAAGTTTCCTGTGCTAAATTCTTCTGTGTAGATTGAACAAAATACACAGAGCTCTAAAAGATCTCTGAATATTCTATAAATTTTCATAGAAGTCATTACATTACCTAATTTTCTCATTTTAAAACTAAAATAATTACAGTTTTTAACTGTTGTAATTATGTTTAAAAACAATTTAATATTTCTAAATAAATTGTTATTTTTTTTAATACTGGATTTTAAATTATTTCTATAGTTAAAATAGAGTTTAATAAAACATGTTCATTTTGCAGGGAAGATACAAAGTTATAGGATCAGTCTGCTATCAGTGATTGTCTAGACTTAATTAATCTTTTGTATCCAACAGTTTACTTAAATATTTTTTGTTGTATCAAAACTATGTATTTCCTCTCCCTCTCTGTTGGAGGCTTAATGAAGCCTTGAATACTTTTCATCTGTTCTTATAGCTATTTAAATGCCTTTGCTGGGCCTAAGTCTGTCACATCATGGCAGATTTATCCCCTTCACCTTGTCCCCTCATATTGCTTCACTGTCTTCAAGTTCTGCAGCAAACACTTCTAAGGCTCGTAAGACACTCCCAAATAAACTCTCAATGGGCTAGCATTGCTGAAATCTTCCTCCTCTTTTTTGCTGTTTGTCATCCTCCTGTCTTGGTGCCGCGTTTTAGTTTTGTATCTTGACACCGTGCCTGCCCTACTGCACTGCTTGCTTGTTGTAGACAATAGCAGATGGTCAACAATGCAATTAGTTATTAGTTTTATAATTGTAACTTAGAATCTACCTTTTTATTTAAATCCTTACACCTTCTAACAGTTTAATCATATTTTAATTGTGGTTTGATGATTCACAGGAAAAGTCGGAATGGAAGAATATGCTGTTTTCTATCCTCCAAATGGTAAGAATTATACTATTGCCTCCTCTAGTGGTACACTGGAAAGTGATGGGATTTTTTTTCTTCAACACGTAACTTCTTTTTCTATTCTAAATTGTGTTTCATTGTTATTCTGCGAAATTCCTTAATGTAAAGGAGTAAGCTGGACTGAAGCTACTCCAAAACCACATTCAGTGTGGCATTTAGTAGTCACATACGGAGTTTGTCTCTGTGTGTGGGAAGGAGGAGGAAAACAACTTCTGGTGTAGCATCTTGTATTCCAGTCTTCTGTCACCACTTAGAGGATCTGAATGCTACATGCTGAAACTGTCTGACCCCCAGCGTTTCAGTACTCAACAAACCACACCTCAAAGTCTTTTATTTCAAAATCTGTGTTTTTAAAAGTTCAGACATAACTAATCTGTACAATTTTAAGTTAACGTAATTGTTGTTGTTACTTCAGTTACTAAATATTTTTCTTCAGCTCTTATTTTGACCGTTTCAATCCCTGCCTATTGAATACTTTCCCTGGTTTTGTGCTGCGTTTGTATCTTAAGTTCAGACTCTTTGCTCTTCCTTTCAAGGCCTTATGTCACCAATCTTAAATCTGTGTCTCTGACCTTGTATTTTGTATCTATATTCCAGTGGTGTTAGTTGTAGCACATACTTTTGTTCTCTATTCTTTCATTTTTGCTTCCACAATTCTTTGCAGATTTGTACCCATGAGGCATTATCCTTATGACCTTTTGCCAAAGCAGCTCTCTCTTACCGATCCTATATGAAAATTAATGAATGGGAGCTAAGATCAGCTGGAAAGGAGGAGAGAATTGTTGTGGTACAACTGGCAAGTCCTCTAAATGTTTTATCTGAGTACTACATGAATTACTAGAGGTCTTGGCCTCGTTTTCTCCTGCTCCCTCCTTGTCAGTGCATGACATTTAGGGGTTGTCATTTATCCGAAATTAGGTTCTAATTTCAGCAAAGCTTATACGTAATAACTTCATGAAAATGGAGCTTTACTTGGCTTTCTAGGAACTAAAGCATGTGTTTAAGCGTGTAGTTGGTTATACTGAAGTGATACAATTCCTGTACTTAATTATTTACAAGATTGAGATCTAGGACTGCAGGTGCCTTAACAAGGAAACATATTATTCGTTTGGTAGGCAAAATTAAATTTAGAAACTTTGGGGCTGGGGGGGAACCTTTTTTTACATGGATAAAAAGAAATATATAAGAACAACAACAGAAAGAAATCCTTTTTTTTGTTTGTTTTGTAGGTGTAATTCCTTTTCATGGCTTTTCTATGTATGGTAAGCTGACTCAAAGTCAAAAAACCTCAGGATTACTTTTTTTCATATTGCAATTTAAAGATATGTGTACTTTTCTGCAACTTTTAAACTTGTTTGTATTCTGTTCCTTTGTGTATGAAGACTGGTTTTTGTAAATTCAAAAATTCCAGGCCGGTTCTATTCACTTATGTTGCTGCTCACTACCTGTGAGAGGTTCTTCTTTGAGAGCTAATAGCTGAGCTATACATCTTAGCATATATGAATAGAGGAATAAAGCTTGTTGACAGAGTGCTTTTTTTGTTGTCTTTCACTTCTGGGTAGACCAAATTACCTGTGAAAAGAGCTCTTAAAACCACTGATTATGTGAAAGGCCTGTTGCTGTATCCATTTCTCTAGAACAGCTGTTAAAGGAGCATTAAGTAATAGAATGGTTGCTACTTTACTAGACAGAGGAAAGTTCAAATATCAACAAGATTTATAGGAAAAGAGCAGAAAAATCTCCTCAGGTCTCAGACATAACAAGGCAGGTAGTGCAGGGATAGTCAAACAATATGAGACTATTTGTTACAGATTTTCAAGTGTTTTCCTTTGATTTATCAAAGGTGTTTGTGGCATCATAGGGCAAGGAGATTTTAAGATTATATTTAAAATACTACGTTTTGCTAATAATAAAGTTTAATAATCACGCGATCATTAAAATCAGACAATTTAAATGTGAAATGCAGATTTGAACCTGACTATGGAATCTTAAGTCTTTGAAGTGATAGACAGCTTAGTTACAAACTCCTCCTTAGGTACTCACTAGGAGGCTTTCACTTTTTCTGTGTGAAACTGCTTTTCAAAATATTTGGATTTAACACTGCCCTTGAGAACAGTGTCTCTAAAACTGGGTGTGAGCTTCTTCCCTCCCTCCATCCTGTCCTCTCTCTTTGCAAGGGCTCAGAATGTGCTGGTTGTGAGAACAAGAGAAGCTGAAAAGCAAGCCAGGAGAAACACAGTAATGTAACTCCAGGCGTGGAGCTGGGACCAAGCAGGGCATCCTGGTTATTCCATGCTTGTGCTGCTATAGGAGGAAGTATTTGGGTCCTTATGTAAATCCTATACACTTTTGCACGGTCACATGCTCCTAGGATGCCAAGTGTCAGGCGCTGTTCTGTTCTCCCCCTGGCCTTTATGTACATACGCACGCTGCCAAGTCTTCTACTTCCATCTTCAGTCGTTGAAAACATACACACTAGTAACACCCTCTGTTATTCTTACCCCAACATAAAGACGCGTTTCTGTGAACATCTCAGTCTATCTTAGCACCTTACCTCTCATACACATACACCACTTTTTTTCTCTTAAGCCACGTTCTCTGATATATATATGAAAATGAATTCACACATGCATGCACCCATATATATAAATGTACATATATCTATGTGCATATGCAGACAAATATATCTGTATCCCTGGCTTTCTGTAAATAAAACTGGAAGGGAAGGTGAATGTAGAGATAGAGATTATGAGTGTGTTAAAATGTAAGCTGTTATCCATAACAAATGCACCTGTCAAAGGAAGCAGTAGATGTGGGGAGCGGAGAGATAAAAAGGCTGTTTACAGAAATGTCTGTAGAACAACGGTGTGTGAAACATGCATTGAATGAATGGAGTAGGAATCGGAGGGAACTGGTTGTATTTGTGCGGCATGTATAACCAACGGTTTTATCTATATGTTAGACTTTCACAAAAAGAAAAAAAACAACTGATTGAAAAAAGTTTGAGAACTGCAGCTTTACAAATGTGGCCAACTCTGATTTCATATCAGATATACTAAAAGACTTCTCAACAGTAAACTACCAAAGATCCGTGGTTTTCAGATCTTATAAGAAATAAGCAGATCTCTTATCAGTCTGTTGTATTTCAATGATATTGTTGTGGCATCCAAAAGCTATTTAAAAAATATTTTTCATCTTCAAATAGTAAACTTATTCTGGGAAACCAGTTTGGAGATAGTCACTAATCCAAGGGCACATTGGAAGTTACAGACCATTGAATCAAAAAATTTGCACCGTTCAACAATTTGTTGCCTTACACCCCACAGAAAGCTATCCTTAAAGCATATTTTTTATGCTTCAGAAGCCAGCACTGTAGTAGTAAGTGGGTTGTAATTAGTTTAGTTTCTTGAAATATATAGAACTGTTACCTAGAATGTTTTGTAATACCTTTCTTAACTTTTTACGTCAAATGATAGACTATTATAAATATTTTTTCTAAATAATTGGTTTCGTGTTGTTTTTGTAAATTGTACTACTATAAATCACTTGTTTTTTCCTCATACTTCATTGAACTCTTCTAGCAGTTTACAGTGTTGAGTCAATTAATTCTTTTATCCTTTCAGTTGCTCCACTTTGTTTTCTGTACCATGAACCTTCCAAATTGTATCAGATATTCCGTGAGATGTATGTGCGTTTTTTCTTCAGACTCCATTCCATCTCTTCTCATCCCTCTGTAAGTTCATTACGAATTAAAACCCACTCACTTGATATTCTGTTTGTTATAGAACAATAATACACAGTGGCATGATTTTGTATGCGATTGAAATAAATAAAATGAAGTATCTCAGGCAAGCTTGGAAAAATTATTAGGTAACTCCAATTTGCATAATTTTGTTTTCTGCATCAATGTTAGTCTTTGCTATAGAATATGATGTACTTTAACATAATACAGTTCTCATTTTATGAGAGTGTGGGAGGCTTTTTGAGCATTAAGTCTTTTATGTAATAGGTTTCTTAGTTCAAGAAGTCACATAAATGCATATGTACTTTCATTTTAATTAATGACATGCAAGCACGTGCTATTTTCTGGAGTAGAGGGACTAAAATATAGTCATATATATACAGATACTATTTCAGTACTCTCAAGTTAATATCTGTTTCTTTAGCTCAAAAATTTTTATGTGACAGCACATGCTTTGTAGCACTACCAGATTAATTTAAATAATTTGGTTATGTTTATGACCAGGGCTACCTGTCTTGAATGTAAGATAATTGTCAAAATTGGCTTATCTTCTATTCTATAAGAATTAAACATAGCAAATACAGTGGGGTTTTTTTTCTTCTCCACAAAGTGCTGAATAGTTGTACTACTTTTTGTAAACATGTCCTGGTTGAAAGAAAATCCTTTCCTTGATATAAGCCGTGCATTGTGCTTTCAGTCATTAATATCAGGGAAGTGGGTCAGACAAGAATCCATTTATTTTTATGGTAATTTTAAACAGAGGTTTTTAAATGTTTACATTCAACTTCTTTTGTAGTTATCCCCATTGCTCTTTGGTTTTAGTTATCAGAGAAATACGATTTCTCACATCCTCTGGCTTTTTGGTGCAACTGAGGTCTGTTTCACCAGAATGGAAGTACATCAAGTAGGTCGTATTGTAATAACCCACAAATTATTTAGACCCTGACATACGATTAACACAGTAACTCTAGATCTGAAAGGGACTATCACAACACGCTATGTTGCCAATACATACATAGAATTGTAGCAGCAAATCTTTAGTGGCAGAAGGCGTTATTGCTGCTTGTGCCCTGTTTACCTGAGCTGTATATTATATCATGGATAGTGTTTTATTGCTTGAATTAAAAATTCATGCATACTTACATGCTGATACTGTTGTCTCAGATTTGACAGTATCAGCGTTAGTATTCAAGATGTGGTCTTCTCTCATTAGGGCATTGTATCATTGTGTTTGCTGTTTGAAACCCTTCTGCAAACCCATCTACCCCAGCTCTTTTATCACCTTCGAGAAATTGGGGCTCAGCCGTAAGTACTTCTTTCTGACTTGCTACATATGTTGCAGAGTCATTGTTCTGAAAATGCTGATCTGTAGTATTTTAATTTAAAACCTATGGGACAAATTTCAAAGGTGCAAATATCAGTGTGCCATTTTTTCTTGAAAGTCAGTTGGAGTCCTCTGTGTAACCTGGGTGTATGTGCTTTGTGCATTTCTTTTGTATGTTCTATGAACCAGAGAAGAGAACTCTTTTATGAAAAACACTGCATTATTCAGATAAGTTTTAGTTATTCATGTCAGATCTGATGGAACTAAGTGATTTATTTCCTAGGGGACCGAAGTCATGGAGATATGTTAGTTACAGCAGAAGCTACTGGAAGGGGGGAGAGAGCAAGAAGCTGTCATTCTGTAGTGTACTCATGGCACCAAGTGCAATAGAACCTGAAAATCTTACTGATTGGTATCCAGCGTAATAGCAGAAAGGGTGAAACATGAGGGTGATAATAGCTGAGGATCACTCTAATGTGATTGTTTGGTCAGAACATTTTAATGATATTAGGACTTTGTCAAATGAGATGCTAAATAGTTTTCTGATGGCTGTTGCAAAGGAAAATATTGATTATTAATGCAGCAAGAGAAAACAACAATTCTTCCTGGAAAATAAATGCAGAAGAATGTTTTCAGTTTATAGATGATCTCTCTGATCATTATGGGAGGCATAAATATAACAACTGTTGTTTATCACTTGTTTGCAGGCTACGAATTTCGTTTAAATGGATGGTACGAGCATTTTCTGGTTATTTAGCTACAGATCAGCTCTTGCTTCTGTGGGACAGAATCCTGGGATACAACTCTCTAGAAATTCTTGCTGGTAATAGAATTATTTTTACTAAATGTGTTAATGCCTGGTGAAAGTAAGGTAAATGCACGTTAGCGTCAATGTATTTTGTGACAAAAAGAAAATTGTTGCTTTCTGAATGCTGAAAGTAGATTACATACATGTCAAAGAGTATAACTTTTAGAAAAGCAGAATTGCATAAATACTGCATCTCTAGCAAAAATATGCAAGGTAATTTCTTTTTTTTTTTTTATGATGACACTCTGAAAATGCTAAGCACTCTCTGAACAGAACATAGGACATTCTCCCGGCTTCAGTGGTAACAACACAGTTCATCACCTTTCACAAAATACAAGATTCATGTTACTCACTTATGGCAAGCACTTCTTCAGTACTCAGAGCAATGGAGAGTTCCCCTGATTTTGCTGGATTTCTTCTTTTGAAGTCCCATCTTTTAAGAGATTTTGAAAGTTTTGTACTTTATTTTCTTTAGAAAAAATATGTCTTAAGTTTTACGCAAGGTTTAAGAAAGAAGTTCTAATGAAGACATGTATCTTCAGTTTTTAAATAGAAAGCAGATGAATAGAAGAGAAAAGGTTTTGGTTCCTTCGTACTTAGAAAACAGCTATGTAGAATAATATAATTATGTAAGAGTACAAAATAAATTAACTTTTCTTTAATGTCATTTAATATTCACAACTAAGGTATTGCTATATAAATTTAAATTATTGACTTAGAAATTAACTAACTGTACATCATCTTGTCCCTTTTAATCCCTTTTAAGTCATCTTAAACTCAAGCATTTTCACTCAGACTTTTCTGCAAGAATGTCATGTTTACCCTGTCCCTTTTAGAGAGTGGTCAAAGAAACTTAAACAAAGCCAACCATTGTATATTACTCTTTAGAATCAAATTAATTACTCAAAGGGAGTGAGAATTGGTATTTTACATCAAAATTAATTCTAACCACTAATTAACAGGTCAGCAACTTAAATATTGGGCATTTTCTTTCAGTCCTGGCAGCTGCTGTGTTTGCTTTCCGAGCAGTCAACCTGATGGAGGTGACATCACTGGCTGCAGCTGAAGTAAGGATAAGTTTCAGTTAGAGGAGATTGAAATAGTTTCTGATGCTTTGCCAACAAGAGTAATTTGAGCTTCACATGGCACGTGGTACATAGTGCAAATCTTTCTGCCTAAATTCTTACCTTAGATAAAAAAGTAAGGAAATTGTAAACACGCAATACATAATACTGGTTTTCTGAAGTAAAACAAAATAAAAGAGTATATTTGCCATGAAAATTCAGTGTTATCAAAATATTTTGTACAATTAGAGTTTGTTTTTTTCTATTTTAATATATAAACTTTGTTAGTGGAATATATTATTTTTAAAATATTGTAGAGGTTTGTACCCTTTTTTCTCAATATGCTTTAATGTTGTAGCTTTTGTGCTTTTTGATATTATAAGGATTTCACAAGATGACTTTTGTCAATATTGAATCTGAAATTTCACTATGAGTATTGTCATGGAAAATACAGAGAATTAAGTCATTAAGATGAAGATTATTACTTTCTATCTCTAGAAATTTGTTAAAATATTTCTTCCCAAAAATGCAGTGATGTATTTTTTTCAAACTATGAGAGCTTGAGATGGCTCGCTCTTTCTTTCTTTCTCCTTTTTTTTTTTTTTTAAAACATACTTTCATGAGAAGACCTTGACTATTTGAGTCATTACATTCAACATACTCACAAGTACTAGCCAAGCCACAGGATAAAGATTCTTAATTCCCAATTATTTTTAGAAGCAAGTTGAAATGTTAGACCCCTTATTCACCCATGATGCCATGTATATTTGAAGTAAGGCTAAAGGCTAAAGTAAAATTACTTTATTTGTACACATAAACATATGCTTTTTCTCTGAAATATTAGAATGAAAAAGAATACAATAAGGCACTAACATAAACAGCATAATTTGTTTCTGACCAGATTTGAATTTATTTATTAGTGTTGTAGTCAGTATTTGATTTTTGTTCTAACTTCTTGACTAGCTTTAAAGCAATACGATTCAAATGTCAAGTTTAACAAGCCTTTTTGTTTTTTATGCTAGGCTGTACTTGCTGACCTTTCAACCCTCAAAGTTATGCCTCTTCTTCAAATCTTCTTGTTTGCTACTGTCACTTGATCTGCTTCAACAATACTGGTACCACAATTCCGGTCTTTCTTGAGAAGCTGATCATCAACTATGCAATGTCTGCATAAAACCAAAATTAAACTGTATGTATAATACTAATTTAGACGTCATAACCTTAAAATTTTCTAACTGAAAACAGTAACTTTGCACACAAGCATGTGTAGTGCATGCTACTGAATTTCACCATAAGAGCAATGGTTATTACTTGCACATTGAGAATGACTACTTGTGCAAATAAACAGTATGGCTCCATGTCTGAAATGCATGTAATATTAAATTTAATAAAGTAAGTGTAATTTGTGATCTGAGTTTTCTTATGTTAACGTTGGAGTTGTAAAAGCTCTCTTTTAATATGAAAATAGTTTTTCACACTCGCAGCTTAAAGGGTATCAGCTCAAATACTGTCAATAGAGAAAATAGAGATACTTTAACTTGCAAGAATTTTTTTTTTTCCCCTAAGGAGAACCAGAGGATCATACACCAGTTCTGCTGTCTTCACATGTTCCTTCCCATGTTAGCTGCTTCTGTTGATTCTTTTCATACACAGAGCTGTAGTCATGCATCTGTTTATTCTTTTTGTATACAGAGATGCAGTCATGCATTCCCCATTCATCTTTGGTGAGGTATACAGCTCGCTCAGATGTCTTCTAAACTGCTACCCAGAGCCCCATCAATGGCACTGTGCCGTAAGATACGTTCCCCTGCAGAGAAGACCTGAGCATAGTTTCCTTCAGAACTTCTTGGGGCCAGTCCTTGCATAAGCCAAAATATTTCCCTGAGAAAGATGCCAAAAGTCCTTTCGCTGTGCCCCACTCCCTCTTTGGGAGAGCGGTGCTGTGCCTTCGCCAGTTTTCCTGCCTCTCTGATTCAACAGCTCAAGCTTCAGTTCAGAATCCAGACTCATATCAATGTGTAACGGATTGTCACTACGCTGTCAGGCTGGCTCACTGTCTCTCTTGTGGGGTCTTCCATTTTTTTCTGCTGATTTGTTTAATGCCAAAGTTGTTATCAATAATGATTAAGCATATCTTAATATTTGAAAATGGATCAAAGTCAAAAGAGCTTAATGGGTAATACAACCGCTGCGTTTGCCATAGCAGTTTTGTCTTTGTGTAGTTTATGTACATGTAGTTGTCATCATTTGTTGTACATGCTGAATGTATCACAGTGAAACATGAATCCTTCATAGTTTGCCCAAAAGTTGCCTGTAAAGTGATCCAAGCTGTAGTCTCAGATAGGGTGATGAACTTTATATCTGTGATTCTTCTTGTTTCTGTCAGGATAATGTAGTAAGAAACTTACTGAACTTTTATAGACTGCTAGTAAATTTATAAGGCTAATTAAAAAAAAAAAAGTAATGTTGTGGACTCAGTGTGATCATTTATATAAAGAACCACACTGCTTAACAGTTATGACATATTGGATGGGCATATTTGGGGAATTTATTTCTGGATAACAAAGAAAATTATATTTTCCTTAATATTTGCAAGAAATGGTTTTAACAGTTTAACCAGAGGCTTTCCTATGACATTTATTTTTTTAAAAGAAGACACATTTGACAGCTTTTGGCTTTAAAACAAGTAGTACCCTCTTTTATATAGGGGAAATGAAAGCATGGAAAGTTAAAGTGATTTGCTAAAGATTACAGAGTAAATTCCAAAAAGAGGTGAGCAGTCTCTCCTCTCCAGAATTTCTGTTTATACTTTGGGATGCTCAGTTTGTGTGTTAACCACAAGACTTCAGTTCATCTTCATGCATCCTGCTCTAAGAGAACCTGCTTTAGCAGGGGAGTTGGAGTGGATAATCTTCAGAGGTCCTTTCCAACCTCTCCTGCAGTCTTTAAAATCTGCAAGATTGAGTGGCAGTTTAGAAATTATAATGTTACAAAGCAGTCACAAGGATTGTCGCTCAGTAAGGTCATTACAAGGTTACCATGGCTTCTTAGGGAATTAAAGGTATTTACTAAATAGCAAGGGAGATTCCCTGAAGGCCTGCTGACCCGCTAATTCCCGTTGCTCTGGGCAAGTATATGGTGCAGAATGTGAACATTACCCTAACCCACTCCATACTGGGATTTTTGAGCAGTATTGTTCCTCTTTTTTTTTCTTTTTAAATTTTCAGTAGTTTTGAAAATGTTGTAAGTAGGCAGAGATAAGACTCTTATGTTCTTGTTTGAACAAGCAGTTCTGACTAAGAGAATATGGTCTGTTTTCCTCTGACCTGGCATCTTGTTATTTATCCTAATGATCTCGCATCTCCCTTGTGTTCCCTCTACCTTCCCTACCAGAGTACTTAAACTCTTCTTCCTGACTTCCACCCTTGTTTCACCTGATTGTTGGACAGGGGACCTTACGCTCTGCAGATAGTAGGGGTCAATATGCATCTTGGCTCGACCACTTGTGCTGAGGTTTGCTGCTCTGTGAGCCGGGGGGGCGATGCTGTGCCTCTTCCTTGAGGGTTAGCCAAAGGCTTCACAGACTGCCTGCAGCTCTTGAGCCAGGTATTGTACATACCAGCTGTAGCAGCAAATCTCTTGAAGACCTCTGCTGCCTTTTGTCAGATGTTTAAGTTGACTCGTTTTGAGACACGGAGAGATGCATACACACAGAAAGATATGTCTACAGGTATAATAAGTATAATGTCTTTTAAAATGAGATTAGAAATGAACCAGATCCTCTCCTTAAACTTCCAACTATACTGTTTGATTTTTGTATCTCTTTTTTTTTTTTAAAATTTATTGAAAGAAATTGTTTTTACTGAAGAAGTCTTGTTTTCATGTTCCCCTCAGTATCTCATTTTAGTTCCAACAAAATATTGTGTTTCAGATTCTGGCTGATACTTGTATTTTTAATCTCCCTTGCTTAATAACACTCTTCCTGTCTTACAGCTAGATACTTCTCTTGTATACATAGGTATTATAAATTATTTAAGCTTTAATTCATTACCTTTAGAGACAGACCAGTTCAAACTTTTTGATGTCTGTAGTCTATCATTTGACTTCTAAATTCCTAAAACTCCTTTTTCATTTTTGCTGATTTAAGTAATGGCCAGATTTTGATAGTAGAATCATATCTGAATTGATAATTACATTGATTTAAACAGACTCATCTGAACCATCAGTGGCTCAATTTAACCAAATTGTTTTTCTTGTTCTGTTCCTCCCTATCTGAAATCAATAAAACAGACTTTTCAGTGAAAGAACCAATTGTCTACATATTTATAGATAAAGATCAGGTTTTTTGCTGCTTACCTTAGGATTCTGGCTATGGTCTGTCAGAGTTTTCTTGTAATGTCAAATAGTCTGTTTAAAAATTGCAAAAGTAAATAGGCTTGTCTAAAAATGTACCAAAGTTATCTTCATTCAGTACTTCCAAAAATATATTGAAACTTAAATCTTGACAGCTGGCTAGTGGAATAATTGAATAACTAGAACGTGTTCTCCTTTTTAGTGGAATTTTTTTGTCATAGTAACAAATTTTATTATGTGAACTGGTTAGAGATACCCCAGTAAAGGGAAAAAAAAGTAGAAAGAGACACCAGTTTAAGATACATTTGTATTTGTTACCAGAAACCAGGGGTGTGTGTGTGTGTGTGTGTGTGGAGAAGGCGCCTCTTTTACTGTCTTGTAATGAATTCTATAAAATTCTTCCAACAAGACTGAATGGATTCATTAAACAGAATTGTTGTATAAAGATCAGCTAGGGGAAAGCAATATAGTGAACCACTTATTAACATGAAATAAGCTTTTATTTAAAAGACACTGAAATGTACTGCAAAACTGTAGGGCTGTATCTTCAGCAAGGAAGGGGAAGAGCCTTTTGACATATTTTCACAAATCGGTAAAATATTCCGGCCAGCGTTTTATGAGAGGAAACGGGGGAGGACGCAGCAGGGTGGCGGGAGCTGCTGGGCTCTTCCTTTTCCCTCCTCTCCCAAAGGCTGTTCCGGCAGTGTCTGGCTGCTGGCAGATGCCGCTGCACCGGCTACTTTCATCCCCGAAGCCCCCACAGGAAAAGCAATTAGCCGAAGCGCGTATTTGAGATCAACAGAGCTTTGTGTTTGGGGCTTCCTCTGGCCCCGAAAAGCTTCCTTGACGTGCGGTTACTGGGCCGGGGGATGCGGCTGGGCCGGGGCCGGGGCCGGGGCCGAGGCGAGGCAGGGCCCCTGGGAATGGCCGGCAGAGGGGAATTCGCCAGCCTTCCTGTCCGCCGAGGCAGTACCGGCAGGAGAAACCACCCCTGTGAATAACTCTCCCTTCAGAGAGCCACAATCCTGATACTGGGTTTCAGAGGAAGTGCTGAAGGACAACTGTGGCGGCCTTTTCTGTGTTTTGCCTTTCTTCCCTCCCCCCACCCCAGCTTTAGTACTCGGTACAGGAGAGGAAAAGTACCGCTCTGGAGGCTTCAGGCTTTTAGCACAAGGCCACACTTATGCAAAAATCACTTCTGTAGTAAACAACCACAAAATAATCCGAAATCTCTAGAATCCAGAATAAGCTGTGCTGCTAATTGAAATCACTGAAAGAATTTTATTTCCTGCTCACTTCACACTCAACTTTTTCAATACGTTAACAAAACTGTTAATGCAGGGAAGGTCATTTTGCTCCAGTAATGCTTTGCTTTAAAACAGTGTTAAAATTAGTATTTTTTTCAGTTAGTTAATTAATACTATACCTACCAAATTGGCTATACAGACCCATTATGCTTTCGAGAAGCATCTCAGGATATTTGTGTCTTCTGTGGATGGCATACAGAAGTCAGCAGATGTTCGTGGGGATAGAATGAATATATGGTTAGAGTGGGACGTTTATCTTTCGTTCACAGCACTTTGTAAGACTGCAACACCTAAGTGACTATAGCAAAGTCTAACTGTGCTAAATACTGATTGGGGATCAGCCTTAAAATTAATATGAGGGGAGAAATACTGCATTTTGGCAAATCTGGCCTTGTGTTTTTTTGGTGGTTTGTTTTTTTTTTTTGGAGTCGCTCTTTAAGCCCAGGGAGAATCACCTGACTCTGTGCGTTGCCAGACATCGCTGCTTACAGAAGGAGAACTTCAGAGTCTGTGAAGGAGGATGTAGTGGGGCCTCTATTTGCCGATGTTTCAAAATCAGTATATTCTTCTAGATGTTGGGTTCCCGGTATGCGCAAACAATTATCTCTTGAGAATTGGCTTTGTGGAAGACCATGGCACTTTGACAAATGACATTGTGTTTGGCTGAACAGTTTGAACAAATTGTTTCTTTTGGGATTATGACCAAAAGAAATGGAATATTTAACAAAGGAGTTTAAGCTCACAATTTGTGCAAGACAAAGCATGCAACCAATTTCTGTGCTTTGTTTTAAAAAAAAAAAAGTCTGTATTGTGTTGCCAAGAGACAAATTGGAATTTGATAGTCAAAGACAAAATATTATGTTATGGCCACATAATATGTTTCATTAGGTATCTGATAGTTCATTTTATTCAAAAGTTGTGTGTTCCATGAATGGTACATTCTATGATTAATTTTTTTTTCTAGAAAGCTCTGTTTAGGATAGTTATGCTTTTAATAAGTCCAATTGTAAATAGTAAATCAGCACAAACACATGTTATGAAAAGCAAAACTATTTAATTTTCTCTCTGTCCATAATTATATATGATCTACATTTATTTGATCATATGCCTAGTGTCACAACATTTTCCCTTTCCTCCCTTTTTTTAAGTGCATCTGGGTTACAAAAACACAAGCGTTGCTTTGAAGCCCAATCTTGGTGCATTGATGTTAACAACAAGTTCTAACTGTGGAAAACTGGCATAGTTACAGCTTGTAAAGGAAGTTCCAGTTGCTCTCGGCACTCATAAAGAGATATTTAGATGTTTAATTTTAGTTTGTGATGTATTTGAGATATTCTAACCATAACCGGCTTCTGAAGGCATTACAGGTAACGGATAGACATGGGTAAGTAGTATTATCGGCATTAATACTCCTCACCATTAATATATAGGCAGAAGGGCCTGTCTCCCACCTCTGTCTCATGCTGACAAAACACACTTCCACGATGGAGTAAGTGATTCTTGAAAGAGAGCGCTTATGGAAAAAGGTGTTTAACCTCTGTAGACTATGATCCCTGCAACACAAAAGGGGATCATTTGCTGTCTGTATATCTAACAAAGCACATTTTCTTCTACTGACTTTAGACTGCATCTTAATTCAGCAATTGAAACATGTATGTCACTTGAAAGGTAAAAAGGTGTTTCTGAAGACGTCATTATTTTTTATTTTAAAAGGCTGAGAGCTCTGGGTCTTTTTAGCCTGAAGAGAAAGCTGAGATCAATGTTTATCTAGATCTAAAGGGCGAGTGCCGAGAGGGTGGGGCCAGTCTCTTCAGTTGTGCAACAAGGGGCAACAGGCACGAACTGGAACACAGGAAGTTCCACCTAAACATAAGGAGAAACTTTACTTTGAGGGTGACTGAGCACTGGAACAGGCTGCCCAGAGAGGTTGTGCAGGGTCCTCCTCTGGAGACGTTCAAAACTTCCCTGGATGTGTTCCTATTCAAGCTGTTCTAGGTGATCCTGCTCTGGTGACCCCTACCACTCTGTGATTCTGTGATGATTGAGCGCCTTGACTCCGTAAGAAGTCCCACACAGCAGTGTGTGTACTGTCAGGCAGGTTATGGACTGTGTTCCCATTACTCTGTGCTACTCGGAAAACTCATCAGTAGTACTAGGCTTTGGTTGAGAAAAAAGTCAAGATGATAGTTTGTACAAATAAACTTCTTTGTTTTGCACACACTAGATCTTTACACAGTATTCTAGAACATGAGGATAGGACAAAACAGAAGTATCATTTCCAGAGAACAAATGGAGAATGGTGAAATATGGGCAAAATAAAAGACAAAGGTCACCTTATGTGGTATCACAGAATCACAGAATGTTAGAGATTGGAAGGGACCTCAAAGGATCATCAAGTCCAATCCCCCTGCCAGAGCAGGAACCTAAATGACATCACACAGAAAGGTGTCCAGGCGGGTCTTGAATGTTTCCAGAGAAGGAGAATCCACAACCTCCCTGGGCAGCATGTACAATAGTAATTTTTTATATTAGAGGCTTTACACTGTTCTCTAGCTTGTCAGATCTTTCTGACATTGTGAAATTCTCCTCTGAACATTGGTTAGTCTTCATTTTTTTAAAGTACACTGTTGTTGTTTTTTTAATATAAAGAGTAAGGCTCTTTCTGAAGTGTAAGGTCCATCTTTGCCTATTCAGATGTGATTTCTTATTTCCTATTGAATAAAGGAATTTATGTGAATATATATTTGTATTTCCTAGTTTAAAAGCATGAACTGTAATTCTTATAGTTATTCTATCTGTGTTTTCAACTTCAGGCTAGTAACCTTATGGCTAGGCAATTCTGAACATTTTTTTAAAATCTCCGTTCAGTCTATTGTACTTTTATAAAGAAAAAGAACATTTTTTACATCAGCATGAAGAAATAAGCTATGTAAAATATTATAAAAGAAATAGCCCTTCAAAGATACAGGTTTTTTGTTCACAAGATCCAAACAGTTTAATGAAGAATATTCTCAGATAAACTAGACGTTCTTGTTCCATTTTTGTAAAATTTTACTGTAGATCTCTCAAAAAACTGGACATAACCCAACTGAAATGAGTGCAAATGTAAGCCATCTTTTCTTTTTTTTGCCCCAGACTGAAATTTTGCCCCTTTTTAGAAAACACCATGGCGAGATTATTAAATGACAAGTGCAAGATAAATTTCTCTTTCCTGAGTTCAGTCCAGACATTTAGACAGAGAGATGGTTACTGATACTGCTTGGGAAATTGTTCCAATGCAAACAGGTCAATGCTGTGCGCTCTGCTTTTGGTGGGACCGGGCCATTCAAAGGCAGGGTTATTATGAGACAGAAACAATCTTTCAAGACTCTGTACTGGATTAAGTGCAGGATTTAGTGAGGACTAATGCTAGGCATTTTTGCTTTTTATTTACTGCATAATGTTTATATTAAATTTTCACTAGCCCCCTTATTTCAGTGTGAGTTTTCAGGCCGCCTGTTGATGGGGGATGTTGTTAGAATTTAAGTACACCACGTGTTGTGCTCTTCTTTCCATCTTTAAACTCCCAGGACAAGGCAACCACCCTTCTTTAAGGAACGACACCCAGTGCCGTAGTTCATGGTTTGCTGCAGTCTCTCTCCATAACTCTGGGTAGGTGTCGCATCTACTTCAAATCTTTGTGATTCAGGAGGCGTTAGCAATATATTTTTTTTGGTCTTGTAGCCATTTCATGAGCTTCTCTGTCTTTTTCAGATTACAAAAACACCAAGATCGTTTAGAAGGTACCCGTCCTATGTCACTGAATACAGAACATTTCTGTCCCACCCCTAACCAAAACTGTCCCAACTTCATCAGGGAGACAGATAAAGGAATAATAAAAAAAGTCCAGATCCAAGGAAGATCACGAAAGTTTGTTCAACTCAGGAAATCTTAGCACATTACACACAACCTTCCAAGTGCCACAACCTGCAAAGCAAGCAGGAACAAAAATGAACTGGATGTACCGTTTCTGAAGATGTAAGCAATGGATGAAATTTTGCTCCTTTTTTTTCCTGAGAAAAACAGTTGCTTGTAGTGTCATAATGCCAAAAGCCCAAGGTTGTCTTTGAAAGTAGGAAGACGTTCTGTTTCCAGTGACCTTGCAACTGAAGCTATGGTCTGTGATTTATTTATTTTTTTTCCCATTACCCAACCCAAAATATTAAAAAATTGAAACAAAGACAAAATACCTGATTTTCTCAGCAGTGAGTTTTCACATCTCCTTCAACTTTCTGAGTGATTTGAGACTAGATGTCACTGAATTTGCCACATAGTTATTTATTAGGTGCCCTGTCGGTCACGGTACCTGGCAGTACATGCCACATATCTAGAGAGCTCCTGTTTACAGGATGAGCAACTTGCCTGCAGAAATTCCAGGAAACAGTCTGCTTGCTGTGACCTCAAACCATCTGACAATAGAATTGTATTTACACGATACACACGTTCACTAGGTTTTTTATTACTATCTATTAGTCACAGGTCATGCGAATATCATCTCCCACTCAAGCTCTGGCCTCTCATTGAATGATCACTTGTTCCACTGCTCAATCAACAGCTGCTGTAACTACCAGAACTACGCTTGAAGTAAAAGCTTTGATCACCTCCTTCTTGCTTCTTTATAAGCTCATAAATATTCTTTGCTCTTATCCCAAATACTTACTTAAAGGTGCAAATGATTTCCATTATAAATAATTAATCTAACAGTATTTTTCTGATGATGTGCATGCGGGTAAAGAGCAGCTCTTTACATTTTGAGCTAACGGGACTTTAGCTCCTTATTTAGACAGAAAAAAAATATTCTGAAAGTTACTACTTACATTGTTTTTAAAGCAACAATTGCTTTACAGCTTCTGAAATTACAGCTGATCGCCCAGAACATGTCTACCAGACCAAATAGGCAGGCTCTGTCCTGACAGTTCATTACAAGCAGGTAGGAACTATTTTCTCCTAGTGAAAACATACCCAAACATACCCCAGGAGGCAGTCTTCAATATTTGCTGCGATCACGAGTATGTGCTAAACTATTATGCCCAAATTATATTTTCTTGAATTGTTAATTATTTTTTTTTCGACACGGTTGATCAACATGCTTCTTATAAGATAAAAGCTGCTCATGTGTAGTAGTGACTCTCATCACCTCCTGATTGTAATTTGTGTCTTGTCTAGCTGGAAGGGAAGGAATAAGCAGACACAAAGCACTGACTCTGCTCTAAGTAAGGGTTGCTTTGGAGCTTTACTGAGATTGAAACATGAAAGAAAGATTATGTACATATTGGGATTTTTTTTTTCCTATGGCAATCAAATTGTGCTCCCTTCCCTCTGAAGTGGCCTTTTTTTGATGAGTCACCTCTATAGCTATCACTTCTGTGTTGAAACGGGCTGAATTCTCACATTGCTTGAAAACTGCAAAAGAAAGATGGCAAACAAATTATTTTTAGTGTATGGACTGGCTGTGTAATATTGCTGTTCAATAAACACCAAGAATGGTTACACTGATCATTCAAAGACAGTTTGAACTGCACGTGAACTGATTATGACTTCACTGAGGCAAAACTACCACAATCAAAGCTCGCTTAAAATTTAATAAGCTGTCTTGACTTTTACAGTCTGGCAATTAATTTTGGCAACAAAAGTTGTTAAAGTCTGCTTTGAGTAGATCAGATGAGGAGAGGGACTCAGTCACATCATGATCTCCAAGATTGTTCCTTGGCAGCTTTTAACATACTTCTCATCACCTTAATCTGTAATGTGTTGATTTCCACAACTGTTACTGTGTTAGTCTTGAATGTCCTTTGGCTGACAAAACAACCCATCACCTTGTTGTAATCTGATGTGCCAAATAATATTCAGTCAGATAGTGAGATTCGTGCTTCTCCATCACCTGTAAGTTTGTATCATAGAATCATAGAAGGGCTTGAGTTGGAAGAGACCATCAAGATCATCTAATTCTAAGCCCCCCTGCCATGGGCAGGGACACCTCCCACTAGACTGGGTTGCTCAGAGCCTCATCCAGCTTGGTCTTAAACACTTTGTCCTGGCAAAGCTGTTTGGCTCCTACTGTAGATTCCAGAAATCAGTGTATTGCCTGAAGTATTGTATTCACTCTTTCTGCCATTGTTTTCCTTCAGAGTTGGTATCTTCGGATGTGCCTCCAGATTCTGCAAGCAGATTGAGTCTTTCTTTGCTTATTTTTGAAATAAACAAAATCCAACCACAGTCTGCTTAGCCAACATCTTCTCACTGAAATGGCATCTTTGTTCCCATAAAGAACTCAGAAACTTGAAAAAAAAACCCAAACCCCAAAGCTTCCATGCAAATAGCAGACTCCAGATGCAATGAACATTTGCTGAACATTTTGTATTTTTCAAGACTTTTTTTTATTTGTACTTTACTCTTTGTTATAGAAAAAAAAGAAAATGTTCTGAAATACTAGTGACAAAACTGACTGAAAAAAATACCTGGAAGTAGGGGACATAATCAAAAAGTTCTTTGCAGATCTACAGCTCTAGGTTGCTGTTAATAACTGCTCCTTCTCACTGATGGAAAGAGATTTCGTCATTTTATCAGCATTTTTGCCCATTACCAGGCAATTTGCTCGTATGAGAAATAACTGGATTTTTGGTCACGGTGACTCTCATCAGATAGGGAAAATGTTTAATTTACTTCCATTCTTTCAGTTCCAATTTCGTTATTGGATTGAGATAACATCTATGGCCCAGAGATTTTTAGTCCATTAAGAGCTGGGAATATAGGACCCCTTAAAATACTGAGTATAGTTTCCTTCTCAGCTAACAACTTTCCCTCCTCAAAACACAAACCAGTAACCCAGAAACAATGGAGAGTTTTCTCAACTGATACTCTCATCCTGGCAAGTATAAAGCCTATACAATTGCACCTTGATTCAAGATTTTATCAGTATGTAAAATCACAGAACAGGAAGGTTGCAATTACTACATTTTTTTCATAATTTGGATACAGATATGAGTAATTTCCCTAATCAAGAGAAAACATTTGAATTTTACTCTCAAGCCTATTGAGAATGATTGTTTCTTTTCACAGCATTTGTAGAATCAAATGCTTTTCAGACAATTTACCAATAATCTGTTGGTCTTCACCTATTTAAATTTACATTAACTTACTGGCAGTTTCTATTTGTATTGTTTTTAATAAGTAAATCTGATTGTATTAATTTCTACCTGAGCTTTCGCTTATTATTTTTAAGTCTTTTCTGTAATGTGACATCCCTGCATTTTTTTTTCACCTCGTGTTTTGTTTCTGTTTTGCCCACTAGGTTCCTTTCTCATCAGTTATTATCAATCTGTTTGTTTACCTGGTTAGTATTTTTCCTCTTGAGTCTTCACATCTACACAGAGCATTCACAGCTTGTAGCTTGGAGGGACTGTAAATAGCATCAAATAGCATTAAATATATTTATTTTTACCTTTATTCTACCTTTATTCAAACCTGCTTCCACAGCTTTTTAGGACCAGCTAAATGTATATATTGGAAAGAACCGTGGGCATTAAACAACACTGAAGATTATTTTCCTTTTTCTGTTTAGATAAATCAACGTGCACAACAAGGCTAGGTGGCTGATGAAACTGCTGACAGAGATGGCAACTCAAAGCGGTAGAAGTGGAAGGGTGGAGGACAGGCTTTAAAAGAGTATCACAGGTTTTCTATGCAGCAAAGTACACTCAGGAAATTTGACCAAGACTGAACAAGTCCATTAATACTCAACAGGACTCACGACTAGAAGTAACATAAATGACTGAACTCCAGTCCTTGAGACCAGTTTGCTCTCTGCCAAAAGATAAACACAGGCACTTGTGAGAAATCCTGTTGCAACACTCTGTATCAACAATACAGCACATACCAGTGCCAGATCTTCTGAGGGGAAGGTGTTTTCATTTAAAACAGAAATTGAAATGAAACACCTTTAATTCTCGCTCACACCCTTGTCAGGGTGTCATCGTGCTCAGGATGTGCGTGTCCAGCCATGGGCCACCAAGGCAGTGGTGATCAGTGTGTCCAGCACTGCAGTGCCCATGTCCAGGTGCTGGGTCCACCATTCATTGCAGTTCCATGGAGGTGAAGTGACACCAGCTGTGACGTCCTCCTTGCAACTCCTGGGTTCTTCTTGGGCTAGGAACCACGCACAGATTTTTGGATAATACCTCTTTGTAGTCTTGAGCAGAGTGTGATCAGATAGTGATCAGTGTCTCCATCCTGTCCCACCTCTGTGAGTCATCAGGATTTCTTCATTGTTCTTTTTCTCCAGATCTGGGTGTCTTGTGAAACTGCACACAGAATGGGATCATAATGGGGTCTTGATGACCTGCTAATTAGAGTGCCCTTAACATAGTCCATGCTGAGAGCCCCTTTACTGCTCTGTGCTTCATCCAGTGCCTCCACGCCCAGACATTATCATTCATTCTCCATTCGGAGCACCTGCAGCCCTCCCATTACAGCTGTCTACACCCAGAGGCAGAGAAAACAATAGCGTTAATTACAAGAATACACTAAGAACCACAGGGTCTGCTGCTGAATGGGGAAGGTGACCTGGTGATGAAGAACCGGGAAAAAGCCGAGATACTCAAAGCCCTCTTTCTTTTGTTCTTCACTAGCAAGGTCAGCCCTGAGGCCTCACAGATCTCTATGCCTAGGGGCAAAGTTTGGAGGAGGAGACTTCTCCAGCTGTAGAGGAATCTTGAATTAGGGCCACTTCAGCAAATCAGATGTTTACATGTCCTTAGGGCTCGACAGAAGGTGCTTGTAAAGGTGCTGAGGAAGCTGGCTCATGTCATTGTGCAACTTCCAATCACCTTTGAAAGTCTGTGGCAATCAGATGGGATTTCCAGTTTGTGGAAAAAAAGCAAATGTCCCATCTATCAACAAAGCAAGGTGCAGGAAACTACAGAACAGTCATCCTTGCCCAGCCCCTCTCTCAGAGAAGATTATAAAGCTAATCGTTCTGTAAGACATTTCTGGGATGATGAGGAATAACAAATTGGTTCAGACAAAACCAGCACAGTTCTACCAACATGATTTCCTTCTATGGTGAGATGGTTTGCTCAGTGGGTGAGGTGATAAAAGAAGCACACACTGATTTTAGCAAGGCTTTTGCCACGATATCTATAGTATCTTTATAGTCCAGTAGGGATTGGATAAGTGGACAAGGTGGGTGGAGAAGTCTGAACACTCTACTCAAAAAGTAATGGTCAACAGTCCAAAATGAAACTGGCATGTCATTATGAGTGCTGTTCCTGAGGGCTGAGTAGGGAGGTTAGACTAGATAAATTCAAGAAGTTATAAATTTTTCTATGATTCTGTGATCAAGCCTTGCCAGGCACTCAGTAGTATTTGGGTCCTCGTATTGAAATTAGAAGTTATGTAGGTTTCTGTGGATTAATGGGTTAGGCTGCAGCCTTGGGTGGGTACTTTCCTTCATTCTGAGCTTATGCAGCTGAGTCTGCATGATGTGAAATGGCAGTGCATCACGAGGGGGTTCCAGTTAACATGCTTCTCACTGTGAGATCTTCTGCTAAGGTGCCCTCACCTGCAGTGACCTCCCTCCAACTCCAGAACACAAGTACTGCATGAAAACAATCCACTCCAGGCTTTCTAATTTGGGGACATGTAGTTGAAAGCAAGAGGTGAAAATGAACTGCCTTTGCAAGCCGATTTTTAACACGGATCATTGTCTTCCTCTGGCCCACAACATTTTCACTCAAGTGCTGCTCTCTGTCAGCGTCCCCTTCTCACGGCTATTCTGATGAGTGACATTTCCCTCTAGGGCTCTTGCAATCCATATGTTTTGACTCCAGTGGCTCAGTTTCACATTGGTTCGGGAAAGTTGCCTCTTTCATGTGCCTTTAATGAATACCCGTCTCTTTGTATTTTAAAATTGAATTAGCAGCTGTTTTCTTTGTTTCCATCTGGGGAATTTACTCTTCTCCAGCTCCCTTCCCTAAAGTTAAACAGCACTGGACAAGCTTTGGTTAAGACGTAGGCATTTCTTTGTTCTCTTTGCACGAGATCTGGTCAGATACGGTTGGGTTTTGAAGGCTGTTGTATTCACCAACAGAAATGGTAAGGCTGTGCACAGGCTTCACAATTCAAAGGGAATTCATTTGGTTTAGACATATTTTCCAAATCTTCACATGCTGTATGACCACTTTAAAGTTTTGCATTTGTTTTGTTGTTGGTTGGTTGGGTTTTTTTCCCCATAGAAATATGTTTCAGCTGGGATGGAGTGTGCATGTTACTAGAGAAATTATTTCCTGCAGCATTTAATGTTACCATAACAATTTCACAGTTAGCTTTCTGGATTCTGCTGACCTGTGAAAACAGCTTGTACCAGTCCATTTTACGCTCCTATCTCCTGTAGGGTCTACAAAGCAGGCAAAGACCCTTTCAAAACACTTCTGTTATTTCTTAGGCCGTTGCAATAGTTATCAGTGAATGTAATGTCTATATAGCCTTTATGATCCGTGCTGTATTATTTTCTCGTGTATTGTGTATCTGAGATATTAGATTTAATTTGGCTTTTAAAGGCTGCTATTCTCGTTAAATAGCTCAAAACAGAATGGTTGAAAATCCTACAGAGTTGGAGAGGACAAAACACAAAATAGATTTTATTCCTATTCAGTGGTTTGATGGAAACATCTTAAGAAAAAGTATTTTTTTTTAGGGGAGGAAGTTCTGAAAGGTCTTAAGCACAATGAAATCAGGGTTTAATCTCTGTGAGGGCTTAGTTTTCCTGAGTTCAGTTGCATGGGATCAGATTTAGAACTTTTTTTTTTTTTTGAAAGGGCTGGAGTACACATCAAACTGAAATTTCTTTCAGTCCATCCTTTTTCTCTTTAGAAAGCTGTCCTTAGATGACTGCATTTATTGCAGTGTTAGCCTGATAAGGGCAAATCTAACAAACTCACAGGTCTCATTTCCTCCCCCGTAGCTAAAATGCCTTAAGGTGTTGTGCCTTTCCCGACTCCGCCTCGGTGACTGCTCGTCGATCCGAGGGCGTTCAGCGGCGCGGCCCCACCGCCCTCCAGCGCACACCCCCGCAGCCCGCGGTGCTGCCAAAAGGGAACGAAACCTCCGCTCGGTTCCCGGACAGGGCGCCGGTCGAGCTGCCTCTGCACCGCGAGGAGGAGGTACCGCAGCCGGAGCGCTTCGTCGCCGCAAGTGGCCTAAAAGTTTTCCGGCAGTGGGCGGAGCAGGCGCGACAGCCCGTTCCTTCCCGCGCTCCATCCCGCGGCTCGGCCGA
>VWZK01020949.1:71078-153125 GCA_013396935.1 Baryphthengus martii | reverse complement strand
TTTTTTTTTTTTTTTTTTTTTTTACCCGATTGATTTATTATGTTGTATTGAGTTCATATCTCAAAACTAAAATTGTTTGCCTGGCATAACTATTTAATTCTATAATACAAAATGGATGAAATGTGATTCTTAGTAATACAGGGTAACGAAGATATGTCCCATTCTGATTCAGCTGTAGATGTTTGAAAAAAAAAAACAAAAAACAAAACAAACCCTGCCTATCTGAGCTCTAAATGCATCCAAGTGACTACTTTTAAACTTAGTTATAAAGGAATCCAAGTAAAACTGGTTTGTTTCCTTTATTAAGTAAACATCCTTCCTAAGAAACTGTGCATCTGGGGTGTGTTTCTTTTTGGTCCACAAAAACACTCAGGCCCTTGTTTTAAGTTGCCTGTGTCTGTTTATGGTATCCTGTGAACAGCAGTCAGGGCTCTAATTTCTCTTGATGTAGACAAGTGGCAAGACTTCCTTATTTCAACAAAATGGAAACTACATCACCTCGGTTGTGATCAGGTCCACAGAAATTACTGTTTTCTTACAAAAGATAAGCAACCACAGGTAAAACATTATTTTAATGGGAAGAAAAAGAATGCATCTTCACAGTACTAGATGGCTAAAAATGGAGCATTGTACTATATAGGTTAGAAATAAGTGGAAGTTAGCTGTGTAGTGGCATGATGAAGGGGGCCTCAACATAAACTGCTGCTCCCTGCAGAGATCTCTGGTACTGTTTCATGATACTATGTGACAAGGTGGTGAAATGTTAGTGTCCAAGTGCAAAAAAGTGGAACAGGGAGAGAAAGAAGGGAAGAGTTTATTTTATCCAGTAATTTCATACTCTTAAGTGTATACTTGAACTGGATTTAACTCAATAATTGGAGCTCTGATTAGGTGTTATACTTGAAATTTTGGGGAGTAATACTAGATTGTTCTTTGGAAAAAGCCCAGGTTTTGGTCAGGAAGAAATACTGTAATGATCAAGAAAGGGGAATAGTATATTAATCACTGTCACTTGAAAAGGATAGTTAAAACTAGAAAAGGTTTGAATAAAGCTTGCCCATGCTTTTGTATATATGTTTTTGTATATGAAAAGAAACCAGGGCTTCTTGATTTTAAGACCTGCCTTGTGGCCGTAGTTCTTTGAAAGCTAAAGCTGATACGTATGTTGACAGCTACAGTCTAGGCTTTCAGCCTGTCCTCTTACGCTGAACTATTCCAGTTACTCAGTTCATTTTCTGCTGGAATAATTTGCTGAAACTGACTAACTGAAGGTGGAATGAACCCTGGGCTGGAAGCAAGGAAGACAAAGGAGATGGAGGGAAGGATGGGAGAGCACTGTGGCAGCCAGTGGGTGTCATATCTGAGGAGGAGATAGTGAGGATGTGGTAGACCTCTTTGAAATCATGAGCATTGTAATGAAGACAACTATAGGAAGACTGGTAGGTATTTTCATGCTATGAGACCTGAGTGCATTAATTGAACATCAGAAGAAGGTTTAAAAAATAAATGTATACCCTCCCCGCTTCTCATTGTCCTGGGGGAAGGGAGAGCGCAAAGCCATTTGAACAGGTAGAATTAAACTCGGAAACATTGCAGTGGATTGTTTTGCCAACCAAATATGTGGGTTTTTTGAGAAAATTTGTTCTTCCCCATCACCTTTTGTACTGCACTGCGTGCTGCTAATTGGTGCTGTGCAAGGTTGAAGTAGCGATGGACACCTTTGAGTTTTGTGTACCCAATGAATATGTTTTAACTGCAAGGTACGGTTGTGCTGTTCCAGACAAGAGTTTCACAAATACTTGCTATTTTCCATTAGCATTTCATTTTTGGTTCTGTGTAAATGTTTTAAGTGACCGCTAATCTAGAAAGAATAAGGATAAAAAAAAGGGGAATGTCATAATGTTGTAGTAAACTGCATCAGCATTTACATGGTAAGTTTTGGGAAGGTGTTGCCGAGTGGCGGTTTTCAACTAGAGGACTGGCAGGATTTTTGCAAGCGCTGACTCACTTTGTAAATTGATTTTATTGAGTTGTGTTTCTTCTGTTGATTTGTATTGGTTTGCAGTCTTCCACATGGTGTCCTAAGGCTGAGATTTCTTTCCTGCCTGAAGTTAGCAAAATTACAATGACTTTTTTGTCTTTTTGGGTTTTTTTTATAACCACTTTTAGTTTTCTGTGCCCAAAATGCTGTCAGCAGCAGATTAACATTCTTACAGAAGCCAAAGAACAAGACAGCCATTGTCTTATTACCTAAATTACTACTTTTATTCTTTAAAAATGAAAGTAATAGTTGATTATTCATTTGAATAGATTTAAAAAAAAGTTTTAGCACAAATGTTTTAGTAACTGCTTCTTTAATTTTGTTAATTTGTTATTATGATACTGTGGGTTTTGGATCTGTGAAGTGTTTAGGAAGACTTTAGGCAGAGGACTAAGCATACCAGCTGAAGATACCGAGTTTTCAGAATCCTCTAATAGTGTTAACCTGCTTAAAGTCTAGTTATGTAGTGCCTTGGTAGCTGTGGTGAAAGACCCAGTTTCCAGTCTTTTACCTCCAGATACTACTATGGGTAAAGTGGAGAATTTAGGCAGCTGTAGTGTTTTAGGTCGTAGTGTGACAATTTTGAAGTTCCATCACTCTGTTGCTGAAGATCAGTGAACCCAGTTTGGTTTGGAAAATGAAATTTCACTCTGTAGCTCCTGCCAGGCCACTTTTCCTCAGCATCATGGAGGGGGGGAAAAAAAAAAAAAGTAACTTCTCAGAATTTGTGGCCTCTTGTGTTGTTGTTATTATTTTTTTTTAAAAAGAAAATACTATGGCTTATTGAAATGAAAATGATTGTTTCAGTGCTGCTCATATGATTGTGAATACTCTAAGTGAAACTATCTGGTCTTATCATGGGTTCTGTTCTAAAGTTCTGCAGAAATTTTTCATGCATGTCTCTAGTTCACTTTGCCTTTTTCAAGTTGTGGGTTTTCGTTTGTTTCTTTTCCTTTTTTTTTTTTTTTGGACACAATAGAGATGGAAGTGAAACACTGTTGGTTAGCAAGGACTTTTTGCACATGAAAATTAAGAGCATTATGGTGTTTGAATGAGTGAAAATTCAGCATGCTTTTCCAGGTCTGTGATGTATTTTCAGCGATCATAAAAGACAGGCTTAATTCTGGTCTGTTTATTGGGAGTGTAGTAAGAGACTTGTTAGAAGACGGAAGGAGCATGTATTTTGCTGTCAAGACAGAGCTATAGTTATGTTTTCCTTGGCGAGTTTTGTGTTGAGAATTTTTGAGAAGACAGACTTAAATACGAAGTTCTTTGGCACTCTGGCATCCGCATGCAGATGTGGATTGGAAACATCAACTGTAAACTGCTGTGGAAAACGACAGGGTATGTCCTGCGTTCACCATGGAGACTGCTATTTGTACAACTACTTGGGTATTTCAGTGAGCATCTTTTGTTTGGCTTGGTAGTGAATTTAAGATCAGGGCTTGAATTTGGAGCATTCTGTATTGTGTGGAACTAAAGTGTAGAAGGCCTCTCTCTGAAGTATTTAACTTAACCCCCCCCCCTCCCCGGGTTGTTGGATGCCTGCTGGAGAGCATCCTTCCTGGGTGTTTTCTTAAAGGTAGCATGTGAAGAAAGTGTAAGTTAGAGACACAGTAGAGGGTGAATTATGATGTTCATACTGGTGACACATACAGGTGCCAAGACTGATAATGAAGTTTTCAAAGGATGGCAGTTTTAAGTGCTAGGGTGGGGTAAATACCGTACTTTTCTTGTGCATCTTGTCCAAGAGTTAGTAGCCTGTTGTATTTGCGCAAATAATGAGCCTCTGGCTCTGATGCTTTCTCTTGTTTTATAAAATAGCCTAAGCTGATGGTCTCGGATTTCTCACTTAGAAATATTTTGAAACTTGCTTCCTCTTCAGCCTGTCTTGCACTTTGAAGTAATCTGTGTTTAACAGAAGTTTAAGTTCTAGTTAATTGGTTTGTTAAATAGGCAACCCCTGTAGTTTTTATTGTTAGTCATTTTCTGTGTACAAATTAAAATGGATATGAAGTTTATTTGTATGAAAGCAACCTCCATTATTTATTTTTGAACCTAAAAGATTTTAAAGATAATTTGATATATTTAAATATCTGAATATGGGTTAAATGTTTCTACTGTCAGAAATAATATTTTATTTTTGTTATGGTGACTTCCAAGCATACTCCAACTCTTGTCCGGTTGTCATTTCCTTCAGAGGAAATAGGAAAACAACAATTTGCATTTGATAGGGCAGAAAGCTTTGCTGTCTACCTCAGTGCTGCTTTCAGTAGGGGCTGAAGCATGTGGGATGTTACTGGCGAGGTACTGGGCCCAGAGTGGGGAGGAAGTAGTGAGCCCCAGCAGTAGCTGTTGCTGCCCGCGGTGGGTATCTCCAGCAGTGAGCCTGCTTCCTTCTCCTTGGCTTTTCTTGTTGATACACTGAACTTGGAGAATGCCGCATCATTTGGGAGCTGCTGTTTCAGACCATGCAAACTTGAAGATGTGGTGGAAAAAACGTATTCGTCTAAGAGCTACTACGCAGTTACTTGCTTCATCTATTCATTATTTTCATGTGTTGTTTAACACTGTTGAATTCATAGGCCCAGAGGTGTTAGAGTGCATACCCATGGTGTTACTTGCTCAGAAGCTTTAAGGATGGGATTCATTTCACATCTCTTGAGGTGTCGGCATCTGAGCTAGGAATCTGGGCTCCCTCTGTAACAGAGTAAACTTGTTTTGCCATGAGGTAGAAAGCCCTCTTTGGATGTGTGGATCACACCACTAACTCTACTTGCTGTGTCAGTTAGATTTCTGTTGAGCGCAAAGAGGACACGATTCAGATACAGGGCAAAAATTTGTTCTTCTGGATTTATGAGAACTGTTCTAGAAGCAGTGCCTCATCCTGTTGCAGGAGCCTCTAACCTGTTTAAGATCACATACAAACGTAGGCACTTTTTGAGTTGGATATTTTTGCCATGTTTCTTTGTGTTTTAAGGTTTTTTGAATACTATGGAAGGAATAATTGCAGCTCAGGTTGGATACTGATTTGGTATTTATGTTCACTGTACTTCTTAAGTGCACTTGTTTTGTTCTCTATGTCATTTAGCTTTAAAATGCTGCAGGATTAGGTTTCAGCCAATCAGTAATACTACCTGCAAAGCTATAATTAATATGTTACTCGGGGTGGGAGGTAGTGTTAACTCCTTCTCCCCATCTTTGATAACCTTGTTAGCCATAATTTATTACTTTCAGACGATTTGAGTCTTCTTAGTAGATGACTTATTTACTAGAGACGATCTGTGCTTAAATACATGTCAGCTTTTGCAGTGTTTTGCAGACTATCTGAATGATTGGGTTGCAGCGCAAGGAAATAAATTTTTTTTTTTTAGGACGTAATACTTCATAAAGCATTTTGTTAAGGTACTTTTTAATGTCTTGTCTGTTGAGTCATGCTGTTGCACTTGTCTAACTGTGTCTCCTCCACCCGAACGAATCTTGTGCATGTTTATATGTTCTGATTGTGTATCGCAACCTCCTCAACAGGCCTTCTCACCGCCTTTGATTCGCCACTTATTTTTTGCTCCAGTTTAAAAATGAAAAAGGAGCGCTGAAAAGCTAAACACAGTCATTCCCTATTGTTAAACTTTTGATGCAGCAGTCGTGTGGGTCTTGTAAAATGCCGGGTACAACAGCACATAACTGAAAATGCCATGTAGATTCCAGAAGGAATTTCCATGCTTTGCTAGATTTTGTTTTTGTTTTGATTGGATATAAGGTGCTTAGCTGGTTTTAGACCTATATACCTAAGTTTGTAAGCAGTACGAGAAGTAAAGAATAGACTGCCATCAGTTAATGTGGTTCTGAAAGTCTTAACAGAAATATTTTAGATCTGCAGATAAGACTGAAGCACAGCTATGGAAAAAGGAAAGAACAATTCCACCTCTGCCTTAATTGCATCTGGGAACTTCAAGTAACACTTTGTACTTCATAGCAGAATGTTGTGCTAAATTAGAAATAGTGATATTCTCGCCCACAATTGTTCAGTATCATGCAACTGTGATTGGTTTAGTCACAAGCAGAATACTGCTCTGCCCACTCTCTTTGCAAGCTGCCATAGCAGTGGAGCTGCTCTTAGTAGTTCGTTACTGTTCATACATGTTTTGCAGTAGGAAGGATGAGAGTTGTAGGCAGTCTTTTTTCTTTTTTTTTCCTGATGGCATAGAATTGTATTTGAAAAATAGCAGAGAGATAAAGAAAATCCAGAATCAAGAAGTTTTGGTGACACATAATCTACTGCTTGTTAGGAGGCTACCATTGTCATATGTTTGAGGATTTTTCAGTAGTTGTTCAGAATAGCTGATAGAATTCTCTTCTGAGTTCTTACTCCCTTTTTGGACTAACATTGGAATCTGCAGAAAACTCCTACCTGTTTTATCTGACTAATGCAAGTAGTAATAAATCAGCATTTATGCTTAAGTTCTGTACTGTATTTCTAAGCACAGCTGAATGTGTTTCATGTCATTAAGCCTTCAAGAAATGTGTGGGGTAACTCTTTATATTCACATCTTTTAGTAGCTAAAATATATCTAGGAATAGTGATGTCTGGTATAGAATGACTTACTCTGTCATGTAATTGTTTTAGTGATAGTTTGGTTTTTTGTTTGTTTTTTTTAAATTTCTTTCTCTTCCCTTGGACAGAGCTCTGGCTTTGGATACCTGTCCAACATTGTCATAGATGGCATTTGCTGTTAACACACTTTACTTTGTCAACATCAAAATATAGTGGGAAGAGAGAAAATGGTTATGCTTGGTGCAATTTCTGCAACTGAATTTGTAGCTATTCAGCATTGATACGGAAGAAGTGAAACCTCTCTCTTTTTTGTGGGTATAAATTGAATGTCTGATGGAACATGTTAAAAACACTTAATCCAGAAGTACATTTCTGTGCAGCTTTTGCTTTTATGTTGTTTATAAGGTGGTTCAGTTCAGATATGTGGTGACTTATAGGAGGGAGAGTACTTGAGAAATGTGGAGTTTGTTCTTGATAAATATAATGCAAAGCCACTTAGATTAATTAAGACATTGTTACTTACTACTCTCACTTTGTTTTTACTTTTTGTACTTTCTGCCCAATTAATGAGTGCCTGTATCACTGCATTCAGAGTTGATGGTTGACCCAGCACTTAATGTCGGGAATGATTTTTACGTTTAGTCTAACACAATGTATGCAAAAGACCTTTATGTGTGGTAGGATGGAGTTAATATCTCCTCTGAACTGGAACTTTACTTATGCATAAGATGCTAGTAAATAACTGAGTATTTCATAAATATGAAATATTCCATAATTAAAAGTATCAGAGTCAGCTTCCAGGAAAAGGCATGTCAAAAGTACCTCCTCCATTCTGTCCATGCACCTACAGCAACCAGCAGGCACTGTTGCCCAACTAGATTGTAGAAAGAAGAAATAGGAAAATTGGAGGCAAATCAGAGTGACTAATGAGAGGTTGCCGGTATGGCCTCGTGACTGTTTAGCAGAAGATGGATGTTGGCTGAGCGTGGGTAGGGAAACTAAATAAAAGTTGCCAGTGGAATGAGGGACGAGCCGGAGGGAAGCTCTGTCAGGGGGAGCGCAGCAAGAACTGTGCGTGCTGTACAATGCATTGTAAAAATACTGCATCTGGCTAGGCAAAACAAAACAAAAAAATACCTTGGTATTAATGGCATTTAGATTTACAAGTCATTAGATAGCAGTAGTGACAGATTTGTTTTGTGTAGGGTTTAAAGAGTTGCATACACGATTCCCAGCAGTAAACAGGTTGGGGAAGCTAGGAAATGTCGCTTCGGATGATTCCTTGTCTCTCGTTCTTTTGGTGTGTTTGTTCATGTAAGTAAACAATATTTTTTTCTTAAACAGCTATGACAAAATATAAAGCAAACCAGAAATGCTAAATTAAGACTTGTCTTCAATTATCTTGTTTATTTTTGTATGAGAACTGGGGTGATCCTGAAATTTTCCACTCTGAAGGTGCCTGGCAGATTACAACGTGTATTCTTTATTCCACTCATGGTATACTCTCTTGCATACTTTTGTGATGTGACTGAAAGTTGTTAGCTAAATCACTGATAAAGTACCTTCTGTTTTTAGGGTAGGGTTTAGTAATTGGTTTACTTTTTTAAAAAAAACCCACAGCTTGGTTTAGCAGATTTTGTGTTGGTGCATGCACAAGAACTGATTGTCCAAAAATGAGTACTACTGAAATTATACTGCAGGAAACCCTAAGAGCTTTTTAAAGTTTTCTTATGAGTACTCGGTTACTTCCAAAGACTTGGATACCAGACAAGAAGGACTGTATGCGTGTACCTTCTGTTACCTAATTTTTCAACGAATTAGTGGAGTCAAGTTTTGTACGTGACCGTCGATCTTTACCGACCACTGAAATACTGTATTCAGAACAAAGTGATCTTGGGCAGTATTTTTACTGCTTTTATGCAAGAGCAAACTTAGTTGCATTTCTATAGAGTATCTGTCACTGTTGTCTGTTACTTAGAATAATTTTCCTAAAATTCACTTCTGACAGGAGAGAGTATTCGCTTCCTATGTCAACTTTTACTAAAACGCTGGTGTCTGCTTCTTCAAGAGCAAAGCCATGCATATTGTCCATGGTGTTGTAATGTAGAAACCCCTGAAGACTCTTTGGGGAAACGTAGGGTTTTCTTCTCAGAGATGGCTCTTTCAGACAACTGATGGTATTATTCATTCACCAGTGTACTTTTAGACATACTGTTCTGTGCTTCCCCGCCCTCGCTGGTCCACAAGTGGCTGGTTAAAACCTTGTTTAAGAACATAATTATCTTAAAAAATTGGAGGCGTAGCTTATCTAATATCATGAAATAACTGTCTAGCTGGGGCCTGAGAAAAGGATATTGCAAGACGTCTAACACATAGTTGCGGCACAGTAATTCAGTATAACTGCCTAACAAAAAACGTTTACTAGTTGCCTTATGTCTTGAAGTGTGAAGATTTGTTCCATACTTCCTGATTTTTATCTTACCTCATATAAACATGGATTTGTGTTCCGTCACAGAGATCTCACTTTGAAGTGGTGTCTTGGAGATGATGATCAGTCAAACTCATTGTCGTAACTGTGTATTACACCACGTATGGCAGTTTGGACTTCAGTTTAGCTACTAGCTTTTCAAAATACTATCAGTTGGGGAGAAAAAAAAAATCACTATTTGGTTTATTTTTCTCTGCTTTCTATCATGTACCTTTTGCATATAAAGTGTTCCCCTTTCTTCCTTGGGAATTATGCTCATTCTGTTTGGAGATGAGCAGAACAGCACACAGTACTCAAGCAAGGAAGGTGTAATTACCTCTGCATTTCTCTATTTAGTAACTTTTAATAACTGCTTATTAAGCAAACAACTTAATGGAATTAATACCAATTAGCAGTCTTTCTGGTAAGAAGTTCTCTACTAGAACATTCCAGTGTGTCTCATTACCTCAGGTGACTTACTGCACAGGGCAGCAACGGTCAGTTTTTCTCTGCCTTCTCCTCCACATCTCCCTCTCCGCAGCTCAGGCTTGGATTTCTCTTCAGATTGTCGTAGATGACATTTGCTGTTAACATGTTTTACTTTGTCAGCAGGGAAGTTCAATAGGAAAGCAGGAGAATGTTATGCTCAGTATCATTTCTGCTGTTGAATCTGTAGCTATTTAGCATGGACAGGGAAAAGGTGAAATCTCAGATTTTGTTTTGGGTATAAACTGAGAAAACTTCCGAGTATAAAACATTTGCTTCATCCATTGTGCTCAATATTTGCATGCTGCATTTGTGTCCTGTCGCTGAAAAGTTGTCTTTTGTTTGGTTTTATGAATTCTACCATCTCTTCTATCAAGTGCAACAACTTATGAATAGGATTTAGTATGATTTATTGGTTGTTGAATTTGTCTTTGGTTAACATACTAGATTACTTTCAAGAAACAAAGTCAACTTTTTCCAGACAGAATTGTTTTTCTTCTAGAAAGCTTTATTTCTCTTAGACTGTATTTATTCAATATTTATTGTATTGGTAAGGGAAGAGAAAACTCAAGGCACTCTGGTAGGCTGAGTAAAAGGAAGGCATTAAGGGGAAGTACCATTTTTCCTCATTTGGTAAACATTTTGTTAGGCAGCAAACAGTGAAGGATGCTCTTATCAGGAACCCATTTGCTGTGTGTGACCAAGGATTCCTGTGAATCCAAACTGAAATGAACAAGGCAAATTTTTTCTTGATTTCTGCTAATAAAATGTTTCACCTACCAAATGATGGATACTACCACCTTTTTTTGGAGTAACTCCTATTTAAGAAGCAGCATTTGATTTATGTCTTTTGTAGATTTACATATTGTGCATGTTTATGCACAAATCTTCTTTAATATTGCTTAGATTCTACTGAGTTACAGTATGTCCAAATCGACATGTAATTATGGGAATATTATTTCCTATAGTTTCATTACATTTATGGCTCTCTTCTGTTCCCTAACAAAAGGGACAGTATCTTTAAAAAAACCCAACAAACAACAGACCCCAAACATAAACATGGTTTTGGCATGCAGAAGTGAAATTCTCTTACTGTTTTTTAGGAAAAGAAGGACAAATAGGGAAAGTAAAATACTTAGAGGTGAATTTTCATTTTTGTTGTTGTACTGTGATCTTGTTTAATGGAAGAAAGCTCTATGTGGGATAAAGAAGCAGTGAGACTTTGATGTACTTGTTTGTTGTTTTTTTTTTTTTTTAAACAAGAAACCCCCTGGCATCTTTCACCAGAAATATTAATTTGGAATGAAAGAATACAGCCGCTCTTTTGGGATGAAAAATAAATGTATTGGGTTTGCATGGCAGGTTTAGGTAGCCAGGGTACCTACAGGGGTGGCTTCTGTGAGAAGCTGCTAGAAGCTTCCCTTATGGTCTGCTACAGCCGGTGCCAGCCGGCTTGGAGATGGACCTGCTGCTGGCCAAGGCCAAGCCCACTGGCGACTGTGTTAGTGCCTCTGTGATAATATACTTAAGAAGGAAAAGAAGTTGCTGCATGACAGCAATTGCATCTAGAGAGATGAGTCAGAATATGTGAAACAACTCTGCAAGTGCCAAGGTCAGTGAAGAAGGAGGAGGTGCTCCAGGTGCCAGAGCAGATTCCCCTGCAGCCTGTGATGAAGATCAGGTTCCTCTGCTGCTCATGGAGGTTAACAGTGGGGCAGATCATAGAGTCAGACTGACTTGAGTTGGAAGGGACCTTAAAGATCATCTAGTTCCAATCCCTTTGCTGTGGGCAGGGACACCTCTCACTAGATCAGGTTGCTCAAAGCCTCATCCAGCTTAGTCTTAAACACTTGAGGCGTCCACAGCTTCTCTGGGCAACCCGTTCCAGTGTCTCACCACCCTCATCGTAAAGAACTCCTTCCTAATGTCTAATCTAAATCTCCTCTGCTCCAGTTTAAAGCTGTTGCCCCTTGTCCTATCACCACACACCCTCCCCAGCTTTCCTGTAGCCTCTTCAGATACTGACAGACTGCTATAAGGTCTCCTTGGAGCCTTCTCCAGGCTGAACAGACCCAACTCTTGCATCCTGTCCTCAAAGGAGAGGTGCCCCAGCCCTCTGATCATCTTTGTGGCCCTCCTCTGGACCCTCTCCAACAGATCCATGTCCTTCTGATGTTGGAGGCTCCAGAGCTGGAGGCAGTACTTCAGGTGGGGTCTCACAAGAGCCGAGTAGAGAGACAGAATTGCTTCTCTTGAGCTGCTGGCCAGGCATTTTTTTGATGCAGCCCAGAATACGATTCACTTTTTTGGCTTCCAGTGCATATTGCTGACTCATGCTAAGCTCTTCATCAACTATCACCCCCAAGTCCTTCTCTGCAGGGCTGCTCTCAATCCACTCGTCACCCAGCCTATACTTGTGCTTGGGATTGCTCTGCCCCAGGTGCAGGATGTTGCACTTGGCCTTGTTGAACTTCATGAGGATCTTGAATTCTACCATTTTGTGATAACTGCAGCCAAGGCTGCCCTTGAGCTTCACTTTATCCACCTGCCCCTCCTTGTTGATGAGGAAAAGGTCCAGCATAGCACTTCAGCACCTCTTCTCTTTGGTTCCTCTGCCACCTGGAGAAGGAAGTTGTCGCTGACGCATTCCAAGAACCTCCTGGATTGCCAATGCCCTGCTATACCATGCTTCCAACAGATGTCTCGGTGATTGAAATCTCTCATGAGGAATATATCCACCTGCAACCTGTGGAGGACCTCACACTGGAGCCAACAGATACCCAAAGGAGGCTGCGACCTTGTGGAAAGCCTGTGCTAGAGCAAGTTTGCTGCAGGACTTGTGACTCTGTGAGGAACCCATGCTGGAGCAGTCTGTTCGTGAAGGACTGTACGCCATGGAAGGGACCTACTCTGGAACAGTTAATGAAGAACTGCAGCCTGTGGGCAAGACTCATGTTGGAGCAGATTGTGGAGTACTGTCTCCCGTGGGAGGGACCTCATGCTGGAGCAGGGGAAGAGTGTGAGGAGTTCTCTCCCTATGGAGGAAGAAGCAGCAGAAACAATGTGGGATGAACTGGCCGCAAGCCCCATTCCCTATCTTCCCGCGCTGCTGAGGGGGAGGAGGGAGAGAACTCTGGAGAAAAATTGAGCGTGGGAAGAAGAAATGAGGGGTGGGAGAAAGGTGTTTTTAAGATTTAGTATTTATTTCTCAATATCCTGCTCTGATTTGATAGGTAATAAGCTAAATTAATTTTTCCCAAGTTTAAGTCTGTTTTGTCTGTGGTGGTAATCGCTGAGTCCTTGTCTCGACCCACAAGCATTTGATTGTATTTTTTTCCTCCTCTCTCCAGTTGAGGGTGGGGAGTAATAGAGCTGGTTTGGTGGGCACCTGGTGTCTAGCCACGGTCAACCTACTGAAACGATGGACCAAGTTTTATGGTTTGAGGGAATACTTTGTGAGATAGTGGGAACTAAATGTAGGAATCCGCACAACACCAGGCAGCCCTAACTGCCCACGCTCAGTAAAGCTTGAAAGACAGGGCTCTTTAGTTCATCTACAGCACTTAAACACATGAACTACCACAGCAAGACATCAATGAGTGTATAGAAATTACTTTGACTGGTTTACAGGAAAAAAACTCTTAGCTGATCAACACTGTCTGAAACTAAACAGAATGAACCACTGTAACATTGCTGGCAATGGAAAGGAGAAAGAGAAATAAATTGTTGATGGTGCTTTAAAAAAAAAACAACAAAAAACCCCAAAACGTTTTAGAAAGCAGAGAACTGAATTTTAAGAAGACAGAGAGAAGTAGTGGTCTTTGTAATCAAGCAAGAGAACTGATCGGTTGCTACATATGACATTATTAGATTTAACGAAAGGTTAGGAAGATGTAGTAAGAAATGGATGGGATAGCAGAATGTTGGGACATTGACAGTAGTTTGATAACATCCCTTTCACAGATAACGAGATTGGGAAACTGGAATGAAAATCTTTTGGCTGGAAATGAAACGTGGAAGACAGAGAGAAAACCTGTAAACAATACAAACAAAACAGGGAATAGCTGTGTGTGTGTGATGAGGTGGAGGGAGAAGCGGTACATGGGAGAAGCAGCGACTTAATTTATTGTAGGAAATGACAGCAGTGAAAGCAGAAAAGAGCAAGTTATAGGAGTTTTTGTACTACTTTTTAAATATTAAGCTTGTACATAGTAGGAATAAGCGTTGTGTGCTCCTCCTCTCACCTGGAGTTACGTGATAATGCTTGTCAGTAGCCGTAGCTATCTGGCAGTATGTGTAGCATCCTGTAAACTTGTTTTTGTGCTAGATAATAAATTGTTGGGAGTGCTAAATACTTCTCTAACTTGTTCAAATCGTGCTGTTTTCCTGGCTGTGAATGGAGCAGGCAAAACCACAGGCGAGTGGTTCTAGCCGTAGACTGCTGGGTGATGTGCTAAAAGTGATGATGTTCCCTTTTGCAAGTCCTGCCTGAGGCGTGTGCAAGCTGAGGGAGGTATTTGCACCCATACAGAAAATCTCAAGAATGACTTATGAAATCGATTTTCTTTTGTCTTCCTGATTAGTTAATGACACACCACAGAGGCTGCAGCTTCAACTTGTGCTGGGCTTGTGCTGCAGTTGCTTCCTGTGTCTCCTGCTCATGCAGGGGACCTTGGTGGCTGAGCTTGGATCAGAGAAGATGCGAGTGAGAAGGGATAAGTTTTTGAGTCGGTTTGCAGTCTCGAAGGTGGCAGGAAGACACGATGCAGCAGACATGGCTGAATGTTTGGCCTGATTTCCTTGTTTCTATTTGAAACCTCTCTGAGGTGTGGTTTCTATCATCCACATCTTCGTGTGGGTGGATATTTCTCTAGACTACAGGAACCCAATTAATCCAACTGGTGTGCCGTTGTGGGCAGAGCTAGGGTGGCACTGTAAAGTTTGCAACAAGATCCTAGGGGTAACTGAACGAATTCTGGACTCTGGCATTATTTTGAAGAAAAAACGTGACATGAATCTGTTGCCCAAGTTTGTTTTTAAATTGCCATAAGGCTTTGTTTAAACAAGGTTGAAAACAGTTCTCAAATTCTTCCTGCCTTGTGAGTTTGACTGGGTTACTGCAGGTGTTTTTCTCAAGTAGGTCAATGGGCCTATACTCAGTTATTGGTATCTGAACTTGGCGTGTATTAATGTAGTTTATTATGTAGCAATACCTATAGGATTAAAAAGAAAGGTATTGTGAGAAAAGGTAAGTCTTCAGAGCTCGATTTGTATTAAGAAGTCCCTGGGAAAAACTGTAGCTAAAGTCATGCTTGTCTTCATTTCAGTTTTATCTAGTTGCTTGCATTTTGGTACTCTGGATATCTTATATTTAGTTCTGTACACGCTAATTGTTTGCCCTCGTGAATGTACTGATTTTTGTGGATACATAGAAGTATACGCTTCTTACAAATGCTGATCTAATTAGAAAAGTACAGGAGAATGTTTAAGCATGTAAAAGGCGATCTCTTTTCTTGACAGCCCTTACCCTCTTGCTGTCTCTTTTGTGGAGTTGTTTCAAATTGGCCTGCAGCTGCAAAGCCCTTTCAGGTAAGAAAAGGGTGTGCTTGTGTTCACTTAAGGAGTTTAAAAAAAGAAGCAGCATCTATAGGATGTTGCATATTATAGAGAGTGGGTGGTATTTACTCGTTAATTCTTTTTGTAATAAACCGAATACTTTCTTTTAGAATAAAAGTCTGTGAAAATATGTGTTCTGGAGTTGGATATTTAATTTGTTTCTTCACTCCTCGGCATTTGTGGAATTCCTTCCATGTGTTTGACCTCTCATGGAAACGACCTCTCCTTTCACAATCATTTAAGTGAATGATTGTTTTCAAGGCAGTGCTTTGGTAGCAATATAGGATTATATTTTTAGTAATGTAGTTTGTTTTTTCAATCATCTTTGCAAGTATTTGTAGATTTCTGTCATAATTTGAGAGATTGTATTCGATGCTCAACATTCCTCTTATCAAAATAGTGTTGATTTTTTTTTTGTTTGACAGTTTCTGTAATTTTTTTGGCATTCTGCATTTGGAATAGTAGATACTTAATTTTTTTGCCTTAGTCTAGTAGTCTTGCAGTCTTGTCTATGGCTTTAAAATAGCGAAGTATTTACTTTAATTGCCAAGCCAAGAGCATTCTATTAATCAGGTTTTACTAAAACAGTTAATCCTTTGTAAAGGATCAGTAAATCAATAGCCCATGTGATCTTGTATGAAACAAGGGAATTTAAAGAACTCCAGTCTTTCTTTATTAAAACTTGAGTTGAAATAATTACCTTTTTTTTTTTCAAAAAAAAAGAACAAAGAATCTTTTATACAGTGCAGAGATTAAATTTCACTCCCAGTAGTTTACCTTCTGACTTCTATCTTCCCAAACCTTGTAGGTTTGAAAAAAAAGCCCAGTGAAGCTTCCAATTGTATACGCTGGTAAATTAATAAACTTAAATAATGTTTGATACATTGATTTTTTACATGTCACTTTGCTGCTTGAGCGTGATTAACTATTGTTACTTTAAAATATTAATAGCTTTACTTTGCTTACTGAGTAAGCTATTCCTGACAAGTATGAGAGAAGAGTTTATAGTTAATTGCATTAGAACCCACCTTTCAATAAATAATGCTGAAGTTCAACGTGCAGTTACATGGAACAGTGATGCCGTTCAGAAAAGGTTGGAAGGAACTCTGTTCTGTTGAAACCCTGAATGTGCTTCGGGGTTTGCACCTTCTGTAAGGTGCTGCTGCAGGTAGTTACACACAAAGGAGCTCAGAGCTCTGAATGTTCCCTGTTGAGGTAGAACTTCTTTTGCTTTATGAGCTGAATTCCATTGAAATAGATTTGGGCGCTTTTTCAGGGTGTTTGTTGGTTGCATTAATTCTGCAAATCTCCTTAATTTCACTTCAGTTTATCTGATTTTGCTTACTTCTCAGTTTAGTGTCATTTCTACAGCTTTCTGGTCAAAGTATGGGTAGTCTTGACTTACAAATTGATATTTTTTTATGACTATGTTGAATGTTTTCATAAGGTGCTTTTGTTACACTCATCTAAGTAGATGAACAAAATTGATGGTTTACTGTCTTATCAGGTTTTCTACAATTTCCACACCTTTCTCTTTCCCTTCCCCCTGCTGTTGACTGCAAGTTAACTAACAACATCTTGAATCTTATTTTTGATCAAGATTGCAGTTGTAGTGCAGTAACTTACGTAACACTTTTTCATAAATTACTTTTTCTGCTTAAAAAACAGTGAAAGGATTTTGAAGCAACCCTGTCTTTTCTTGTCTTCTCTTTTCCTTTTGCATATGAAAATTAACTCTTCTCAAAATCTTTAGCTTTAAACTTATGTAAATATCAATAAAGCCATTAAACCGTATTAAATGTCTCCATAGTTATAGCCCTGAAAGAAAAGGTGAGGCTTCTTACCAAAACGAGGCTGAATCTTTCTGGAATTTTAGAAGACTAACAGTGTTAGAAAGTTTCTCTGCTTTAGCTGGGGCACAAAGGTATAGACTTTTGCAATAGATACCTCACTTAAAATTACAGCTTGTCGTTTCTTTGGGGATAGACATGGCCACGTATAGTAGAATTTTAGCTTATATGCCCTCATCAGCTTGTGCATACAAAATGTCTCCTAATATAAAAAGTATTTGGAACTATGAGATACAAAGCAGTGGTATACAAAATACACTGTAGCTTTAAAACAAACTCATTCTTGAACGACCTTGCCTGTTCCAGTTGTGATGATTTCTTTCTTCTGAGTGGTTATCACCCTGTTTTTGAGCTCTGGCCTTCTACAGGCTTACCAGTTCTTGACTCCCTGTTCTCTCTTTTGTCTTTCTGAACACCTTAAGTTCTGATGAAGCTGATAACTCTTCATGACATAGAATGTATTGCTTTGAACTGATGTGATTGTAAAAACATATGGATTTTGCAAAGACATTCCTAAGCAGTTTATTTGTATGCATGAGTAGAATAATTCTTTACTATAGACACAAGGAATACGTATGCCCACTGAAAGGCAGGAAAATCAGTGCGCGAATGTCAATGCCATAAGATCCTATTTGGGATTTGATCAGGATTTTCCAAGAGTTTCTTTAGACTTGCCTCGTTCTTTCTTCTGTTTGTTATCATTAGATATTTACATAATACTTTGGGTTGCAAATGTGATGGGGTCGGCAACTTTTTTACAACAACATGCTTCCTGGGAACAGCCTGGGAACATATGATCAGCATGCAATTAACATTTCATAAGTACGAATGACTTCTGGTATTACATTTTTATTTGTATTTGTGAATTGGAGCCCTAGTTGTTATTCCAGAATCTGCCTTTCAAATGAGATGGAGACAGTGGCTGAAAGGGACCACTGGAGGTCAAACTTACGCTCTAAGTGAGTGTCACCATGGCAAGAACAAGTCATCTGTACTGCTTTGTGGGTAACTTTTGACAACATATAAGGGTGGAGGCTACATTTTCTTGAGTAACGTGCTGTAGCGCTGCAATGCCCTCCTAGGAAAAAAGGGTTTCTTAACATCTAACCTGACCACCCTCCCAGTGCAAGATTTGCCTCTTGCCCCATGTTATATGGTCTGCCTCTACTGAGGGAGATTGGCCATCTGCTGGAAAGTAGTTAGTTGCACTCTCCTCTCCAAAAGACTAAATAAGCCCAGCTTTCTGAAAATCAGTGATCTCTTGAATTTATGAAGGATTAAAATTTTGCTTTCTTTTAACCCTAATAAAATTGAACTAGTTCATTGAACATGAGATTTGGAAGGCCAAAGACGTAAGAACATGTAGTATTAATGGATTCAAAATCAGCCTCCTAAACGAACAAAAGCTTGCATACTCCCAGTATGTGTGTGTGTGTTCATGTGTCAACTTACGGTCAAACAATGCTACTCGTAATAAAAAATTACTTGAATATTGTAAATTGCCAGCTGGCTTGTTGCAAAGCTGTAACCTATTTCTGCATAGAAGATATTTAATGTTTTGCATCAGTCTACTTCAAAATGTGCATTTTTGAAAGAATTTTTCTTCCTGGAGGTTGTTCTGTGACATGTGAATACTAACCAGTAGGCTTTGCAGAGAAGCCAGGTGAAATCACATGTATAAAGGTTCTTTCATTCAACTGAGTTTAAGAAGACATGCGAGCATAAAATGAGTAATTTCTTACTATTCCAGTGAGAAAAAGCTGGAGAGTTTACTACTCAAAACATTTAACAGCTTCAGTCTGTTTCTTGAGAGTATTATCTTGCATGAGATAGGAAATGAGTAGGTCACAGAGTAGCAAAGTTGTAGACCTATTTAAAAGAAGTTTTCAATTTGAATTTCTGATATACCTAGATGGAAGACTCTTTTTTCTTTAATGCATTGAATCTTCCACCTTTAAATCTTAAGAGTTTAGATATCAAAATTAAATTTTAAAGAAAATAAAGGAATGAAAAACTGAGACCTTAATAGATAATTGCTAAGCTAGTAGGATAGTGAGTCAGTAGCATAGTCTGTCTGGTAAGGGAAGTGAGAAAATAATTCTACAAAGTAGTTGTCTGCTTACAATATGGTGAGCACACTCAGCTTTCAATATCTGATGCTGCCACTTTGAAGTGACACTGAAAACCATATATTTCAAAGTTGGATCCAGATGGCTTATTGTAATAGCCCCATCTTTGTCATATATACAAATGTTACCATTCTTTCCATTCTTTGATCAGTCTCAAGCACGTGTTGAAGACTTTTAGTTTATTTTGTTTCCACAGAGAGAATTTCTGGATAAGAGTAGAGTTTTTCTGAGAGTATCTTCCTAGTTTGAAAACTTTTGATTAAACTCTTGGTAATGTTAAATGAGTAAGTTTAAAAATGCTTATTTGCTTTATGATTTGAGAGGCAACATCACCTGGCTTTTGTTTGGCATTGTGAGTAAAACTTCAGTTGTGTGACAAGAACATTTGAAATGTCAGAAGAGTGTGTTTTCATTATATCTATTTTCATGTTAACTGGAAACTTCCATGTGTTAACTTACATGTTTTAATTTAAACATTACTAAAAAAGCAAACCTTAAAGGAGGAAAGTCTATCCTTTGTGTTTTAATAGAATAAATACAGAATGTAGTTCTGTGTTATGGAGAATAAAGCATAACTAGGTCACCCATTTTCTGGTATCAACTGTATGTTGTTTGTCCTCAGTATTCCTCAGAACTGCAGAGTAGAAAAATATTGTCCCTCTGCCCCCAGCAAAAAACTTGGCATAAAAATGGCTTTAAAATGGTTAGAGACAAAATCAGATTTGAATCAAAGATTATAACCTACAAATGATTGTGTTAGTACAGAAAACATTAAACCACCTGTGCTGGTTGATAGATGTAACTGGCGTGGAATAGTTTTTGGATGTCAGCTTTGTCAGCTAATGCATTTAGGGCATGAAAGTAGACCTCCGAGGTGGGCCCTATAGAATGTATGTTCTTATATTTGGTTAAACCAAAGAAGTGAAATTACAAATTAGACTAGCATTACAAAACATGCTTCTCTTTGAGATGTGAATGAAGAACTTGAGATGTGTTTTATTGTCTGTGGAGGCCATAAATCAGCAAAGGACAGCTAACAAAGCAAGACAGAAACCTCAACATATTTGAAAACAATCCTAATTTAGTAAAAGCGTTTTTTCTGTATGTTCTACTTGTATAATATTTCTTCTGTGGGAGACAGAAGGTCTCATGTGGAATTAACTTCCTGGGGTTTTTGAAAATGGGATCTAATTGAATGTGTTGAAGTAGAATTAATCTTCCATGGTTCTGGTTTGCTTCTGCTTATGCTTAATGACAAGCAGTTGGCTTTTTTAACTTTTGAAAGTTGCTTCCTTTTTGGTGCTGAAAATGATGGACTGCCTGTGTGTGTTGATATTTGATATATTAAAAAAAGGTAATGTAGCGGAAACACTTATGTCTCTTGGAATTTGGCTCTGTGCCTGGTATTCCTACTTCTGACTCCTGCAGGGAGCAAATAGCAGCAGAAGCATTGGTAATTCTGTGCATGGATACCCGGTTGCAGTTGGAGTGTCAGCAGAGTTTTTAAAAAAAAAAAAATAAAAAAAAAATTCATGCTTTAGCCTTTTCAGATCTGATAGATAAAAATCTCTATTAGTGTTTAAAGTCTTATGTAAGAATCTAAAATATGCACTGAAATTTTGCTTAAATAAAGTTAGAAAGTACCTGTAGTGACTATAGTAAGTAGAAGTAGTCACCATCGGGAAAAAGCTTACTATCCTTCATTTCATCTTGGTCTTTATCAATGTATGTTGGGAACATTCATTAGGACTTAAGAGTAGATTATATGTCTCTTAATATTATTGGTTACCTTTGAAGATGTCTTACGCCGATGTTCTTTTGCAATTGTTTGTGACCTCAGTTGTCACAGTGTTACATTTTAAAAGGTCTTTATACTTTTTTGTTCTTTTCCTTTGAGCTTTCTGTAAGCATCTTCCTGGCTGTTTGGTGTTTTTTTCTCTTCAGAAAACTATCTTGTTGTGCTGTTAGTAATAAAAATTTAAAATCTTCTAGACAAAACAAAAAACCCAAAACATTTGGATTTATGTACATAGTATGTCTTCTTTGGGACAGATCCTATTATATTTTGTGGTTGTTGTTTTTTGTTTCTTTTTTAATAGTCCTGTTTATTGAATTCTTAATACATGATCTGGCTTCTACGCTTTGGAAACTGGTAAAAAAATTTGAGCTTGAATGAAGGCACTACTTAAATTATGGCAATATTTGAGACAGACATGCACTTAGCAGACACCTTGAGCTTGCTCAAGATTTAAGTTTGTAGAGATGCAATGTCTCCGAAGCCCTGCCATTTATGATGTGGATTGACTGTAGCCAAAGTGGGCAGCATCTAGAGCTTGTGACTTCTCCAGGCAAATTGGGAGAGCCTTGGAGAAAGGACAGATTCTGAGCTTGCTGGCAGTGGTGTTAGAAACTGTTTTGTCAGACCTTTTGGAGTGTTTATTTGTGTTATTACTCCCAACTCCTGTTGTAGTGTTACAAGACTGGTTTAGGTCTTAAAGGCCACAAAATCTATTTGGGAAAAAAAAGCAAATTGCCTGAAGTAGGAAGTTTAATGTTGTGTTTAAAGTCCAGCCATGACATCACCTTGTTGCAGGTAACTACTATGTAATTTTTCCACGTGATAGTTGTTAATTGCAACAAGTCATCTAGGACATGGCCTTGTCCTATGCCTCCTAGTAGAGAAAGCAAGGATCTAAAAGGGAGCTGGAGTTTTCTGCTCAAGCGGCATGGATGTTGTTCCACTGCATTAACTCCACTTTTCAGTATGTTGCTCCCCTCCTGCGCTGCTGGCTGGGCTCCCTTGTAACACAGGGCGCGTCAGGACCCCAGTTGAGCAGCAGCAGCGGCTGCGAAGTGCAGTTGTGGCTGCGTCTGCAGGGCTTTCCTTCTCCCCCTGTGCCTTTGCCCTCTCAAGTGTTTGTGCAGCCCTACAGAAAATTATTTCAGGCAGAATCAGCTTCCTGATCCTTCCTGTAGTGAGTCTGCACAAATGTGCTTGTGGTGGTACAGGAGGGGGGATAGGAACGAATGGGGGGGTGGGGGCATGACCAATTAGGAATCCTTTTGGCATATTCTGCTTTAGAGCATCTGTGAAATTATTGCCTCGGCTCTTCCTGGATACGCTCATGCTCTTGGGGAGCAACCGATGGCATTTGAAGCTCTACGAGGAGTATTTGGCAACATGTGTTGTTCAGGCGAATGTAGAGTATTCAGCAGCCTTACTCTTTTTTTTTTTTTTCTTTTATGTCACTTCTCGAGATGTTTCTAGAAGTGGAATAGTACTGCTTTTAAAACTTCCATGCAAGTTGCATCTAACTCTTTTTTGATGGGAAGAGCCATGTGTTTGTAGTATGAATTTTTATAATTTATTTTACAAAAACAACAACAGAATCAATCTGTGCGAATTCTCTCAAGATTGTACAACTTATTTTAAGTTTTAGAGTTCTTGTTCAGTTGAATTGAGTTTCCTCTGTTTCTAGTCTCATGATTTCAGTGCATGACTTTGAGCGTTCAGCATGTGCTCCTTGTGTAAGAACTGGCCTCTATTTTATTAACCGCTTGAATAAGTAAGGAATAAATATTGGAAAACTGCACCATTTGCTACTATTTTTGTAGGCCCAGGAATACCTTTATCAAAACAGTATCAACCAAGATGTATCTAAGATACATGTAACTATGGTTTATTCTTATGTTCTGGTACTTGTAAACAGCACGATCTCTGTTAAGTTTGAACAACAGCATAACAATCATATTATTTCCAAAGATGTATCAGTAAATTTTTTTACTTTTTTATTTTTCCATTCCGAAAATTTTTTTAAAGAGCTCTTTAGATTATGCTTGGATCAAATAAGCCAAGGTGAACTGAGACAGCACCAGTAGATTTGTCAACCCAGTTTATTACTTGATGAAATTCATCATGAGAAAAATATTTAGCAGCATATTAGTAGGAGCAAAACTGCCAGTTGTGCAATCCGGAGTTGTATGTGAGTGCTAACTGCAGAGCAGTTCATGTAAGCTTCTGGAAGTAGGATAGTTCTTAACTAGCCAGGAATCTGCACTACTAAATCTTCACTACGGCTAATAAGACTATTTAAAGAAACTGCTATTTATATATCCTTAAAATTACTTATGTGTTGAATGGTGCTAAAAGGAAGTGTTTCATTATGGTATTTTTGAATAAATAAAATGAATTTATGCACTTAGTGCCTTTGTATTTCTGAAAGCATAAACATTACAAAGGCTGATTAAATTTAATACTCACATGCTAGAATCTTAACAGATTGTCTTTTAAAAAAGTGCCCTGATGCTAAGCTTCCCTTAATCTAAGTACGTTACATCTTTTTAATTTAGGTTTCAGTTGTATAATTCTGATATGTTCTCTTAAAGTATAAATACATCCTGACAACATGTTGTTACAGGAACTGAGAAGGAACTGACGATGCTACAGATGGTGCTCACAGAGGATTAAATTTGATTCCTTGGTTAGAACAGTTAATAATATACGTACTAGATCAGATGGTGTAAAAGACTGGAGTAATTCAGTAATGTCAGCAATGTCATGCTTACATGCCTGATTCATGGATATAGGATATGATTATGAATCACACGTGAAAACAAATACATCAGAGAAAAACCTGCTGTCATTAAAAGTGTAAGTTTAAGGATATATATATAATTTTATATGGAAATAATTGATATGACTTTAGTACACACCTAATTTATAATTTTAGCATGCCTCAGTTTCTCTGGCTGAAAGTGTAAGAATTTAGGTCTTAGAAGATACTTTTAAAATCTTAAGACCACCTCTGTAAAACTTTTTATCTCTTACTAAACTTTAAAAAAATTACATAAGGTGGTAAAATCTTTTCCAAGTGCTTCCTCTTGACACCTTTTTCATCCTAAGAAGCTGTGAACTCTACCTTTTCATGCTGAAAAAAAGTTTGTAAACTTTTAAATTATCAGCCATGCTATCATGGCCATTGTATTCTGCAATCCCTGTCTTCCAGAAAGGAATTTAGTGGCTCGTGCTCTATTTAGCTCTTGAGCCATATCTGAGTAGTTGGTACACTGAATATTGACTATACGCTTTCACCAGAAGGCTGAAGATCAAGCATTCAGATTAATGCACTGCAGAGGTGTTAACAAGGATGAAATTCTAAGCAAGAAGATGAAGTTTTATTTAGGAAGCAGTTACTTGGAAATTTGTTTCAGCAATCCCATGGACATATTGTCAAACATTTGAAAGTCACCTGTAAATCACTTTTCTGATTTCCAGGCCAAATGAGGAAAGTGGCTTAAATGCTATGCTATTGTTCTTCCTTAAGAGCTGGCAAATTCTTGGGCAGATTAAAGTATGTGATCAAGGATATACTGCATCTTTTCCAGCTTCCTGCTGTTGGAACATCAGTACAGAACGAGTCAGACCTAAAATATATAAAAAGTGTAGATATACATTGTTATATGTGCTTAGATGAGCATTACGTGTTAATAGTAGCTAAATCTATATGAATGCACATGTTCTGTTGACAAATGAACTCAAATGGTAAATTCACCATCCTATTTCTTTGGTAGCTGTAGCCTCTAAACACGGATGGAATATAAGGCAAGAATACGATCTTGTTCATTTTGTCAGAGTTAAGGTATGAATGTAGATTGAGCTTGAATCTATATAAATTTGTTTGTTGGTTTTTTCCCCTCCCTTGGAGCTATTCTAATTTTAGATGTTAGTAGTTACTATAATATGCAAAGAGCACATAATACATATTTAAAGGCATGTTAAGTAGTCTTCATTACCAAATCAACGTACGTGGATATAAATTTAGATTAAAACTGCATTAAATTTTCCCTTCTTGGTCTTGTACCACTAAATATAGAGTAAGACTTTCTTATTGCTGAGAGTAGGTATCAGACATCTGGCATTTTGATTTTTTTTTTTTTTATTATGTGTTTTTCCTGAACATATGTGTTTCTAGGTTTGTATAAGTATCATGAAAGTACAAGTAAGGCTGGAAGGAGGAAAAAACAACGCGTTTTTGATGGCTTGCATTAGATGCATCTCTCAGTTTCCTTTTGTTCTGTTTTAAGGTTGGCAGCAGTTTCTCTTCTAAATCAGTCTACTTTGACCATTGTGTACAATAATTGTTCAACTTCCTCTTCCCTTCAAATTGTGTTGTTGCTCAGGGAGTGCGTGGGAAGGAGATGGAAAAGCCATGAATCCATCTTCTTGCTTTTTTTTTTTTTATTTAGTCAGAGCAGTGTTGTAATTTAATAATTAATTTCTTTACAGTCTAAATGAAGTGTTTATGCTGATATTTTGTCTTGTCAGAATAATCCTTGACATGATGAGAGTATTCAAACCCCTTTATGCAACTGCTTTTTTTAAACAAGCGTTGTTGATTTGGCCTAGTTGCTTTTAATGCTGTTAAATTAAAGCAAAATTAGATTTGACATAAAATGTAAATCTCTAGAGAATTTCTTTCATATATATTCAGTTGAATAAACATTTTCATTGCCACGAAGTTCTTCAGTATTTTTCTAAGATAGTGTATGATGTTTTGAATGATTAGAAAGTTAAATGTCTGGTGTTCTGCAGTTTGTTTTGAAGCTTTTTATCTAGGAAAGATTAGAAAAACTTTAATCAAAACCCGTCTTAAGGCTTGACTGTGCTTATAGCATTGTTTGACTGAATTTCAGCTGTAAATAATGAACTGTGATTTCACCGGTATTTTTTTTGTGTATAAAAAATGAAATGCAAGTTCAGAATTAGACAGCTTTTTTGTGGGTGTGGAGGAAGGAGAGATGAGCTAATGGTGATTTAAGGAGAAATCAAAGCCTTGCTTGCCTCGTCAAGTTTCATGTTTTCATGTGGAGAGGAAAAACATAAGTGATAGCAGAGTAAGTGGATGCTTCCCAATAGTGACAAAACCAGGTTTAGATCTCTCATGCAAAGGTCACGTGTATACATATTGAAGTGGTAATGATTTATTTCAAGGTTGTTTGAAATGTCTGCTTTTTTTACTGAAGGATATTTAGTGTATTTTAAAAGAATTACGACAGCGTTAATGGAGCTGAACTGCAAGTAACTTTGTGATTTTTGGTGGATTTTGTACATTTAAAAAAAAATTCTTTTAACTGAAGTGTTACCAGTCTCTAAGCATTAGACACAAGTGCTTCAGATACCAGATTCGCGGTCAGGAGTTTTGTCTGAGTCTCATCTGCTGTTATTGCATGAGTTTATAAACACAATTTCAGAAATTGCCTGGATTTCTGATGTGGAGTGGTGGAAAACTCTAATGTGAAACTTTACGTTTTCAAGTTCTTTGGAGACAACCCTGCACCCTTCCCCTTTCTCTGCTCTCATTAGTATTATTGCATTTTCCTTTTCAGGAAGCTCATTTAAGGAACTTCAGCGTTGTGATTAGAAGTGTATTCTGCTGTTTTTGTCAAAATTTTGTATGTTTTTTTTTTTTAAATGTTTTTAGTGGAAAGACGTGCTGAAGTGATGAACTTTTATTTTTCATTCTAATCTTTTAAATAAATGTCACAAATGACATTGTCAAGTTAACTGTTATATCCTGCTCAGCCTACTTGCCATATGGAGGAGTTTAATTATTAAGAGTAGGAGTGATTTGCTTTGGGAGCTTTTAATTGAAAGATTAAATTAAGTTCACTCTGAGGCTGTTTCTTCAAGCATTTGAAGATTTTATTGACACCTTATGTAAGGATTTAAGGTAAAAGCAACATGTTTGTTTCCTTTACTGTGAATAGCTGTTTTGAACATCGAGTGAGAGTTTTGGAAAGACTTGCTGTTCGGTAATTTTAGTAAGCCCTGCTGCACTTGACACTGATTTGTACCCAGGTCTTTAAAAATTGTTGTTCTCTTACAGGGCTTTTTTTTTTTCTTTGAAAGAAATCATTGAATTGATGAAGAAACTGTCACAGTACAGTGTGAAACTAAAGCACAAAAGAAATGTAAAGAAATAGAAATTCTTGTTAGATAACAATACATTTGGTGGAGGGCTGGGGATATTGTAGCTTTGAAAAATGCAAAGAAATCCTACTTGTGTCACCATTGGTTGATGAAAAGTTATTTTAAGCTGAGTGTATGTACTTAGGAAGCTGACACTTGTGTATTGCGCTCGCCTTTTCTGTCAGGCTTCCCTTTATCCCACATGGCTTCTTAGAAACAAGGAGTCATAAAACTAACAGAACATGGTACACTCCTGAATTTATCAGAAAAAGACAGTCATGGAAACACTGCAGGCTTCCACAGGACTGCCGTATGCTGGTATAAAAAAGTGCTCTTCCTTCTTTGTGAATGCTGAACGTCCTTGCAGAGCAGAGATGATGTGTTGTAGTCAATCTCTCAAAATAACTCCCAAGTGCTGAGTTGCTCTGGGTTGAACTAATGGGGAAATTTAAAGACGTCTAAATTTTAAATTTAGACAGTTTGTATCTAGTTCCAGGTATGTCTGAAAACCATAAGGGTTTTGTGTGTCCCTCTGTTTCTAAAAAGGCTCTTTAAGGCATCAAAAAGACTTAAGGGCTCAGCGCTTTGGAGGCCAGATTGGAACTGCAAACACCTGGCAATAGGGTCCTCCTGTGACAGGCTTTGGCACAGTCATAGCTTTTATGCTCCAGTGTGCAAAAGGGAGTATGTGTGAGCTAACTACAGGATTGTTAGCTATTTGTTGGTCTGTCAGTCCCTTTCATTCTCAATCTGTTATGCTCACAGGTTTAGGGAAACATAAATGTAGGATAAATGAAAGACACTGAGGTGCATATACTCTTCTGCTTTGGAACCATTTCTAATAATGTATTTCTAAAGTAAATTTCAAGGGCTTTGACACTAATACTTGAGGATACAGGTGTAATTAATTTTCCTTACTAGCTTGTGTTGACAGAGTCACTCTGCAAGTTTAACTCCTGTTACTGTCAGGAAGCGGGATGAAAAAGATGTGATTCTAAAGTTTGGAAGAGTTTCAGACTGAAGTCTCACATTTAGCCTTACTCAAAAACAGAGAAGAGAGAGAGAAAAAGAGTGCTAAGTATTACTTTTCCCTTATCTATAAATACAAAGTTTCTATATACTGGGTATGTATACTGGTTGTATACTCTGTTCAGTATCAGACTGCCCTCTACAACTGGACTGTACCCATAGCTTTATGCAGCTGCCTTGGCTGAAGACCACTTTGTCCTCTTGCCTTAGAGCTAGGAGGCAGTTACCGAGCTACTCAAGGCTTGATTCAAAAGGCTCTGCCCGGTTTGTTGAGCCATAAATTTGACATTGAACTTTTTTAGCAACAAATCCCCTCCTTATCCTGACCAGAATTTCAGAAACTTCATCACTTCTGAACAACATTAGAAACTGGGCTGTAAAATTTCCCCTGCCTTGAGTGACATATGGTGTGCTTGTATGCATCTTGTCCCCACCACCTAAGCTGTATCTCTTTTGTTTGCTTTGCCAATTTATCTGTGCTATTTGTCAAAGGAAGGGTCGAATTCTAAGCTATCAGGTTCACTCTCTGAGTGGACTTCTTGTATCATCTCTGTGCTCTTTCCTGTGATGATGATTTAGGACTAAGTGCATTCAGGACAACACACCAGATTAGGACAGAGAAATGGGTCCAGACATGAAATCAGGTTTGTCCTTAAAGTGCAATAGGTTTGGAACCTCAGAACGCCTTCAATAAGGTGGATTTAAAGTGAAAAATAAATTATCACCTAGTCTTATAATTTGTCACGGGGCCTCAGGCCTGTATTTATGGTGCTTGTTGTATCTTGAGACTCTTCCTTTTGGCTTTTATCTTAATTAACTGGACATTTGAGAAGTTTCTAACTATACTTCATCTAGTATTGATTTAAGTTGTTTCTGCCATGCAAGTGAGACACATTAGAAGCACAAGCAGCCTGTTTACTTCTCTCAAGAAGACCCATAGCTCTTTAAAGTGCCTTCATGCTTAAATAACAAAAAAAGGCGTATTTAAGATAAGTACTCTGTTTAAGAAACTGGCAAAACCTCAGTTTTGAGAAAATATGCTCTGAGAAAACCTTTGATTTGAAAATCTGGGCTTTCAGCTGAATGAAATGGAAAACCACTTAAGTGGGTGCTTACAAACTGTGAACTCTATTTATCCGACATTTTCTTCTATGTAAGAACAGAACTAAATACAAATTAAAGTCAGGTGTGTTAGAGGGACTTGTCCTTCTGTCCTGACATTTGTGTTTTCTTCTAACTTAAACCATGGTTCTCCTCGTACATGATTGTATTTATGTAGTGTCATACTCTTTGTTCGTGGCTATTGGAATTTATTTTTTAGAACTTTGAGGTGATTCATTACTAGTGCAATGGAAGCCTTTCTACACCAAGCACTCAGAATCAATCCCGTTAGTACGTGTCTGAGATTCCAGCTACGCTGTGGTTACTACCTTTGTACTTCTGCTTTGTAGCCTTATGCAAGGCTGAGTCTTATCAGCATCCATTATTTTTGATTATTTTTAAATTTATAATAGAAAAGCACAATTGTGCCAACTCAATTGATGTGGAAATACTAAACCAATAAATTAATTTTTCTGTTGCGAACCCTTGGTACTATTTATATATATTTCTACATGTGCTTCCTTTTCATTACTTACATAAATGAACCTTTAATATATGCAGTAGTAACATGAAAGCTTAATCATTTATTAGACTAGAAGCGAAAATTTAATCATATGCTGTCTCAATTTATATTTGCATTGGTATGATTAAAGTGGAGTGTACTAGTTTATGGGACTAGTCAAGTGAATTTTAATAAGGGCTATTAGAGTGGGAATTCAGTCTCTTATTAAAGCTGAATTTTCAAAAAAATTCTGTATCCTTCTCCACCTTCTGTTCTTTGATGGTGTTCGGTACATCAGAATTAATGATGTAGCTACTAGTTACTGTCAAGGTCTGTGAAAGCCCGGTCTTTAATGATGGTTGATCATCATACAGTGTAGAATTTTGGAGCATTTGGCATGTTCCTTGCGGAAGGGAAAGAATAGTGATATAACAGTCTGACATGGTGGGAGCTGAGCCATCAGATGCGCACAAATTATGAGCCATCAGTAATGAATGCAGATGAAAACTTAAAATTTTTAGCTTGGAATCTTACTCCACGGTGACTGCTGGTTTTACTCAGGACTGAGATATCACTATTATCAGTTGAATTTTCTTTGCGATGTGCTTGCTTCTCTTACAGTCCTCCTCAAATATTATGCATTTAGGAATGCTATCTACTTGGAATTTGATCTGCAATGTGGTTACCATCCCTTTGTTATCTGTTTATATAGCTATGGTTGCAGGACATGCCGTATTTTTCTCTTCCTCCAGTGCTCTGTGTTTAGCCCAGGCTTTCAGAAAGGAGGTTGGAAAGCAGAGTGACTTTATTTGCTATGGCAGTGTTCTGTTGCTGAGGGTGGATGATGGATAGAAGAAGAAGTGGAGGTAGCACTTGCAGAGGTGGAAAATTTTTTTCCTAAGAGTCAAGTTATTCCAGCCTATTCTTTGGACTTCTTTCCTGGATTTAAAAAAAAAAAAAAAGTTCATTCCGCCCTCACTACCCACGCCACCCGGTTTCACTTTTTTTGTGGTGGGAATTCCTATTTTATAGCTAAATTTGACATCCCTGATCTGGTGGCTGTGTGCAATGAAGTACCTATACACATACAGAAATTTAAGCCCTTTCTCGTGCTTAGAAGCTTTATATTCTGGAGTGCCAGTAGCTAATACTTCTGTTTTGTTTTCCTCCACTACCACTTTAGATCCCTGCAGTTCACTCAGCCCACCGTGCTTTACCGAGGAGGACCGATTCAGCCTAGAAGCTCTCCGCATGATCCATAAGCAAATGGATGATGACAAAGATGGTGGTATTGAAGTAGATGAAAGTGATGAGGTAGGAGTAAAAAGCCTTCACTTGTGCATACATGAGGTCTATCTTTTTTCTCCGTTTTATATAGCTGCTCTTTATGTTCTAGCACTCGAGTAGTCATTGCTGGTTTTCTTAATTCAGCCCTTCTCACAGCCAGATGTGGAAGGAAAGTCTAATTTCTCAATTACCTGAAATGGAATATTACTGCCCATTGTTCTAGCCTAAAGAAAAGATTTTTACAACTATGTATAAAAGCTGTTATTTTTGTGTTCCATATAAGAGGTAGGGAAATGGTGGTGGTTTAGTTTACAGTGAGGTGACCAAGAATTGATGTGATCTGTCACCTTTTAGCTTCTTTGTTCCAAGATTTTATTGCTTAAGGCATCGCCCGGCTTTCCTGTTTACATTAGATCTGTTCCCGGCACTTCATGGTGCAAAACAATACCTGCTACACTCTAGAGAGCTTTCTTACGTGGTTTTGCTTACGTTTGTGGGCAAGTAGCAAACACCTCCTGCTGCAGGTTAATGCCAAATTAGTTTCTAAGAACTAAGAAAGGTTGTTCAGACCTGCTTGAATTTTTTTTCTGTGATTTTACTCAAATGAGTTTTGTAGACAGGCTTCTGGTAGTCCTGGAAAAGGACTTGCCCTTGCACTTACCCAGCTTTACTGTTGGGATTCTCAAAATTACTGAGTAGGAAGGGAAATATCCATGTAGCTTCATTGTTCTGGCTTCTTTTGCTTTCTGGCAGTTGTCAGGTACAGGCTTGAGAAAGGAAGGCGAGTGAAGTTGTCCCCTCATCTCCTGTCCGCTGAAAATGAGGGTATTGCCCTGTGGTTCTGAAGCGTTTTTTTTTTGGTTTTTTTTTTTTTTTTCCTCCCCACATCTCAGGGAAAATTGTTTTCCCAGAGTGAGTTACACTGTGAATTATAATTGTCAAGTTTGATGTGATGCTACTTATTTTTCTGTGTGACTATGTACAAACAGCATCAGCAGTGATTGGTGCTTGGTTGTTAGGAGTTTTCTGTAGGAATACAGTACTGTGGAGAGAATAGTCCAGAATGAAAAGTTTGGATCTTTTGACTTTGAAGGAAGAAATCTTCTCAGTACCTTAGGGAATGTCATGGTGAGGTAGTTCAGGCACTGGAAATAGTCTAGCTCTGTTACTGAAGAATGTTTGGTTCTTGTCATTAATGACTGGGACAGGCACAGTCCAGTCTGCAAACTGAAACATTAGTTGGTGGAGTGTGAGCTTCCTAAGGAGCTTCTCAGTACTGTGTTATTCTCTTGACTTGTATTGCATTTCTTATATATGAAAGTTAAGAAAATTAATAAAAACCTAACTACTGAAATATTTATACAATGGTAACGTTTTATTAGTATTCAAAAGATCTGCCCTGGTTTCTTCCTGTTCCAGAGGAATCCAGAGATAAACCCAAGCAACAGAAGCTGCTCTTAAAATCTGTTAAAATGCCTGAGAGTAGTCCTGTTCAGAAAGGGATGCTGTTATAGCTGGGGGAGCGAGAGAGAGTGAAATTACATATATTCAAACAACTTACTGAGCTTAAAATTAACTGAAATGTAGCCCTTTTCTTTGCTAGGTCATCCTTAATTGTTGAAGAAATATTTAATAACACCCACCATCACCCTCCAAAATTAGAGTTCTTTTTCTACATATAGCTCCCATGCAAATCGGTGATGAATATGTATTTGCATAGAGTGCTTTCTTCTAAGATATTAAAAAAGCCCCCCAAATTAATGAGATACGCAATTTAATTGCAAATTCAGCTGGTAATCTGTATGTCCTTCTTGTAGCACTCTTCCTGTATCTTTACCATAATCTTAAAAGTTCTGACATTTAAAAAAAAATAGTTACTTAGTTATCTGATTTACAGTAGGTCTCAATATGTACTAGATATGTTCCAGTGTACACTTTTCAAAACCAGGTTTTATTTGTTCTGTCACAGTGGGTAATACTGCCTGTTTTGATTTAGATTGAGGACTGATAATTAAAAAAAGCTTTATTAGAAGTAGAGCTTACATGAAATACAAGGATTTTACTTTACAGCAAGGCAATGGATTTCCTGTTCCATGCTGCATGGTTTTTACTTGCAAGACTCCTAAAAGAGCAGTATGTTGAGTATGCTGATTACATATTCATTGGCTTTTTATTTGGCAGAAAAAATGTGACAAAGTACAATAACTTTCTGCTGTTTAACCAGCAGAGAAACAGTGTTACAAATTACAAGTGTATATTTACATCTAGGAAGGAAGTTCTTGTAAATAAGTTATTTTGAGAGGGGAAGGTAACAAGAGCTAAAGATGTTGAACTATTTAACTATTTTAATTTGCTAATCCAGTTGAGAACTCCCAACAGTGATTCCAGATATTTCACCTGCATGCTGTCTGTTATTTTTCCTATATGTTCCCTCTGTATAGTGAAGTCTCACATAAAATCATTCTGCAGAGAAAGAGTTCCTCTAGGGTATCAGAAAATTTGAACTGTTAAAAGAAAGTTTTTATTTCTACAAAAATTGTCTGATACTGGAAGCCTTTTGATCTACCTTGTGTGGACTGGAAAGAAGCTTATATTTGACCTTGATGAAATTGATGTGGGGAAACTTGATCTAAATTTTTAGCATGGGATTTATTAGTCATTGAAAAACATGAGGGATTTGAAGTCTTCTAAGGAAAGTAGAGGGGCTCTAGTTTGACCATGAACTGATTAGATTTGTTTAGTTTTTTGTCCTTGTTTTTGGTACGCTATTAGACTAGAGAGTATAATTTAAGAGATTTATAAAGATGGAAAAAATGAGCTTTAAAATTCACTAGAATATACTTTCCTAATTCAAGTTATTACAGAATACTTGGAAAAAAATTTTTCTCATAGCTACTCATAGGTTTATTTTTTCCCCCATTCAGGATTCATGCAATTTTCTAATAGTTACCCTGAATTTTTCATGTAGAATGATGTACTTCAAAACAATAAGCATAACTTAAAGAGGAAAAAAAAATGTTTACATAATGTATTTGTGTCATACTTTAGAGTATGCTTTACTGTGCATTTACTAATATTTGTAAAGTAGTCTCTCGCAGAGTGCAAACCAGAGTATGATACAGCAGAGAGGAGGAAAAAACCCTATACTTACTTTTAGGGCAGGCTAATATGAATTGTTCTACCCAATCTAGCTCCTGCTATTCATACTTTATTAACATACAAAAGATTGCAATTTTTTAAAAACTGGTTTAAAGAGGTAGGCTGTAAAAGGGTAACTGAAAGGGAGAACATATTACTAACGGAGGTTTTCGTCATGTGTTGTGGGAGGCTCTGTCTCAGGAAGCATCTGTTGCACCGTGTGTACGTGATGCGTTTTAACACTGAATAGACACACGCAGTAAAACAGGCTTAGCATATGTTTACTATTTACATAGGTTCTTCTTGTTGCCAAAGAACCTGTATATGTAGCTCTTAACATCAAATCATTTGCTCAAGGAATCTCTCTGTAGAAATAGAGTAAGTCGATGTTTTTAAAATATTCTTACTGTGCAGCTCATGTCACACAAAGCTAATCGTGTGCATTTACAGCTTTGTGTAGGATCTTTTGATATTTTGTTTGAGGCTTTTTATGAATGCACTTGCATAGTTATCTAAAAAACCCCACCAAAATACCCCAATCCGACACACACCTATGCCACCCCACCCCCCAAACACCAAAGAAATGAACAAAAGACAAAAAATGCTGTGCAGGAGAGGAAGAAAATACAGTGTTGAAAGCACAAAATGATCAGAGAGTGGCTTCTAACAGTATAACCAAAGAAGTTGGTACCTCAGGGATGATACGCAGAAGTGCCTGACTTAAAATGTTGTCTGTAGGAAAGAATCAAAAAGAATTTTTAGTGGCCTAAAACAGGGAGGTTGATTGTCTTCTATACAGCCATTAAAGCAGAAAGTAGGTAGTATGAGCTGATCAGGAATAGCAGTAGTAATGCAGCACTTTGGTTGTAGTAAGTTTGACAGAAGCAGATAATCTCTAAATGGATGGACTCTGGGAAGCTATTTTTTGAGGGCTTGAGGTCATATTTGCATCCAAGATGCAAATAATTCATGCAAGGTGGAACAAACATCATGACTTGAGAGAGGGTACTGTGTTCTTTGACAGAAGGTGAAGAGGTGGAGACTACAAAAAAAAAAAAAGTCAAAGGAAGAATCTTGAAGAAAATAAAAATGGAGAATATAAAGGTCAAGTGTAAACAACTCAGTTAAAAATAAATAATTTATAGAGCTGAGGCGAGTTAAAAAATGTATACTTCAGTATACCCTCTCTTTAGTGTGAATTTATGATTAAAGGTTTTACAATAAAGGAGAACCAGTTCACGCTCTTGCTACTTATTTTTATGTAATTAATTTGCCAGTCCCATTCTTGGGTTGTTTGTGCTTACATTTTTGTAGCCATTAAAATAGTACATGCATCTATAAATCACAGTCTATTTTTAGAAGCCTGCTAAATTAAAATACTGTCCCTCAGGATTACTGTTTTGGGAGAATCTGGGGAAATAGAATTTAACACGTAACTTTTCAATGTGAAATTATTTTCTGAATTACCGCTGCAATAGAACTGCCTGTTCAATATTCAATTTGTGTGAAGGTGAGCTGGTGAAAGTCGTCTATGGATATCTTTTTTTTCTTAAGGAATTAAAGAGATATAAAAAATGAATGAAACATGATTTGCTAGTTTGGACCAGAGGCCCATTCATTTCAATTATCTGTAGTGAGTTCTAAATTGCAAGAAATTCCATGACAGGAAATGGTGAAGAACTAGATGCCAAGGTAGTGTGTTGCTCCCATTTTAAGTATGTATATTTTTGATATTAGATGCATAAAGTGTGAGATGAAAAAAACCCCACCACTTTCAGAATAGTCCTTCTGTGTTTTTGAACAAAAGTAAATTTATGTGCATAATTTCTCTTCCTTTTGATTGTTACATCTTGGAGTAAAGATTTAGAAGATTTTTGAGGGGGGAAGTACAGCTATATGTGTAACAGATGTTAAAAAATAATGGATGACAGTTCAAAAAGCTTGATCTCCCTTCATTTAGTGCATCTTGGGACCTTGTTAAATTTCACCCCAGATGTTAGAATTTCAGATGGGAGAGGCTCTGCTGCAAACTGAGCTCTTGCTTCAATTTGTTGTCTGCAAATATATGCTCAGAAGGATGCTAAATATCCCTTATTCTAGTTTCATCCTTTTAATATATATTTTATATAGTAAAGGTCCTTAAATTGGTGTTGGTATTTGTAGTTTATACATCAGTGTCAGCCGTCTAGGCAGAATTCTGCATGGTAGAGAAATACCTGCTGCAGTGGTTCCAAAACTGAAAAGGTTCTAACTGTTTTGCGTAATAGCGGGGTAGCTCCTGAATGTGTTTTACATCCCTCTCTGCAAGAGCATTCTGTTACAAACGAGTATTCTGAGCTTCCTAACCAATGCAGCAAACATTTTCCCTCAAAGCTGTTGGCTTACATTAATCACCTTAGTTTCTCATAGCTCTCTTAATAGAGGTCTTTATTTTGCATTGAATTTTATCATTCAGCTGTTAATGTATTTGTCCCCAGGCAGAGTGTCTTTTAGCCTCCTGAAGTTTTGTAAGCAGCTTTGAGCATGTCTACACAGTCTGTTTTTGTTGTTTGTTTTTTTTTTTTCAGAACAGGACAGGTAGGAGCCAGGTCTTGTCTGAAAGCCTTCTAACCGTGTTAGTCTATGGCTGTGCCTGTGCGAAGAAGTTCTGTAGAAAGGCAACGTCTGTGTTATCGTGGGCACAGTTGCATAGAAACCTGTTCCGACGTGATTTGGATCAGACCTACCTCACGCCTCGCCTCCTTGGAGCTAGTTGGCTAATATGTGGCTGTCTGCACCTGTTTATGTAGCGCTGCAGACATTTAGTCCTGCTGCAGTCAAATGCGCCCTTGGAAATTCTGCCTTGGCTTTGCAGAGATTGCAAAGTTTACTTCGCAGTACAACAGCTACGGTTTTGTTGTGAGCTGCTGTCATCTTTTTTTTTTTTTTTTTCAATAGAATTTGTAGATTACTTCAGATATACTTGGTAACACTTTCACAGCTATGTCCTACATCTTTCTATTATATTTTTTTATTATGCTTCTAATGTATTTTGTTATTATGCCGCGTAACATCTTTAGATGCTATTTCTCTAGGGTAGATGGTTGTGAACACTGTCACACCTGAACCGCAGTCTGTTGCCTCTTACAGACACTGTTGCCATCATAACTTGGTGTGACTTTGCAATAGCTGTGATGAGCCTGATAGCAGTAGACAGGAGGGAATGTATTCAAAGGCTGTCTGATGGTGACCAGCTGCATCCGAAGATAGGATTATAGGAAATCTGAAATTGTAACTTTTGCAGGTTTTCTTTTGAAGGGATAAAAGTGAAGGAAGCAACACTGTTTAAGGTATAGATGCTTGAGGAAGAGGTAATACTTAGCCAAGAGATGTTACTAACTGCTCTTAAAGTAAACTTGTCAGTTAGAGGGTCTATTTTAAGTTGATGAAACTGAAAATCATAAACTTGAGCCTTCACTCAGAACAAAATATAAACATAGCATATGAGCACTTCCTTCTGCAGTTAGTGAGTGTGGTTAATTTTACTTTGCCACTGGCATTTGCAAAAGTATGCAATTGTTCTTTTGCTCTCAAGGAGCAAGTATCTATTGCAACTTCCATACTGTAATATATTTTAACTTTGTATTGTTGTGTGTGGCTTTACTTTGTAAGCAGTCTCTCCATGGGTTTTGGTGTGTCTCTGTCTTTTGGAAGGGTCAGGTGGTGGGTTTTGTAATACCTTTTTTTTTTTTTTTTTTTTGTTTTTCATGAATGTTAGGGTACTAAAGGCTTTGAGGCTTGTGGCATGCCAGCGCTCCACAAGTCCTGTCCCCTCCAGGGAGGAGGAAATTTCCTCTCCACCTACACTGCTGAGCCCAGGGCTTTGGGTTGTGACTTTTTGTAGAGACACAGTTGTTACAGTACTTTTGGGATCAAAGCTCCAGTTTCGAGCCTCGGTGTGTTTTGTTTTTTTTCCTCTTCACTTGTTTTTGAAATAACTACTTCAAAAATGGTTGTGTGTGGTTGTGTGTTTTTTTTGGTTTTTTTTTGTTTTGTGTTTTGTTGGGGTTGTTTGTTTTTTTTTGCATCACACAGTAACTTATCTGCTTCTTTCTTTGTTTCAACTTTGTAGTCTTAAAAGGCCATCTCTCTCTTGTAATTATGTTGGCTAAGATAGTCCTTAGATGTTTTTTTCTTAGACCTTATTCTTTTAACCTCCCTATTTAGAGTTATTTTTCTAACCTTCTCTTTGTATACTTAAAGACCAGGACAACAGAAGGGCGATTAGCTGCCATGACAAGGAACAGAAAAATCTTCTCTTGTTTTGTTTTTATGGCTTTCTTCAATATAGGAACAATTCCTTATTTTAGAGGAGAATTTCCATATTAGGCCAGTTTTGAAACAAAGATCTTTTAAACAAAAGAAAGATGTTTAATGATGTCATGTATCTCTTAATTAGTAAATGCATTTATTCTTTGAAGCATGATGGCCTCTTTCTAGCTATGCAAACTGTAACTTTCCCATTGTGACCATCTGGTGTAAAGAGAACCTCATTGAGAAAGTCATCGTGGTTACTCTCGTAAGATCTGGACACAACATGGGTGGGATTGAACAGAAGAGGGCCTCTCTTCTTGGGGAAAAAAAAACCAACTCATAAATGCATAGCCTCTCCCCCTGAAGAGTAACTGTGCACTGATTTTGAAGTGCAAACTGCTTACAAGTTTGTGTTGACAGTTCCTTTTTTAAAAAAGAGACTTAGTCAGAACAGTCTGTCAGTGTAATCTAGATCTTTTCCACTGTCACCCTCTCCTCCTGAGAAATCTCGTACTTTGACCTTTGTTTTGTTTTTTTTATATTGGTGATGAGATTTGAAATTGGGCTTTTCATGTTTGTTTTTTTTCCTTCAACCTATTAGTGCGGCTGGTTATGCTCGAGGCGGGTGGAGAGAATGTTAATTCATACGTTAACTCTTGCTCCCTCTGTGGGCTCTGTAGCAGAACCACATGAAATGCAGCATGTTTTCCTTCAACTGTTATTTGCATTGCTTATCTGGGTGCCAAGGTAACCTATGTCCATCCCATTTTTAAAATCAGAATGCTCTTACAGTGCTTTGGGGTGCGATTTAACACCTCGAAGCTTTTCTTTTTCTGAGTTGGTATCTTCCTTCTCTTCTTTATCCCTAACCCTGTATGTAGTATTGTTAGCAAGTCAGATTTTCCTTGACAACTCATGTAGCTGTTCATCTGTTCTTGTCCCGAAGTATTTTAAAACCTTTGGTGACTAGCACTAAAGATAAAGGCAAGTTTATTTCTTACAAACAAATCTGTTCTGAGGTATGGGTTTTAGCTGAGGAGGTGCAAAATGCACTGAAACCTTTGCATATAGTATATATTTCATTCTGTTCCTCTTCAGAAACCTCATCGACCTATGATATTTGTTTTTTAAAACAAATGTCTGTGCTGGATATTTGGAGTCTCCCCAGGCAGTGCATCACCAGTCACTAGAAAGCTGAAGAGTGAGTGTTAACATGTACTTGAACCTCCAGATGAAGGGGGATAGTCTTTACAGAGAGGAACCTCAAATACATTTTTCACTGTCTTTTTTACTACTATTTTCACAAGTTCCCAAAAGACACACTGTGAAGCCAGTAGTTGAATCTGAAGGAAAAAGACGAGGTGACTAAACATCAGTTCTTTCCTACTTCTCCAGCCATAAGACTGCACTTTAATCTGGAAAGTCTTAGAGACGTTAGTGAATAAAGTGATTTTTTTTTTTTTTTTCTTGTTGTTTGGTTCCTTTTTTTTCAGTTTACCCTTTAATAAAATTGGAGTGGGAGCAAATAAGATAATCTGTCTTTGATTGCATGTTGATTGCATGTTAGCTGTGGAAGTGCCAGCTTTGTGGTAGTTGTGCCAATTTGGTAATTGCTCAGAGTTCACACTTGGACTATGGAATATGCAGCAGGGGTTATGCAGCAGATATTTTTACAGTTGCATATTGTCACCACAGTCAGTCCTTTTCTGTGCTTATTGTACCTTTTTACAGTTGTTGGTCCATGGCATTTCAGAAGTTCGATAATTGCCTCTGCCCCAACAGGTTGCTATTTTCAGTTGTTCTCATATGAATATGTATCTATATTTATGCCTTATATTGAGAAGAGAAATTAAAAACGTTTGTGCCATTTGTACGGGCTAAATTTTAGGAATCAAAAGGCTTTAGAAAACTAATGTCTGCAATAAAAAAGTTTTGAAGGGATAGGTGAATGAGAGAGGGTTTGCACACAATCCGTATATGGAACCAAAAGACATGCATGACTTTACGATTGGATTAGGGAAGGCAACTAGTACTTTATCCAAAGTGCAGCAGTTAGAGGAGAAACATGAACCTCTTCCTCCATATTTAGATTCCCTTATTTCCCAGTAAGAATGAAGTTTCTGATATGGGGAAATAGATAGTCTTAGCTTCTTCTTGCATATATCTACTATCATAGCCTATCTCTTTCTATTAAGAGTTAATAAGAGACTTTTTAGTCTCTCCTGTAACATCTTGAATGACATAATCTCTAGATTTGTTAGAAATGAGGCCTATGCAGAAAGCTCTGCAGATAAATCATTACCAGAACTAAATTTTAAGAAATGGGTTCTGCAGTGCATTACTGGCTTGGCCTTCTTCTTCACCTCTGCTTGAAGTGGTGATGACATGTGACCGACTGCATAAAAAGCTGATTTTTGAGTTAGCTGTCGTGACTCTGTATAGCTGGTTTTGTTAGAGCAGCTTTATTCTTCAGGAACTGAAGAAAGCAGGCCATCTGCTGGGGAAAATTACTTAGCTCTCAGCATAGTTTTCTGGTACTAACACTGTTTCTACTGCTGTTGTGCTTTTAGGGACATATCTATGGAAGGGTTTTGCTATTAATTGGAGGTGGTTTGCTAACTGGTAGTCCTACTTTTCTAGGCCTGTGTGAAAGAACAATAAAATGAATTTTACAGTTCCACCCTTTTTTTTTTTTTTTCCTCCTTGTATGTATTTGGAGAACCCGTTTGTAGTGAGTAACTTGTGAAATACTGATACAACAATACTAGATATGACATGATTGTATGATCTTCCTTTTTATTGTGTTTGCTAAAAGGCAAGATGTGGTATTTTGATGGAGGCTTCCTATTAATTACTGAGAAGGAAACAGGTTTGTGTAATGCTTCTGTGCTTGGAGTGTGACCACTGAGGAATGATTAACAAAAAGAAAATGGGCCCAAAGATGACTTCTGTTTTTTTTTAATTTGTTGAAATAGAAATCAAATTTTTGTTGTCTGTTCAAAAGACTTTAGTAATACTTAGCTAACACCTTTCTCTCATCCCTTGAGCAGCTGCATTTAACTGGTATGGCAGGATTCAGCTATTACTCATCCATAAAGGACTGGCACAGTTTCAAATCTTATGAGGTTTTATCGTCAAGTAGATGAAGTTGATTAAGTGTCTTCAGAATAGAGAAGTGCGCAGTGTGACTTATGTGGTGCATTCTTGTAATCTCTGTAAATCTAAGGCATCCTAGTAATGCTGTTACACCTAGTACACTAGCAACTGCACCTTCAGCTTTTCTAGGACTTAATCATTGTGAAAATCAAATTCTGTAAGAGTGTTTAACTTGCTTTCTGAATCTTTCATATAGTCAACTTAATGAATTGTGTGCTGCTTGCATGGGAAGGAGATAGTAAAGATTGTCATTCCTCTCATTTCCTTGTAGTTTCTGTTTAGAAATTGTTACTTTAGCATTTAAGATGATCTTTCCCTTTTTCTTCAGTTTCTAAGGGAAGACATGCAATACAAGGATGCCTCTAATAAACATAGTCATCTGCACAGAGAAGACAAACATATCACCATTGAGGATCTGTGGAAACGCTGGAAAACTTCTGAAGGTAGGTAAAGAAAAATAGTTTGCAATGATGGTGGCTATTGAAGCAGACATAATTCAATGATATTTCTACCAAGTAATTCAGAGTAGGAAATGGAGGACCTTTTATATCATCTTCATAAATGTGTTTTGGTATTGTTCTTTATAGGTGTACATAAACCTGACTAAAAAGCAATTCAGACCAGCTAGTGTTAATTTTCTCTTGAGAGATCGGCAATGTTAAGAGTAGTTAGGAGAAAAATACTTCAACCCCCTCCCCCCTCCTCTTTCCATTCAGAAGGTGGTGTGCTAATGGTGACCATATAGCGATCTAAGGGTTGGCATTAGTCAAGCAGCTAAAAGTAGGAACAAAAGAGGATTGAAACTAGGAAGGTGCTGTTGGTTCATTCTGTTAGTGTTAGAAGTTGTTTAAGTGCAGTCTGAGGTAATGCATTTGTGTTTGCTGTTTAGTAAATAGCTGCGTTTTAAGCAGTGATTTTTAGTCTCATCTCTGGAAATATTATGTAAATACTTATTCACTAAAGATCTTGTTCAATGAAAGTATTTCAACTAAACTGTCAGAGAAAATTATCTCCTTACAATTATTTGTCTAACTTATGAGTAACTCTTCAAAAATTTAAGCTATAGTGATATCAGAAGTATCTAATTTTTCTGTTGCGTGTATCTTTGCTCCAGGTTTCTTGAATGTAGTGAGCAATGTGAGTAAGACTCAAAAGATTTTGAGAGGTCTGGTCTTATTGTGTCTGCTTATAATGGCTTACTGTGAATCCTGTTGAGAAAACTAAAGTGGCACCGTGGGGAGGTCCTTAGAATGAGGCTCCCAAGCAGTGTTAACAGCAGTCTAGGGACTACTAGAAAGCATGAAGCCCCTCAAATAATAAACTACTTTCATGTAATATTAGGTAACATGGAAAATACTGTATTTCCTTTCCAGATGTTTTAGGAATTTTATTTACTTGTTTCTTACATGCTGCTTGTTTATCCTATCAATGCAATTGCTAGTATAAACTTAAAATTAATGCAGTTTGACAGCATTAAACAAGAGGGTGGAAGGTAGTGTAAGTGACGATATTAATTTGAAACTTCATTAAGTAGTCTCAGGTATTTGTATGAGAATTACAAGCTCAAAATAGTGCTCTTAACATTGCCCATTAGTGCTTACACAGAAGCATCTTCTCGATCTGTTGCTGCTTAGTTTATGCAGAATAGAATGACCTATTCCTTCCAGAAAACTTGCTTTATGTGGATATTTACTGTAAACATTTGTCAAATAGCTTAAAGTTGATTTCTGTTTAAGATATTGGTGATGAGACAGATAAGATTTGTGGGAAGAAAGTGAAAGCGTGGTTTATGGTATAGTAGGTGTGCTATTGCTCTTTGGCGTCTCCTTTTAGGATTAAGAGAAACAAGTTATTTTAAAGTAGTTGCTTGAGAAGGATCTTATACAGTGAACGGAACCCTAAGGATTGCCTCCATTTAAAGCTTTAAAAATTACCTAATAAAATAAAATAACAGCTTCAGAATATTGCTTTTTAATATTTTTGGCACTGGGCAGGCTTTTAGTATCTCTGCTTGGTGCCGAATCCTTAAGGCACAGTCTGTACTGGCTGCTATAGGTTTTACCTGCATGGAAGGAATCATATCACAACTTAAATCAGCATCTAGCCTTTTGTTGCTGTGTCACCATGCAGTTTTGATGAGTCCTTTTAGTAAAGCATAGAAAATACTGCTTTCTGAAAGTCCTCTGACTTCTGTTATTGTGTGTGTCTGTTCTTTAAATCTAAGTGCCAGTATATGGTTGTATGGTACTTGCTTTGACTATCTCATTTTCTTTCTAAGCAGGTGGTATTTAAGCATACATAGAACCTTTCAACTATTCTAAGGTATCAAGCTTAGAAGTTATTGTTAGGTTAAAATTAAGATACTTCTCCAGTATTTTTCATTCCAGGTCCTTGAAGAGGTGGTAGTTGTGAGTGCAGTAAAGGGGATAGATGAGCATTTGTTTTGGTGTCTGAATAAGTCTTTGTGCAGTTGTCTCTGAAAGTTCTGTCTCTCAAGGATGTCTGTCTGCTCTTCCCTCCTGCCCCCAATACGTTATGATTGTATACATTTGCTGTCTGAAGAGAGATGTGTAGATATTTAGTCTTGAGAGTCCGTAAAATAAGCATAGGGACCTTCAGCTGGGTAGTTCTCTGACCTATCTTGGTGAATAGGTAGGGTGCTGCATTCTTGGTGATGTAGGATTGTCCTTTAGGACTTGACTTTGTAGCGAAGTAAAACTGTAGTGGTCAAACCTGGACTTCATGAATGGTTTACTTGGAGTCCTACCAAAAACTAGCTTTTACAAATCACATTTAATAAAAATTTTTCTTTACAATTATGGCACATTTGCTTGTGAACAGAGCAGGTAGATAGAGCGTGGGACGGCAGTTTGCGCGGCAGTTTGTGTGGAGGGGCATGCAAAAAAAAGGGGGCTGAAGGCTGTGACCAGGAAGAGAAGGTTTCCATGCGGCAGAAAGCCATGGCCTCGTAAGCTTTGTGCCCACCACAACTGATGGAGCTCTGGTGGGAGCGTGGAGTCACCCGAGTGTCGGGCTGCAGGCTGTGCCCAGCTCTTACACTGGTACAGGACGGCAGCAGTGCACCTATGGGAGGTGCACCCAGGTAGAGGAGCTCCTCTGGTTAGTGACACAGCTCCAGGAGGAGGTGAGTAGGTTGAGAAGCAAAAGGGAGATGATTACTAGAACCACATCCTGCATTCCTTAAGGCCCAACAGTCAGATAAGATACATAAGACTGAGAATTCCCTTTCCTCCTCCACCTGACTGAACATATTGATGAGAAGACGAAGGGCAATGATGACAAGTTCCTGCCTGCCCAGTGCAGCAGACGTGTCCCCTCAGCAACAACCCCACCTTCCCAGGTGCTCTTTACATAATAGGTATGAGATCCTGCACGGGGAACTGAATAACAAGGATGATGATTTGTCTACCTTAGAAGTGTTGCTGAAATTGCCAGCCTATGCCCTGCATCAAAACTACTTGTACAAAGGAAGAAGGATAGGTCATTGTCTTAGGTGACTCCCTTCTGAAGGGAACAGAAGGCCTAGTATACAGACCAGACCACATCGCAGGGAAGTCTGCTGCCTCCGCAGGGTCTGGGTTAAAGATGTGGTAAGAAAACTTCCTACCCTGGTACGGCCCTCGGGTTATGATCCATTATTGATTTTTCAGGCAGGGAGTGATGAAGTTGCAACAGGAAGCCTGAGTGCAATCAGGAGAGACTTCAGGGCTTTGGGATGACTGGTCAAGGGATCAGGAGCACAAATCATGTTGTCCTCTATCCCTCCAGTTGCAGGGAATAACGAGGGAAGAAACAGGAAGAGCCATCAGATCAATACCTGACTCCGAGCCTGGTGTCACCAGCAGGACTTCAGGTTTTTTGATTGTGGATCAGTTTACACAATAGCAGGCCTGCTGGCAACAGGGAGTACGCCTGTCTCAAAGAGGAAAAAGGATTCTTGTACAGGAGTTGGCTGGGCTCACCGGAAGAGCTTTAAACTGGATTTGAAAGGAGAAAGGGATAAAACCGGCCTTGTTAAACAGAGGGCGGCACATCAGTGTTTGTGGGACGGTGCGTGAGCGAGGTCCTTCTGTCTGCCATCAGTGGGGGTAGGGGACGGAGTACCATGTGATAGCAAAGACACACGGGATATTGATGGGCCAGACTTTGCAACGTGAAAATAATCTATTTACAAACAGAGCCCAGGCAGTTTTGTCATATTACTCTATATGCAAAATAAGTCTGTTGCAAGGCCAATATCTGGGAAATAGTTTGTGGATCAAAAGCAGCAGCTCTTTCTAAAGGATCATTGTCAAAATTCACCACTGAGAGTGTGTCCTTGTGGTAATGTTTCTAAACAAATCTCTGCCCAGCATTGTCACATGCAAGTAGTTTTAAATAGAGAAATGTTTAAAAAATGGGGGGGGGAAGAGGTATTTTTTCATGCAGAGATACATCTATCCAGAAGGAGACTGTCACTTTTCATGTGCAGACAAACTTTTACAGACTTCATAACTGGAGAGCAAATATCCCTTCCACTTTGTCACTGTGTAGCTGTAAGTTGTTGCAACTGGCCTGTAAGAGCTAGAAATGTGACTTCTTTTGTTTGTTTGTAAAATCTATGGATAGTATTTCCTTATTTTCTTGGAGCATCTGTAGCTATTAAGGGTTATTAGACTGTTGCTGTTACACAAGAATGTTAATTATTCTCTACATATTTAAATAATTTTTCTTAGTGGGAATATTATTGCATGTAATACAGCTGGGTTAGGCATAATTGAGAGAAAATGAATTGTTTTCCTGTTACATTTCTTCTCTCTTTCAGTATTTTCTTTCCATCTTCTCTCTTCTGCTCCCATTTTGTGGTTAGTAGGCATGAGCCTCTGAAAATTCTTGTGAAAACAAGTTCGTAAGCCATCATCCTGGGACAGAACTTAGTACATTGCCTTAAATGGCTACACCACCTGCTGACGTGTTTAGTTCTGCAAGAGTAGCAAAGACAAAAGGATTGAGGCTGAGATCAGTTTAAGTAGATAAAAGTCACAAGATGCTGTTTTGATTTAAATTAAAGCAAACCACTAAATTACTCTGTGGTATTTTTAATAAAGACATGTTTCTGTTGGTTCCATGCTTGTTTGTTTATAGTGTGCCTGGGCTTCCTCGGAGAAGCATAGAATAAAAAAGGCAAAATGCCAGCAACACCTTGGTGAATGGTACTGCTAATTTTTCTGCAATTACATTTGGGTAAACCCTCTTGTTCACTATAACCTGCTTTTCTACTGCTTGTCTTCTGTGTCTTGGTATTGATTTGTATAAAAATTAATGGTAATTGAATTGATGTTTTCTTCTAGTTCATAACTGGACTCAAGAGGACACACTGCAGTGGCTATCAGAATTTGTTGAATTGCCCCAATATGAAAAGAATTTTAGAGACAGCAATGTCAATGGGACAACACTTCCCAGGTGAACGTTTCTTCTGGATTAGTTTCAAATATTTCCCTTGAGTTCTTGCTTTAGTCTGTGGGAGCAACTATGTTAACCTAAAGTTAAAGTGTAGCAAGATACGGTTGAATGCAAGAAAAGAGAAGTATCCTTGCAATTTTGAAGAGCTGGCTGCATTTTTTTTTTCTGCCAAAATATTAAAAAATATAAATTCTTCTTGTCATCGCTTATCTTAGTTTTCTTTCTTGCTGCTAAAGCTTTTATTGATCACGTAATTCTGTATGGTAATGAACTTTCTTTTGAACAACTTCCAATCTATTGCACGGGTATATGTCAATATATATGCATATCTGTAGAACCCCTTTTCTTGAGCCAAACTGTTAAATTTCAGTATTGCATGTATTTCAGAGAGTTGGTGTCACAAGTCTGCAAATTTACCATACCAAATGAATTTATTTCATTATCATTCCAGAAAGAAAAGGATAGAGAAATGATTTGATGTTCTTCCTTTGCCACACACTGATACCCTTTTTCTATAGTGTTACTGTCATTGTATTGCATCTCTCATTATCATTGCATAACTATAATCTATATAACTATGAGAAATGCTATTGATGTATTTATTTCCCTAGACTGGTTTTGAATATAGCTTGTAGAATAGGTAACATTTTGTCTTGTCATTAACAGGATAGCAGTAAACGAACATGCTTTCATGATCTCTCACTTGAAAATAATTGACCGGAGTCATAGACAGAAGCTTCAGCTTAAAGCCTTGGATGTTGTTTTATTTGGACCTCTCACACGTTAGTGACTTTTTTGAGTTGTTTGGTTTTTTTTTTTTTTCTTATGTCTTATTTGTGAGAATTTAGCAGAGAATGTTTTCAGTGACCCTCCATACTGTAGGTAGAACAGCTTATCTATTTTGTGGATATCGTGACGGATTGCTTGGTGTGCATTGTGGAACTGGGCAATGTATGTAAGGTTATCAAGATGCTGGGATCAGGACAAAGGTTCACTTCTTTGTATAAGACTGCATAGAAATAATCTTGCTTGTGTCACAAAAAGTGGCCTCTAAATGTTTTTTAACTGTTTGAATTACACTTACAGTTAATGTTACAGTGACTTTCCAGTTAGCTTGGACAGTGTAAGCTGGGATGCTGAAATGGGAGGGAACGGCCTTCCCCAGGGAAGAAAAAAGGATATGCAAATCCAACAGCAGTGTCTTTTATGCAGTTAAACTTGAGTTTGTGCAGTTAAATTTAATGTACCAATTCCACACCTGAGCCATTGTAGCACATACAGACAGTTCCTTACCACATCTGCAGTGGCCTGCAGGCTTCCTTGTACACAGTTACAGATCTCTTGTGGTGCTGTGCATGGCAAGTATTACTGAACTAGGAGAACCCTTCCAGAGCTTAGTGGTCAGTTTGGAGAGTAGTTACTGAAACCTGGCAAAAGTCAGGCCAGATCTGAGCTGAGTTAGCCTGACAGGTCTGAGCTGGAGAATTTTAGGGAAAAAAAGCACTTTGTATTTGCGTTATACCTTTAGTGCAATCAGAAACTGGCTTTTAAAAGTTTAGTTTTCAAAGGTGCAGCTGACTATAAAAGTTGTACCAACAGAGAAGTGAATGCGAATCTTGGATATGATACTTTATTTTGCACAAGTAGATTTTTTTAATTCAGCATAGGATATTCCAGAAGGTGCAGAATGGGGAGAAATTGCTTAAACATAACTGAAGTTCCCACTGACCTGATAAAATGTATTGGGGAAAGTCTCTCTTAACTCATTTAAATGAAGTTACAGACTATGTACTGTAAAAGTCTAGTAAGCTTTTCTTAATCTGAAGTATGTTGTGGTATAGATTAAGTAGATCGTATTAGAGCAGAGTTGCTTATGTTTTATGGAAAATGCTCTGGAATCAATTTGAAAGGTTGAAAAGTAGTTGTTTGAGATGGTTTGAGGTAAATGACCTGGAATTCTATTTAGCCTCAGATTCTGTCACCTTTTAGGCTGTGGAGGGTGGAAAAAAGGTCTGTGGTCTTTCGTCTGTATCAATGATCTTGTTAATGATAATGTTATTCTCTGCACAGGTCCCCCTCATAACTGGATGAAGGATTTTATATTAACAGTTTCTATAGTTATTGGGTTTGGAGGCTGCTGGTTTGCATATACACAGAACAGAACCTCAAGAGAACATATCACAAAAATGATGAAGGACTTAGAAAGTCTTCAAACAGCAGAGCAAAGTCTTCTTGACCTGCAGGAAAGGTATAAAACCAAAAAAAGTTAATGTTTAATTGTTTGTTTTTGGTTTGTGTTTTTTTTTTTGTTTTGTTTGGAGTTTAAATACAAATGCAGATCCTTTACAGTCATAAATTATTTGTATTAAGCTGTTTTGGGTTTTTGTTCACCTACATTTTGCAAGGAATTTGTGATTTCGGTGACAATGTTGTTTTTGTTTTTTTGTAGAAATTGCTACTGGATATTTTAGCAGGCAATATGAACTTGGGGATGAAGGGAGAGAATAAAGGTTCAATCTTTTTTTACCTAGAGATTTAGAAGTATGTATTGTCATTTTCATATGATTAGTTTATTTTGGAATATTTACTTACATGGAAATGAGAGCATGTCTCCCACTTTTAAGCTATTAAGATCGAAACAAACCTCTACTGATTCTATTGCTTATGTAGCAGTGTGAGAGTTGATAGTTTTCTCTGGTGCATCTCTAACTCAATCATCTATAAAGACTTTTATTTTGATCTTACTACACCTTTAAGGAAGGTTCACCTAAAAGTTTGCATATTTTGTCTGATGGCGGACATCACGTTGTGTGATGTAATTGTTACTGATTCATGAAGCTTGCAGTGTTTATTATCACAGAATGGTTGTGGTTGGAAGGGACTTCTGGAGGTCATCTTGTCCAGCCCCACCTGCTCAAGCAGGATCATCTAGAACAGGTTGCCCAGAATCGTGTCCAGGCTGCTTCTGAATGTGTCCAAGGATGGAGACTCCACTACCTCCTTGGGCAACCTGTGCCAGTACTCAGTCACTCTTATGGTGAAAAAGTGTTTTCTGATATTCAGATGGAACCTCTTGTGTTTTGGTTTGTGCCCATTGCCTCTTGCCCTGTTGCTGGATGCATCTTCTCCTGAGGACTCCAGATTTTAACAAATACGCTGTGTATTTTCTCCTATTTTGTTCAATTGTGAAGGCTTGAGAAGGCACAAGAAGAGAATAGAAATGTTGCTGTGGAAAAGCAAAATCTGGAGCGCAAAATGATGGATGAGATCAATGATGCAAAACGGGAAGCTCATCGCTTAAGGGAATTGAGGGAGGGAGCTGAATGTGAGCTCAGCAGGCTCAAATATGCAGAGGAAGAGCTAGTACAGGTATCTGCAAAGTATTTGGCATTTTAGTGTTGACTTTAAAATTGTTCTAGTTTTATTAGATCCTTAGGAGTATTTAAAGCAGGATTTTTGTAATGCTAGATGTGAACGGACAAATTCTACAAGCACTTAATGATTGTCTGTCAATCATGCAATTATCTAGTAAAAGAATCCAGAAACTATAAAGACACACACTTTGTATATTATCTTATCTTAACGTTGTTGAATTCATGTAACAAAATATATACAAAAGCTTTTTTTCCTCCCTATCTTGTTATCTGATGAGAGATAGTCGTGGCTTTGTCCCACTCTTCAGAGTAGCAACAGATTGGATTTATTGTGGTAAATAAAAATGCTGTCTTATAAAAATATTTAAGCTTTAAATTGGGGACTATATATCATAGGAGAAACAAACTGGAGTATAATACACTATATATGGAAATTCATATGCTGTATTTCAGAAGTGCCAGTGCTTCCCAACAGCAATTAGCACACACAGAATTTCTATAAAGCCTTAGTAGGTTGCTGTGGGATATAAAGGTGCTTATATTTCACTTTCTTCTGTTGTCAATTCTAATGATACCCTTGGTGACGCTTATTTTTTTTCTTGATTGCTAGGTCCGCATGGCTTTAAAAAAGGCTGAGAAGGAGTTTGAGCTGAGAAGTAATTGGTCTGTTCCTGAAGCTTTGCAGAAGTGGCTTCAGTTAACACATGAAGTTGAAGTACAGTATTACAATATCAAAAGACAGCATGCAGAAATGCAATTAGCAATCGCCAAAGATGAGGTACTAACTCTTACTCTTCAACTACTTCTCTGATCTATTCCTACAATATGAAATAGTAAATACAAGTTATTCAGATATGCATTTGGATTTTTTTTTTCCTCCTCTGAACTATCTCCTGCTTGCTGACTGTCAATATTGTTAATATTTTGTCATCTGTGTTAAGTACAGAACTCCTAGGTTTATGCATCTTGTTTTATCTTGCTTTTCAGGCAGAAAAGATAAAAAAGAAGAGAAGCACTGTATTTGGCACACTACATGTTGCACACAGTTCCTCCCTGGATGAAGTGGACCATAAAATCCTTGAAGCAAAGTAAGAGTATTACCAGGATGCATATTATTTTTTTGTGATTATTTTTCCTAGAACAGTGGAACTTTCGGAAGTGCGCTTTTGGTTTTGAACTTTTAAGTAAAACGGTGTAAAAGATATTGAAGTGTGAGTATTTGGATAGTCTTAATGGATCTTCTGGTAGGCTGGAATGACTACATTTGTGTTGCTTTGTTTTATCATTAAGAACAGTAAACGTAATTTTAATGTTTGCTTTTCTTCAGGAAAGCACTCTCTGAATTGACAACATGCTTGCGAGAACGCCTTTATCGATGGCAACAGATTGAGAAGATTTGTGGTTTTCAAATAGCGCACAATTCTGGTCTGCCAAGCTTGACCTCCTCTCTCTACTCTGATCACAGCTGGGTAGTTATGCCTCGCGTTTCCATTCCTCCTTACCCAATTGCAGGAGGAGTTGATGACTTAGATGAAGACACTCCTCCAATAGTATCACAGTTTCATGGTAAGTGGGGAGCTCAGTAATAAGAAAGGGAAAAGTTGTAGAGGCATGGGATTTTAAAGTCAGGTGGGAAAAGGTGGTGAATCAAACAGGGTTAGATCAAAGTCAAAAGGACAAACATTTTATGTAGCATTTTGGATGCATCTTTTGAGACTTTCATAAACCGAAAACTGGGTATTGCAGTAAAGATGACATGAAGAAAAAGCCATTATTCTGTTTCAGTGGGGGAGTGGGAGGGTAAATCCAGCTGATTTTTTTGTAAGTCTGCTTGTCACGCTTGGATTGCCATTTAGACAAAAATTTAGAAGTAATTCTGAATTTCTATTAATACAGTTATTGTTTCAGATGGAAGGGATAGAGTTAATCTACGGTCCCTTGAGCTACTAGGAAGATCACACTCTTTGAGAGGCTGCGTGCTACAGAGCTTTCAAACATTCTGTAGTGGCTGGAACAAAATCCTGTTGTTGTCCCAGGGAAGCTTTCAGGCAGAATGTTTGTGTTTGGATACAGCCGGTTGTTTGAGTGTGAGGCAGAGAGGCCAAGTGCTGGAGGGAGGGAAATCCAGCTTTGGTTAAACTGTGATCAAAAGATATACACAAGGGATTCAGACCACCCTCGTATCTTGAGTTATTGCGTCAATACAAGAGCCTATTTCATGGAAGTTCTGATTAACTGGACTCTAGAGGCAAATCAGAAAGATGAGCTCCCATGTGGCTATTTGAAGAAGCAGTATCAAGCTGAGGAATGAGTAGGAAAAAAAGCTTTGTCATATGTGTACATTTTCTTCCAGGGCTGGGATTCTCAGAAGAAATTAGAACTGTATTTTAAAATAGCATAAGGAGAATGGTCACTGCTTTGGTGGCTTCACTTAGAGTGCCTTAGGCACATGTTTTTCTTCTGAATGCACCAACCTTTTTTCTACAGGCTGCATTGAAAAGTTCCTTAATCCCCTTGCAGCTCTACGTACTGAAAGTTCTGGTCACTTTTAAAGAATACTGCCTCTCTAGCTGTCTTCACTGTGAAGGCTTTAATTTAAACCTTAGCAACAAGTTGCTTCGATGGCCCAGTAAAATATGGATGCCTGAAGTTAAACTTCCAAGTCTGTATGGAGAAACCTGTGGACTGATTTTTCAAAATGAAAAGCTCCATTTATTATCACACCTTTCCAGGTGGTCTAAAATTATAAAACACTTAGATATTTGTCTAAACTGTAGACTCGTGATTTTCTTTTATATTTTTTAGTCAACTCTTCTTCTAATCTTTCATAGAAGTGAAGCCAGAGAGCAAATTGCAGGTGGTTCAGAGGATCAGCAATTACAGAAGGACTCTAAAGTTTTAAGACCATACTTAGTTGAAAACTTTACTGTATTCTTTTGCGATTACGGTTTCATTCTTTTGTTACTTTTCAGTTCATTTGGAACTGGTTCATTAGCTAATGTTGTCTCATTGATGAAAATTATCTGAATCTTAGTAACATTACAAAAACTGTCAATGTGTTTTCCTGAATTTTGGTAAGGCATGAGAGCCTGATTCTGTTATAAGCAGAAGCAAAGGACAGAAGCAAAATGGCTTGTCCTCCCATGGGGCTTCAAGATTAACCCGGTGTGCAGACAGGTTATGACCAAGACTGTTTCAGTCTCTGGACCTAAACTGAACTATTTGGGCTGTACTTTGTCACAGATCTTTTGATCTCTTAAGACTGACAAAATTTGAATTCTGCCAGACAGAGTCCTTTCTGCTGCAGCAATTGAGACGATAGACTAAAATGGTTGAAGTAATTGATTTGCTTAATCAATCCTGAGCTGAAGAATGAAAGGGGATAAAGAAATAGATATACAAGGCTGGAACAAAGTCATTACAGGAGTGTCGTATTGAAACTTTTACTTTTCTGTAGACTGATTGGAATTCAGCTGGTTCCTTGATTTAGTGAATTTCATTTTTACTAGAAAATTCTAGAGGTTAAATTGTAATAGCTGAATCCAGCATAATCCTGTGTACATATACACCTACAAGGAACCACAATGCTTGTAATTTCTCTCAAAATTCACTACTGGTGCAATCTGGTTCTTTTTTACACCATTTACCTGGATGGATAGTACAAATTTCCTAAAGGGATTTTTATTATCTTGGTTCACATTTGATTTTTTTAGGAATGTTTTTGTAACGACACAAGCTTAATTTCGAGCTGCCAACATGTGCTTTTCAGGTCAGTAGGGAGTTCAGAAGTGAAATCAAAAATTTGAGTTACGTGACAACTGTAACTGCTCATCATGGCAGGAAGAAGTCTTAAGTGCTGCTAGTGAAGGTGCAGCTACTTGCTGTTCTGTGAAAGTTTTGATTCCTTGCACTAAAAGCAGAATGACAACTCAAACCTTTTCTGAGATTCCAGGAAGGGAAACTGTAATTTACCTGATGGTAAACTGGTCTCTCAAAAAAAAATAATTATTTTGTCAGGGTAGACCTCTTTTTCTATTAAAATAATTGATTTTTTTTTTTCCTGTGTTGTTTGGTAAACATTTTGAATATCAGTAAGGGTATAGTCTGTCTTACCTAAGCTGTGATGCAGTCTGTAGGACAGTTTGAGGAGAGATACGAGAAATCCTAAGGCTCGTAAGAGCTAGCCTGGAAACATGTGTGTAGATCTATTCCCATAGATGTATCGCTCTCTAATCATCTTTTGAGGTAGGAATTGGATTAGGAGCATTTCAGTTTATCTCTTCCTGTGAGATGCTTTCCTGACCAAGTCTTGTGTCGCTGTCTCTACCCATTCTTAATATTTTTGTTTCTGAAAATTCATAGTTAGCTTGGGAGAAGAAAGTGTTATCAAATAAGAAATTCTTGAGCTTAAAATGAGGTTGAATTATAGATTTATTTTTATTTTTTTTCTGTCGTGTTAAATAAAATTAGTCTTCAGTGTCTAACATAGCTTTCAACTATTGCAGTGTATTTCAGCTGGCTCTTTGGTTAGGTATACCTAGAAAACTTTTACATATTCTTTTAAGCTCCAAACTGCCACACAAGTAAAATTCAGGACGTTGTGTAATATACTAATTTCAGCCCTGCCTGTTTAGCTTATAAAGGGTTGTGAATTTCAGTAGAATCTTTCTCTTTGTTCTCAAGAGAGCATAGTGAGCCAGAGCTTTGGTCCACATGATCAGAGTAATATTTGGCAGGCACAAAACTGCTGCAGTTTCATCTTGGTTAGCTGCTTCATCTAACTGTAGAATGTTTAAGGTGATGCCAATCTTTCTTCCCCCATGAACAGTCAAGCAATGTCAAAGTTGTTTAAGAATCACTGTGGCTGAAGCAGATAATCTGCTATTTAGTCTTCAGAGTAGATATCGTTAACATCAATGTCACTTGGAGGGTTTTGGTTTGCTTTTTCTTTGCCTCAGGGTCCATTGTAAAACCACCCAGCACACTGGCAAGAAGCAGTAGCTTGTGTCGGTCAAGACGCAATGTTGTGCCATCATCTCCACAGTCTCAGCATGCTTTGCACTCCCCTGACCCTGACATCCTTTCTGTGTCGAGCTGCCCAGCTCTTTATCGAACTGAAGAGGAGGAGGAAGCCATTTACTTCTCTGCTGATAAACAATGGTACGGAGATTAGCAAACAGCACTTGGATCTCAGATAGGATTATTTGAGACTGACAGTTTAGAATTAGAGGTTGAAAGCGAGTCAAAGTTAAAGTAATCTAGGATAATATGAATTAATATAGTCCACGTGGAACAGAGAGAGTTCTTGTCTGGTATGTATATGTAAATAGCTAGCATATCATATACAGTTAAGTAATGTTACAATCCAGGGTGCACTGAACTAACCCTGATTCTCCATTACAATATGTTACTGGCTTTTACATCTGAAACTAGGATCAAAAGCAATGTCAGCTACTGGGCGAAGAGAAGATGGATGGTAACACAATTCTTACAGCATGTTGAGCGTGTACCTACTCTTGTTACATGGCCTCATAGGAAAAGGTTAAATTCCTTTTGGAAGGAGCAAATGAGCTTGTTGAAAGGTAGGGACACTTGTCCTGAAGAAACTTTTTGTATATGATAGGCTTAAATCTCCTTCTTTCATTTCATAACTTTTCTGACTTCACATGCCAGAAAGATAGTTTTTGTTCTTTGAAGCGAGATACAAATTACTGATTCTGGGCAGATGCTGCTGCCCACACAAACAAGATCGTGCAAATTAATTACCTTAAGTTTAGATAATAAAATGATGTAATGCAATTTGTAAGCTAAAATGTTTAACTTAATGTTTTTTTTGTTAATTAACTACTAAGGAAAAGTGTGGGTGGTGCTTTTAGACAAATGTTATTGATTCTAAATTATTTTTTTTTTAAACTACGTGAAGGAAATAATAGTTTTTCTGTTTTCTCCTCTCTTTTCTCTGACTCAGGGAAGTACAGGAAACAGGTTCGGAATGTGACTCCTTAAATTCATCCACTGGAAGGAAGCAATCTCCTCCAGCAAGTCTTGAGATATACCAGACACTTTCTCCTCAGAAAGTATCCCCGGAAGAATTCTCACTGGAGGAATCATCTACAGGAGACTCCTCTTCTCTAACTGCAGATATTTCTAGGGGCTCTCCTGACTGTGTAGGCATGGCAGAAACTAAGAGCATGATCTTTAGTCCTGCAAGCAAAGTTTATAATGGAATCCTGGAGAAGTCCTGCAGCATGAACCAGCTTTCAACTGGGATCCCAGTCCCAAAGCCTCGGCACACCTCATGTTCTTCAGCCAGCAGCGATAGTAAACCCAGCCATGAAGCTGCTTCTGTCCCTAGGATAAGTAGCATCCCACAGGACCTGTATCAAAATGGTGAAAAAAACAAAAAGCCATCAAAAATAAAAAGTTTCTTTAAGAAGTTTCTTTAAGAAGAAGTGTAAGTGAGGTGGGCAGAAGAAGCATATAGTAATGTTGTAAGAACTCTATTTTTTAAATCTTTAGGAATGTAATTCCATTTGAGCATTCCAGACTGGATGCCCTAATGGAATGCTCTGTAGGTCAACTATATTTAACTGACTGTACTGTCAAAGGTTATGCCAGCTGTCAATGAGAAATCATTAAAAAGTTCAGACAGTTTACATTCATTTCTGCCTATTTATTTCCTTTTTTTTTCAGTTTGTCTTTTTTAGTGGTTTGTTCTTTTTTTATTTTGTTTTGTTGGGGTTTTTTAGTGTATTCATAAACCATTTTTAAGCCACTTTGGACTTCTAAGCTTTAATGGACTAGTAAGCCTTCCTGGGCTTACCAAAGTTTCGTGTTTACTGGAGCATCTTCCTATCTTTCCATAGAGCTAGGACATTTATCTACTGGACTTCAAGAAAAATAAAAGAAGTAGAACTAACTGAATTGCACTACTGTTTTACAGACTGGAAAAGTCTCTCTGCAAGTGAAACTGAAAGACTCATATTTGACTGAGAAGATGAATCTTTTCACTTTCAAATCTTTTGGGGTTTTTAAGTAGAACTTAGGATTTCTAATTGACTCGATTTCTGCAAATGGAAATGCTATGCTTTTATTATGGGAAGCTTTGTTAGATGCATTTATTATTAGAATGGTTCAAGTCCTGCTGTAAAGATCATGTTTTTCCCAGGACTTTCACTGTGATTTTACTTCGTTGCAGGCTGTATGACAACAAAAAGAAAAAAAAAAAATTAACAAGAGAAGAGGCTCTTGATTCCTTATGCAAGTGATGGATATGAAACTTGACTGAGGACTGAAAATACTCACCCTCTTAAAATGAGGAGGAGGGATAGTAGCTTTTGTTTACAGACTGACAGACAATGGACATTTGTTTTGTGGAAGTTTGTACTATGGTAAAGATAATAAATTGGAAATATTATTATGCTTGAGAATGTTCCAATTTTAGCTGATGCCTGTTTCAAACATGTTTCAGAGGTCTTGTTAATTGAAAGCTGTTGTAGGCTACATTGCTTATGCTTACTGCTGTGTATAAGTTATTATATTTTTTGGATTAGCTATTAATGTCTTAATGTCCTCCTTTTGTAAGATTTCATACACTTTATTTTTGTATAGTTTGAAAATTTAGCTGTTGAGACATGTCTGAAGTAAACAGTATAATTTTATAATGCATACTGTTATACTAACTCATAATTTTAGAGATAAAGATAGATATAAAGGTGAGACTCAACATGCTTCAGATAAACATTTTTTTATGCTTCTGTAGGGAGAGATGAAACGACTATGAGGTAACAAGGAAGCCTTCTTAGGGCAACAGTGGCTAGTTGTTCAAAAACATTTTTTTTTTATTTTTTTTTGTAATAATCGGAGACAACCAATGTACCGCTTGAGTAACAGTGCCTTTTATTCAGCTTGTTTGAAAATATTAATACTGAGCAGGAATTTCTTTTCAGGTACATTCCAAAGAAATACTTCCTGCTCCAGTGAACACAAGCAATTTACCCAGTGATGACTAAATAGTTTCAGTTCTTCCAGAGGGGTATTCTAGTTGCCTCAGTAACAGGTGCCACTGCCAGGGACCTGTGGTTACAGGCTCACTTCTCGCCAATACGTACATACCGTACTGTATGAAAGAATTAATTCACTGACTGCCTAAATTTTATTTTTTTTCTAGTAAGGAACCTTCAAAACCTTGTAACTAATTGAAATCAAGTGATACATGTGTTTTCTATCATTTTCTATTTAGGTTCCATTGTACGTAGCTGATGTTAGTTCTGTTCTCAAGAAGTGGTGGTGACATTAACAGAAGTATTTACTGTGACTAGTGAAATGGTTAGAAGAGGGATAGAAAATGGGATGGAGACCTTACACGTGCAAGTACCTTAAAAGTTTTGGTACATTGATTAATTCTTTAAGAGAACAGAATTACTGTCTTAGGAAAAAAAAACAAACAAAAAACAAACAAAGGAACCCGACTGGTAAGTTTGGAGAAAAAAATAATTGGTGGAATAGAAAATAATAATATGATGTTTTCCATTTTTCTCTGGATCATCAGATTGAATAGCTATAGCTGCAAAAAAAAAAATAAATCACGAAGTAACAGTGATCTCTTTTGAACAAAGATTGCACACTCTATACGTAGTAGACAAAAAAAAAATAACCAGCAATGCAAAAAAACTTGTTCCAGAGAACTGCCTCAACACTGAGCCTTCAGAGTTGTAGTTAAGAGCTTGAAAAAGTACAAAGGAAAAAAATACATAAAAGTAGGGAACTTATTTTGCCTTCTAAACAGCACGGAGAAGATTACTACCAGAAAAATGTTCAGTTTTGATGTCTGCACTTGAGAAGGCTAAAGCAATAATGGGGTTTAAAGTAAGACCTGGAGCTGGATAGTAGATCTTAAGAGTATGAGGTTTGAGGAACTCTGTCTCTGTCATTACCAAAGATGATGAAGTGGCATTTTGATACTGGAGAGTAAATATTTACACATGGAAAAAATTACCTGGTACTGAGGAGCTGGAGGACAGCACTTCTTAATCCTGACATGAAAGTCAGGTAAGCTCAAAGACTGGGAAGCTAAAACAGACAAAACTGAATTTTCTGTAGTAAGTATAACTAAAAATTGAAATAGAGGAGGTGTTGGACTCTTTATTGGCTGAGTTTAAGTGTTAAATTCTGTATTTTAAAAAGATACTTAGCTGTCTTCTGGAAAAAAAAAATGTTAAGGCACTGTACAAACAAATCAGATGAGATTATTACAGTGATAGACTTTGGCTTCAAGATGGCAAACCTTTGGAGCACAGGCTGCTCTCAAGACTCAGTTTATCAGCATCTATCCTGTAACTTTATAGCTGCTACTTAATAAATATAATAGATCTAAAAGCAAAAATTAATATGCTCACAAGTAGTCAGTATTGTATGTTGGAGCACAAACTGTAATTTTAAGTTCATAGAGTTTATTTATTTTTCTTTTTGTATTATTTTAATAGACCCCTTGCATATCTTGCCACCTAAACTTGTCCACAATCTAAGTGACTTGCATTGTTCCTACTATGGCTACTGTAGAAATGCTCATCTTCAAACTGTTAGCATCCTTCTGCGAAGGCTTAATGAGTGCACTTACTCTAAGGTGGATCCTCACTGGCAAACATCAAATCCAGTTTTAATGTTGGAATACCTGGCGCATGTCAGAAGTGAGATGATACACTTTAAAAGGTCCTCCATTTATCCTCTGTTTGCTTAACGGTGTAACTTGAACTGGCTGGCGGTCAGTGTGTCCAGCCAGCATTCCAACCACTAGGATTTCTGTAAGACATGTCAGCTATTCGAGACAGTCATCTAGTGTCATCATCCTTAAATGGCTGAAGACTTCCTAAGCTCTGAAGTCAGAATGGTTTTTGATAAAAAAAAATTTTTTTTTGAGCTTTTATAGTTAAAATCCATGATCTAGTTTAAAATCTCGAGTATTTTTTGGAAGATGCTTTCTTAAATATTTTGTTGGAGTCCTTTGTCAGGACAGCAGGCCCCTTTGTGGAAACTGCCTAAAAAGCTGCTCCTTGAAGAGGTTACCATATAAGTCTTTCACCTCTAAAATGAAGACGTGTCAAGTGTATGGTTCTATATAAACAAGAATTAAAAAGCAACTCAACTCTTCCAAAACTGAACAAACCGAAAGCTTTCCACAATTTTTACTAAAGCTATGTGATACTTGTTTCCTAATAGCAGAAAAAATGTAGGAAAGGAATTTCTGGTTGCCATGGAAAATGTTTTTTTGCCGGCTTATAGTGGGCTTTGAGATTAGAACAGTTGATTCTTTTTACCTGCTCAGTGACAGAATTTAAAATGCTCATTGGCAGTTCCATGCATACGTTAACTTTTCTTCCCCCACATCACTGGTACCTAGGTAGCAAATTACTCTCCATTTTCTGATGGGCAGTTTGCTGAAGGGGAGGGAAGGTTCTCCATCAAAGTTAAGGTAATAATATTATAGTTAGGATACAGTTCCTCATTTGGAATCCTTGAAGATAGTGAAGCCAAGGATACTTCAGTTTTCTTGTGATACTTATGGATGCCAGCTTGAGTTAGGCATTCACTTAGAACTGATTGAAAGCCTAAAAAGATAAAATTCATTGGAAATTGAAACTTTCAAGATTTTGCCCTTTCAAGTCCCAGTATATGGGAAAACAGCAGGCAAAGGAGAGAGATGAGTTTTAATCAGCATTTCTCATACCACCAGCTTTTAGAGCTTCAGGATAGTTTCATTGCACTTCCACGATACATTGCTGGAATTACTACCTTAATTTTGTAATGTATGAGAAGTAGCATTTATTTTTTACTTACAAGCAGTAACTTTCTTTGAAGGCAAATAGAGGAAGTAGTGGCCCTTTTGTTTCAGTTACACTGACTAGAGCGATGCGTTACTAGCTGATGTTTGAAACAGTGCTTGCTCTGAAGTGCTGTAGGCATTTTAATCCTTGATATTGCACCTCCATTGAATAATGATTGAGCCTACTAAGGCTGTTTGATTCTAAATGCTGGTAAACCTTCCCACTAATGACTTAAAGATAGATGTTGGCATAACCAATAACCAAAAAAGACTTTTTTGCCAGAAGAGTTGGACTGCCTGACAGCACGTAAATGTTTAGGGAACCGTTCTTTGAAGCTTCAGTAGCAGTTCAACAGTGCCATACACATTTTCAACACACAGTTTTCCAGCCCTACAGAGATGGTGCTTTTCTGAAACTCCACTTAATTCTGTCTTGCATAAGCAAAATGCACTAATATAAGTTATAACAATATTAATGCTTAAACTGTTATTCTCAGTGGCTGTTGCATCTGACTTTAAGCAAGATGGCAGAACTTAACAGTCCACTTGAGTCTTTCAGAAATAAAATGGATTTGTGTTGCCTTCTTTTCTCTACAATTTTGAATCTCAAGTTTACCAAGTTGTGTGTTTTGTGTTCTGAGTATTTGTTAAAGAAAGCACATTTGAGCAGGGCAAAAAGAAATTCCTCTTGCTCACTACAGAGGATGAAAAAGAATTCAGAGGGATTTCATCTGCATCAAAGTCAGAAGACTAAGGAATGCTTTTGATTTGCATTGCTGGAAATTAGAGGTACATTCAATCTCAAAGCTTTAAGATTAGGAACTCGTTATCCAAGGAAAAAAACTTTGTAGGACATACTCCTGTTCCATTTTTGACCCAATGTTAAATTTGGTAGTTACAGCAATAACCTTGGAGCAATTTCAGATGATTTAAGTAGCGTGTCTTGAAGTCAGTTTGGATTTAATATGTGCTAAAGACATCTGAATTAAGGCTTTATCTTTTACATTCCTTTTATTTTGATTCAACTCAGTTCTTTGTGATCCCTCTACTGTTAAAAACAATAAACAGGTACTGATCGTTGATTCATGTTCGTTTTTAGAATACAGTTTTGTTTTTATTTTTCAAATGAGAATAATACATAAGTTGTAGGTAGTTGCTTTTTAAAGACTAGGTCGGGGTTGGATATTGTGAAAACACTGCTGTACTTCAGTTGAACTTGATACAGCATTGACTAAATGTATGAGTATGTGTATGAGTGGTAAAGTTATCCTTAAATTCTCCTTTAGTTTTGTTTTGTGGTTGATTTTTTTTTTTGTTATATCATGATGCTGCACAGTAATTTTCAGACTTGAATTCATTTAAAATTAAGGTCAGTATGTCCAGCTTTACAAAAGTCAGTCTTCAGTTGTCAGCCATCGGTCCATTACTGAAATGAATTAGACTCTTGAATACTTCTACTAGCTTATTAGCTTGTTAGGTGGTAGAATGGGTTCCTGGAAGTCTTCAGGTGGAAGGCAGAGTACTTCTGAAGTGAACCGAGTAACCTGTGTTACCAGCTTTCAAATCCATCTCCCAATAAGACTGAGTCTCCCCAGGGGAATGTAGATGTTCTTACTGCTTGGAACTTTGTAGTTAATTATATTTGGCTATCTAATTCTAATAACTTGCATGTGTGCTGTGCTTGCTTGCTTTTCAATAGCAGACAAAAGCTATAGGAGACCTTGGGGGGTTTGTTTAAAATTGCTGTGTAATTAAAAAAAGAAAATGGCAATAGAAATGTCAGGCTGTGAACTGACTAGAACCAACGAAGATCGCAGCTTTTTGTCTAAAAGAATTTTTTTAATAGTTCTTAAAGAAATGACTTGGGTAGCCATGTGGATTTTCACATTGCTCTCCTCCAAGCAACAAACATGATTAAAATAACCCTGCATTTCAGCAAGGCTATTTGGGAGATGTCTTGCTTTGGTTTTATTTTTAATTTAAAAAACATTGAATTGTAGTGAGTGTTCAGCATATTAATGTCGGACAAAATATCAGCAGAATTTGAATGACTTGCATTATTTTGTTTAATTACCGCTTTATAAAATGTAGATGTTTGCATAAAGCCTGTCATTGGACCGAAGTTTGTTTCAATGACATAGGAAGAAGAGGACCAAGACCAGTAAATATGTGCACAATTTCAATCTTACTTAACATGCTTTACTATTCTGGGAAGAGATGTTCTCCATGCAGATCCTGCTCTTCCTCAAGAAGCTCTTAGCTTCTGTTTGTTTTCATCAGCGGAACTAAGGAAAGAAACAAAGCCCTCAGACTGACTAGTTTCTGTCTGTCTAAGATATACACACTGTACTTGCTTTTAACCTCATCTACTGCATGTTAATGCTGTACACAAATGCAGTTGGAGTATTTCTTTGATGTACAGCATGATGCATTTCATTCTCCTTTCTAGTTTACCTCTCATTAGCTATATATTGCTTTAGAACTGGAAAAAAATTAGTTTTTGGGAATTGAGTCTGTTTGCATATAAAAAAATTTCTTTTTCTTTTTTCTTTTTTTTTTTTTTTTCCTGTGAGTCTTATGAGAAATGTCCTGCTTGGAGAGTCTCAGACAGTATTTTCCTGTGTTTATTCATGTTACTTTACTTTATTTTATAAGTGGATATTGATTTCTGATGTGTTGTTACACTTAATGTTGAATAAATCTGACTTCCATTTTGAAAAGTGAAACTGTGTTAGTGAAAATGTTATGTGATGTTAATTCATCCTAGACTGTGCCCAGAGTATATAAACTTTTCTTTTTATTTTTTTTTAAAACTTGAGATAAATTTTCTTCCTTTTTAGGATTTTGGCCAACGCTTGTTTGCTTCATGCTATTATTAAAGCTTGACAGCAATACTATTGGGAAGGGAAAGATGGAGACAGTTTTATTTGGCAGCTAGGGTGCTTCAGTTGGGCTTGGAAATCCTCAGTATTATGGCTTTTGCTTCAAAGAGCCTTTCTGAGTTATAAGTTGCTTCATATTTTGAAGATTGAGGATTTTGTGTTTTTTTTTCTTCTGAACAAGGTGAAAAGCCTTTCCAAATGACTTTGAATAATGCAGAGCCTTGTGATTTTGAGCATGAGGATTAGTTTGAGAATCTGTGGCTCTCTACCAAAAAAATAAAGGTCCTTGCAGTTGTTTACTATTCTTTATAGTTTGTAGCAACACTTGAGAAGGAAGAAGCACTAGGTATACATCAGGAAGAGCTTTTTAAAAGTGACTTCTTTTGTAACAAGAAGTCCCACCTGTGCGACGGCGACAAGATTGCAGTGAGATAAATGAGTGAGTGACGGTATAGGTGTGGACCATGGGAATCACGTTTAGAAAAATTTAGAGTGCAAAATAAACCAGATTTTCCTGGGTAAAAACAGGATATTGGTAGTTCAATCTGTATATAAATTATTTTCAATTGTAATAGTCTCATACAGCCTTCTTCAGAAGCAGTAACTTCGTGCGTCTGAGTTTGTCGTTTCACTTCCATTTGCTCTTAAGGGTTCTTATTAAATGGTGTTAACTATTTATCAGTGGAAAAAGCATCTAGACTAGCAAAGCCTAAATCAGCTCTGCTTCTTCAGAGAGCTCAGTACCTTTCTGTCGGGGACCTACTATTAATTTCTCCTGCAAATTTTGATTGCGCTATTATAGCATGGTTTATAAAAATGCCTTATTTTACTGCAAGACTTGGCACCCAAGCAAGTGGATCACAGAGCATTCTAATCCCTTGGGATATTACTGAGCTTAGGTTAATTAGCAACTTCAGCAAGCTGGTATTCAGTCAGTGAAGTCAGGTTTGGATTTGTTTGTTTTTTTTTCCTAGCTGAACTGCTTTTGATTACTACTAAATCAAAGTCCATTTCCTTACTTTGCCCAATTTAGGCTTTTAAACTGACAGTTCTACCAGTTCCACTGGGTGGTGGCATTGTTTGTGAAATTCTGTAGCATCCCGCTTGCCCTCAGTGAGATGGAGAATATGGAACAGAATTGAAGTGGGATAGGCGATCTCTTGTAAGATCCTTTGGGTGTTGAGCTGTTCCTAGGGGTAGAGTGTTCCTGGTTGAGCCGGTTTCTTATGTCTCCCATACTCCCCATTCTTTTTGAATGCCTTGTAAGGGTGTGCTAAGTATCCACTGATGTCACTACACAGCAGAAGTTACTTCCTTACTCAAGGAATTTCACTGTATTCTTAGTAAAGTTTCATTAAGCTCCCTACTAGCTTAATGCTGCAGTACTTGTCTGCTTCAATCCTGTTTCTCTCCTACTTACGTACTTAAAATTACTACTTTTTTCCCCAGTGTTTCCAAGAGGAACTTAAATGGCAAAATCATGAATCTAAGTTATAAATCCTGAAATTATAAATAAATGTAAGTTCTGAAGGCTGGGGTTTGTCTGTATTCTAAGGGATCTTTCAGCTAGTGGCTGATAATATTCTGAAAGTAATTTCTGAACCTCATGCTGGCTTTCCATTTGTTTTGTATGCTACTTACCTCTTATAAAGCTATTAGTTCTCCAGTTTTTCTCATTGGATTTATACAGAGGAGGCTTAGCAGTAGGAAAACATTCCAGAAATTACAAGTCACAATTACAGCATGTGGGTGAAGGCATGTGAATACATGTACGGGTGTGAAGAAAGAGGCTGGGGACAGGGGCACACGAGAAAAAGTTTTTGTTTGGGTGTTTGGGTTGGGTTTTTTCACCTTATTCCTGCTCTTATGAAATATACCCTGTTTTTAAGGTGTAAGGATAAAATCCTGAAGAGGATTGTGAGTTAAAACACTGCTTTATGGAAGACAAAATCCATTCTGCTTTCTGCTCAATCTGAGTATCTTAATCTTTATATAGTAGTTTCAAGTCTGAGAAAGATAAATAAAACATCAGAAATAACATTCGATCTCCAGTGGTATATCTGATGTTACCTGCCAGGAATGCTCCAAGATAGGAGTCTACCCTAGATCTCTAAGAGGGAAAAAAAACCCAACCACCAAATCATTGGTGCTTAAAGTGGTTTTTTTTGTTGTTGTTTTTTTTGTTTGTTTGTTTTTTTCAATATGATGTTGCCTAATTAGAGTGTATAACAGCCTGGATAACTGTAGTTTACATTGCTAGAGGTTGTGATTTATTTCTCTCTACGGTGGAAGAAGCACCAGAGATATGAGAAACACTGAGTTTTGCTGAACGTTGGTAAAGTTAATGTATCATCAGTACCCAACAAGGAAAGAGCTTCTGAATGTGGACTTTTAAGGAGGGTCCCGACACTTTAAAAAGTCCTTACATTCATATGTGTAGGCATCACCAAATTTTTCAGGCAAAGGTGTGCTTTTTTAACTGCGCAGTTTATGCTTTGATGTGTCTTCAGCTTTGTATACAGCAACACCTCCAAATTTAATATGTAGAAATCAAAAAATAAAAAGCGCCACAAAACCTCAGTTGAGAAACGTCAAATAGGAAAGAATACCTCCTTTCTAGTGTAGACAAGATTTCTAGTGTAAAATAACTAAATATAAGAGTTAGTTGTGTATCAGTGATCTTGTTTTCTTTTGATAAGCAGCTCAACTCATTGCTCCAGAGTCTACTTCAACATGAAGTTATGGTTTTTTAGGAAATCTGACTTTTCTTTGCATTACACAAGACAAAAAGAAGCTGCTGCATTATAACTTAAGCCCTGAAGTGTATCTCCTCATGTTACAGGTAAAGCTAAGCTTTTTGGCAAGTTTAAAGTTGTTGTTTTTTCATTGGACTTACGTGTTTTTTGAAACTGGAATACTTCATTCCTGGCAGGTCTGGCCAGAGCTACTGGGCATTGCTAAGGATCACGTATCTGTGGCAACTGCTGTAGTTGCTCCCTGCCACTGCTAATATTAGCCATAGAGAAATATATCAGTTAAGTTGAGAAAATTCTCATTCACAAAAATGTTGAGGCTTTTTCTGCCTAAGTCATGCCAATATAAATTAAGAAGAAGCCTTAAAAGAGCACTAGTTATTGCAATCTTGAATAACATTACTCCCCCGGAAAAGAAAAGATGAGAAAGATTTCTTGAAAAGAGAAAATGATTATTACTTTGTCCTTCAACATCCCGAAGTAGTGTGAATAAAGGAAAACATAGTAGTTACTCTTGCTAGAAAAGAAAGTGTTCATGGTACAGCAGCCATGAGTTAAGAGACTAAAAGGAGTCCTATGCTTGCATAGCTAATGGGAACAATGAAGGCACCTCAGGGCTTCATGTAAGATTTACTGGTATTTAGCTTCATTAAAGACTGAATGTGTATAAACAAATGTAGAAGAGTGATTAGATGATCAGTTTTGATAAATGTGTATTAGAAACGTCAACTATGTTATTCCTGGAATGCTCTAGATGTAATTTAGAACTCGGGAAAGAGACTTGGCAGCATAGTGTAGAATTTGGTGTTGAGCTGCTAATCAACTTGAACACGCACAATGTCAGGGTTGGAATTGGGTATGTAGAAAATACAGAGATAAAGACAGCTAAAGTATGGCCAGTTGCTCAAGGTAATCATTAGCTGTCATGATTCTAATTCCTCTTCTAAGACCTAATTTTGCTCTTTTTGAATCAATCCGATCGAGAGCTGTAGTGTGCTTTTCAGCATTAGAACAAGCTAAAGAAAAAAACAAACTGGGCTCCTCCACACATCTGAAGAGACTCCTGCTGTTTACAGCTCTCATTAATAACATTGAATGATAATAATTTGAGGGTTATCTGGAGATCTTGCAGTTTAAAAATAAAGGTCCTGTAGGCATCTTGTGAAGGGGAGATGCATGAAGCAGAAGCTCCTTCTGGCATTTTCTTTAGACATAACTAAAGATCATATATATACTTTCCCATGTCTTCTTTTTGAGTGTCATTTCTGATTATGCTCCCCCTGATTTATCTGGAGTACTTAAATTTAATGTAAGATCCCCAATAACACAGACTCATTTGTTCCTTTCTCAAGATTCTCAAGATTTGCCAAACTCAGAATATTTGCCCTATGCTGCTTACCTGCCATACACATCTGTAGATAAAAGGTGGTGTAATTTTATTCAGATGATCATCTTGTCTTTTTGGCTTCTGCCAGATCTTTCAGTATTCCTGTGGGACCAGACTGTTCTGAGACTTGGATGGAAATAATTTAGCCTTCATTAGCACTAATTCACTGCAATTGCAAAGGCTATTTTAGATTTTTATCTACTGTTGTTAAGAATTCTCAAGTGCCCTATTTTCCAGGGGAGCTCAGACAAACCTATTATCAAAGAACTGTGATTGATTTTGTTGCATTACAACCAAACATTAATTTTCATGTTTTGTTCCAGAGGGAGAAGGGAGTGTATATTTTCTATCCCTTTAAAGATGCTCTTCATCTCCAATCACTGTGTAAACTGGCATATGTTGAATTCTGAACATCAATGGAGAAAGCAGCTCTGTAATTCACACATTTAGATTTGATAGCTAGGTTGCAAATATGGTAACGTTCAACTTGTTGGTTATTATTGCTGCTCCTTTTCACATGGGAAAATTAGTATGCACATTTAGAGGATGACTTCTCTACAAAGAATTATATAAATGAGGCAGGCGGTTCAATTTCTTAGCTGTTTGTGAAAAAGCCTTTTATTTCTTACTATATTCCCTGTCTGGGAGAAGTCAAACATTCATTTGAACAGAAATTAAGCAAATAGCTTGCTCACTTTAAATGCAGCCTGGACTCTGCTGAAACACTAGCCATTACCTCTTTTTTTTTTTTTTTTTTTTTCCTTGAGGGTTGTGCGCTAGTGAGTCGCTGTTTCAGTGCTGTGTTCGTGATACAGCACATTCATAATTTGCCTACTGAAGACTTCAGGGAAATCTGTGTGTTCTACCAGTGGATGCTTTTCCATGGAAGAAAAGAAGGGATTGTAGTAGCAAAGGACACCTGCTTTGATCAGTACTTTACTGTAGCGTGTAGTGTAGTTGGAGCAATGCAGAATCTGGGGAGAAAGAATAATAGAAAAGGCAGGAAATCAAAGATAGCATTGGTATTACTGATCGGGGAAATACTGTTGGATTGTGAATCTATAATCAGAAGCCTCCTTGAATTTTTATGTTGGATTTACCAACACCTGTGCGTTTTTAAAGTTGGTTTTAACTAGTATCCTATAAATTTGAAAGACGGTGCTCCATCAACTTGCCAACTTGAAATTATAACTCATGCAAGCTACCTTGGGCATTTCTTCCACATTAAGTGTCTTCCGATAAGATTATTACTAATGTTTCAATTACACTTCTGTCTCCATCTCTGGTAGTACGATATGGCCAGCTGAAACTAGAAAATTCTTGCAAAGTTGTGCTGGAAGTGCAACCAAAACACGCATTCTGAATTTTTCTTTACACTTTCCCACCTCAGCACTGTAAATTGGATTGTAGAAATACCTAGAAAATGGCTGTTCTGTATGAGACTTGTTATTTTGTGTCTTTTTAGCATGAGAATATAACTTACTCTTAGACATACTCTGCACTATTGCAAATCATTTACCTGTCCATAGTAAAAATGAAGTAGTGTGGTGTTCCTTGTTTCTGTTTTTTAGTGATAAAATAGAGCAGCAATATCTTGCTCACAACTATGAAGAAGGTTGCTTCATGAACCTTTCTGTACACAGCCCTCTTCATCTTATGTGATGATGGCTGCTCTGGAAATACTCTACCCAAGCTACAGGTCTTTCAAAGCAGCTTTTAATGAACCAGTAGGACTTTTCTGTTTCAGCAGCCAGATAAAGCAGCCCCAGCTGAGCTTTCCCAGGGCACTCCAAGTTAGTATTTGATCGCTCTGCCTAGACTGCTACTGATGTGCTTTTTATGTTTTGAGGAGCTGACCTGATAAGACCCAACCCAGAGCAGCTCAGCCATGTTCAGTCTAAATCTTCACAGTAATATGTCATGAAAAAAACCCAACAAAACTTCCTTAAAAGAAAATAGACATTGTCTGCTTCGAACTCAACTTCAGGTATGTGTATGTGGTTTCATGTATACATACACACACATGTATATATGTATAAAATAAATATATGGCTAATGATCCATATAAACTCCCATTAACATGTTAGAGCAATGGATCTTTCAAGTGAAAAATTCTGTTATTTTGTCTAGTGTCACTTTGAAGTGAAAGATTTCTGTTGTTTTCTGGCCCTTCAAAGGCAGTACCTGCAGATCTTTGCTTTAATGAACACAAATAGATAGCATAATACATTTAGTTAAGTTTCAGGCAGAAAGTAGAAGTCTAATTCTTACTGTAATTTATTTACTTTGTGGCTTTTGATTAGACAGTTCAATTGTTCTGTAAAAAAGGCAAGAGCGACTGGCTTCCTGCAAGGAGTTGCATGAATGTTAAGCTTCTCTTAATTGGAAGTACTATTCTAGATATTATTAGTAATTCACCAGATTAAGGGATAAAAGTCTTCTGAGAGCTAAGCATTTTCTGTTTCAAAGAGAAGTGTTGATTTTCAAAGTTACATTAAACTCACCTTTATCTCTCAGAATACTCAACATATTCGGGGGGAGGGGCTGGAGTGAGTGGCAAGTAAAATGAAAAGCCAGGAAAAGAGTGTAATATAAGAAGCAGATTTGACCTTCCTTCATCTTAAACAGAGAGTTTCATCCTTCATCTTAAACAGAGTTTCATAAAGTGACATGATGTGGGGAAGAAAAGGACACGTGTTGAGAATGTATAGCATAAGTGGTATGGGACCATTGCAAACTTTCAACAGTACTCTAGGTATGTCACATCTGTGTTGCTAGTTTTTCTAAAAGCCTCTCTAAATTAATAGAGTACAAGCAAATAGGAGAGAGGAATGTTCAAACTTATCCTGTCATTGCTGCTCGCTAGTTGAAGACATTAACATATGTGCTCTGGTAACGCCTAGTCCCCGTTTCTGGAGTTTGTGTTTCCTTCTCTGGAAAAGTCTTGCAGCTGCACTTCCTTGGACCTCAAGGCGCTCAGAAAGCCCATTTAACGTTTCAAAAGGATTCTGAGATCTTATTCTGTGTGAGATGGCTGACGCCCCTCCTCGCCGAGACGACGAGCTCCAGTGCAGGTCAGTCCGCACTGGGGAACGCAATCCCGGCGAAAAGGGCCGGAGCGGGCCTATTCTAGGGGCTTTTCACAGCAGGCAGAGCAGCTCGGCTGTGCTGGAGCCGGCAGCTGGTGGGCGGCTGCTGAGGCGGCCCGGGCGAAGCAGCCCCACCGGCGGCAGCCCTGAAGGCGCTGTAACCGCGCCCTCAGAGAAGAAGCCCTGACGACGGACGGCGAGGAGCGTCACCCGGGAACCGCGGGTGAAGGCGCTCAGCCCGCCCAGAGCGACGCGGCGGTGACGGTCGGCTCCGGGGCCCAGCGCTGGCCTGAGGCGAGCAGGGGTTTCCCGGGGCCGAGGAAAAGCGAAGAGGGCGTGGGGAGGGCGCCGCTTTGAGGAGCGTCTCTCCACTGACCCGCTGTGGGACTCGAGGTTGCCATAACCCTGTCTGCCCAAGAGCAGGGTGCGCCTCCTACCTCACGCTGGAGGCAGAGTGACGACTAAAGGCTGTAGCTCTGGCTGGGGGACTGCGCCCTCCACGCCGGTGGTGACCGATGTCTCCACCCAGCCGGAGCCACTGGGGAGGCTGCGGGAAGCGCCTTTCCCCAGGGGCAGGAATAGGTGGTGAACCTGCCTGCAAAAGATGTGTTCCAGGTGGAGGAACTCTTGCAGAAGGTGGCTGAGCTGCAGGAAACCATGAAAAGGCTGTGTAACACCAGGGAGGCCAAAAAGAAGACAGGCAGCTGGATCCACCAGTGGGCTGTACATAACCCACTGCCTGTGATCAACCAACCAAGTACTCCCCCAGCAGATCATACAGAAAAAGGAGAGGACATCAGTGCAGAGGAATAGAAGCTGGTAAAAGCAAGAACCAGCAGGAGGAAGAAACCTTCCTTAATGCCCAAAGTGCCCGTGCAGAACAGATTCTCAGCACTGCAGGTTGAAGAGGAAAATCACACTCCGTCACACAAGTCACTGGAGATCTGTAAGACAACCTGATCAGTTCCCCATATAACGACAAGCACAACCAAGAAAAAGCAAAGGGTGATAATAGTGGGTGTCTCTCTTCCAAGAGGTACGGAGGCACCCATCTGTCAACCTGACTCAATCTCTAGAGAAGTTTGCTGCTTACCTGGGGCTCTTGTCAAGGATATAATTGAGTGACTACCACGCCTTGTACATCCCAATGACTACTACCTGTTGCTACTGTTTTGTGTGGGCACCAGTGTTACAGCCAAGAGTGATCTGAAGACTAGCAAGAAAGATTACAAAGCACTAGGAGCAGCAGTGAAGGACTTGAGCACAGGTAATCTTTTCATTGATCTTCCTGCTCAAGGGTAAGAGATGTGAAAGGGCCCGTCAAATCTGAAAAATCTGTGAATAGTTACAGGAGTGATGCCACAGCCAGGGCTTTGCTTACTTAGACCATGAGACTCGCTTTAAGAAACCTGGTCTCCTGGGGGCTGATGGGTTACACCTCTCAGAGAAGGGGCAGAGTATCTTCAGTTATAGGCTTGCCAATTTGGTAAAAGAGGTCTTTAAACTAGCGTTGATGGGGGAAGGCATCCTCAGTCCCTCCCACTGCTACCACTCTAAGGCCAGTGCCATTATAGACGCTCTGAGCTTGAGAAGGATCACAGACCAGTAGCAGCTCACCTGAAGTGCATGAGAATGAAGTTCGAGACAGTAAATCAGCTTCAGTGGGGGCCCAGCTTAAATGCCTCTAGGCAAGGACAAGTTTTATACCAGAGCAGGGTGGATTTAGATTAGAAACTAGGAAGAAGTTCTTCAATATGAGGGTGTTGAGACACTGAAACAGGTTGCCCAGAGAAGCTGTGAATGCTCCATCATTGGATATGTTCAAGACCAGATTGGATGGGGCCTTGCACAACCTGGTCTAGTGGAAGCCGTGTCCCTGCCTGTGGCAGGAGTTTGGAATTAGATGATCTTTAAAGTCTCTTCCAACTCAAGCCATTCTATGATTCTACATGACACTTTCTATCTCCTAGTCCTCAGGAACCTTACTCAGTAACCTTCCAATGCTCATTGATAGTGGTCTTACACCGATATTCACCAGCTCTCTCAGCTCTTGTGGGTATACTCCTTTTCTACTGACAGGAAGTTTTCTTGCTGCAGACTTTCACTTATTCCAGGGATTTAATGTTCCTGAAAGGCAGATCCTGCCAGTAGAAGGCATTGAGTGCCTCAGCCTTATCCATGCCAGCTGTCACTGTGTACTGTGGAGGCCCATGCTTCTCCTAGTCTTCTTTGAGTTGCTGATGTGCCTGTAGAAGCCTTTCTTGTTGCCTTTCACGTCCCTCACTGGATCCAGTTCTGGGCACCCCAGTTCAAGAAGGACAGGGAACTACTGGAGAGAGTCCAGTGCAGAGCCACTAAGCTTATTAAGGGAGTGGAACATCTCCCTTATGAGGAGAGGCTGAGGGAGCTGGGTCTCTTTAGCTTGGAGAAGAGGAGACTGAGGGGTGACCTCATTAATGTTTATAAATATGTGAAGGGCAAGTGTCAGGAGGACGGGGCCAGGCTCTTCTTGGTGGCACCCAATGACAGGACAAAGAGCAATGGGTGCAAACTGGAGCATAGGAGGTTCCATTTAAACACAAGGAAACACTTTTTCACAGTGACGGTGACAGAGCACTGGAACAGGCTGCCCAGAGAGGTTGTGGAGTCTCCTTCTCTGGAGACATTCAAAACCTTCCTGGACACGTTCCTGCGTGATCTACTCTGGGTTCCTGCTCTGGCAGGGGGGTTAGACTTGATCTTCCGAGGTCCTTTCCAGCCCCTAATATTCTGTGATTCTGTGAAATGATCAGTGCAGGATTGAGAAGTGGGGTAAAGGTTGAGAGAGGAAAACGTTCTCTGACTTCTAGGGAGGAATGCCAAGTGAAAGAATGTGAGAAATAGGGTGTTTGGGGGAAACATGATGCTCAAAGGATGAATGATTGGAAGCAGGTCAAGACTAGCACATGTGAAAAGAAAGGTGAATGTGCTCAGAGTTAGGAAGAGATCAGAATAAAGAAAAATAATAATAGGGCAGGGAAATGTTAATAATATGTAATCCCATGAGTGACAAGAAAGAATGATCAGGAAAAAACAAGACCTTAAAAAAGTATCTGTCCTTTGTAAATAATGTAAAAATGAAATGCTCTATTCTGAGTAATCCTCGACTTTACTTTCTTTGTCCTGTTGTGTATGTAGGTTGATGTGATCTGAAATGGAACCAGAGTCATTGTGCTTTCAAGGGCTTGCTTCCCTGTACTTTAATGGCTTTCTTTCCTGCATCCCTTGGGTGTGATAATGGCATTCTGTGAATCATAACAGCAGTGCAGAGCTTAATTAATGTTTGCAAAACACTTAGATCCTCAGCTGAAGTGTGCTATGTGCATCCGGTGCAACATATTATTGCCAATAAGCACAGGCTATTTTTAATTCCAGCAACAACTCATTCTTGATGCTTTTCCTATCACAAAAACAACCACATGAGGATGGCCATGATGAGTTGTGCCAACGTCCAGCTATCTCACTATCTAGTCTCCAGGACTAGCAGGTGTTTAAGGAAGAGAACTGCAAAAAAGACAGATGCTTTATCTGGCAAACCCTGCTGGCTTCTAGCAACAAATAATTTAAAGACTTTGTGATCCGGAGGTTACATCCAGAACCTGCCTCTGAAGGGAATTTGTGTCCGTACTTTTTCAACCAGCCGTTAGTGAGCTGGGGGATTAACCTTGCGTACCCTCCATACGGTGTTCTCCTCTGTCAGAAAGAGAGAATATAGAGGAAGAAAAGCGTATTTTTATTCTGTTTAATTCGAAGTAAATCCCATCTACCAAGAAAACAAATGTATTTCTGTCACTAGAGGAAAAATTACGTTTTATTTGGTGCTTTGACATAACTGCTCATGGAAGAGCTCAGAATATGTCCTTTCAGCCCTCAAAATAGGATGATTTATTGCTTTAAATTTATCTGAATCTTTAAAACCACAGATTCATATCCAAGGACACATCAGTTCTTCACCCTTGTGGGCTGGAGAGTTGGAGGTAGATGCATTAATTCATACTAATAAGATGCTAAAATCCTAGCTTTTATATAAATTAAACTAAAGATCATCAGCTCTTTGTAAGGAATTGCTTTGCATTGCCATTACCTCACTTTTTCCTTCCCAGCTAATGGGCAGTATTTTACTTATCAACTAGCAGCAGTTTTTGACTCAGAAATATTTGGAAATGTGAGATATATATATATATATGTATATAATGTGAACTGGAACTATTTTTTTCTGTTTAATTGGCTTACAATTTCCTGATTTATCCAAAAACCCAATTCCTAATTTAAAACCTAGTTAAGGGAAGTCTATCCCATTTATACCGAGAAATGGATAACTACTCTGTGAAGTTTTGGAAATACTTGGAGATGTGTATAATGAAAGGGCCAATAAAAATGCAAATGATCTCAACTGTATTTGTCATATATTTCACCTAGTTCTCTGGCAATGCTGCTGATTTTGATAGCAAGAAACCTACTAAATATTTTGTAACGCGATTTAAAAAATGAATAAACCCATAATATTTGCATTTAATTATCTGCCACGGAGGGTATCCCTTCCATTTCAAATTAGTTGAGCAGATAGTGCGTGTTCACCAAAATATTTTTATCTTCGCCCTGCATTTTACTCTAGGTGGCAGAATTGTTCTGTCTACAGCACATGAAGAACAGATTAAGAAACAAAAAATGGTTAATGATGTGTACCTCCCCAGTGTGAATAATTCTTGTTTCCTAAATCAGCTGCCTTATTTTTTCAATAATGTCAAATTTATCAGTAAGCAGGTAGAATTCATAAGCTGTGTTTTTTTAAGGAGGGGGAAAAAAAAAAGTGCCTTTCTTCATAAAAACTGCCTCACTCAATTAGAAGCTGCAGAATATTTTGTAAAGTATAATTTTTATGAAATGCTGATACTTGAAGCAACTTTTTAGGACTGTGTGTGAACTGCCACGTACGCAATTTCCTAGGCAGGGTTGAGGTTGGGGGGAAGAGTTAATATTTCCAGCGGTGTTCTGTCCGATTTTTTTCACGTGGAGGAATTAAATTCTAACACAAAATGCATGTTAAACAGGGAGCTGGGGCACTTTAGACACATTTGTAAGGCAACAGCTCTTTTAAGCTAAAATGCATATGCTGAGCAAGTGTGGGTTCAATCTGTCAGGTGTACCATAACAACCTTGAAGGCCTGAGCTGGTCTGATGCTTAGATGGTTACTTAGATCAACACTTTGACAAAAGCTCTGCCCTTGATCCTCTACTAATTCAAAGAACTTTGCTTTGGAACATCGGATATAATTTCTTTGTTACCCAATGTAGTACACTTTAAGCATGGTCTCTTGTGTCCTTTGTAAAGACCTTGTAAATGTCTATAAATAGCTAAAGGGTGGGCGCAAGGAGGATGGAGGTGGAGTCTTTTCAGTGATGCCCAGGGACAGGACGAGGGCCAACGGGCACAAGCTGTAACATAGGAGGTTCCATCTAAATATGAAGAAAAACTTCTTTACTGTGAGGGTGACAGAGCCCTGGAACAGGCTGTCCAGGGAGGTTGTGGAGTCTCCTCTGGAGATACTCAAGACCCACCTGGAAGCAATCCTGGGTAATGTGCTCTTGGCAAACCTGCTTTGGTGGGGGGGTTGGACTAGATGATCTCTGGAGGTCAAACTCCAACGATTCTGTGATTCTGTCTTCCTGACAGTGTTTCGGAACTGTAGATTACAGGGGGGGAAAAAACCCAATAAATGCCTTCAGGAGGAAGAATTAGATTAGATTCTTCAGGAGATCAGGCATATGAAGTCTAGAAACTCTTTCAGGAGCTCTGGAGGGGAGTAGAGTATTACTAAAGATGTCATGTTTTTTTCTCGAGCTTTGATGATGCCAGTTCTTCTGTCTAGTACGTGTTTTCATTGTCCACGTTGTTACATTCCCTGGCCATGTTATTGCTACTCCTAAATGAAAACTATGTAGGAAAAGTTGTCTCACTGTGCTTACCTTTTGTTCTAAATGTGATCGCAGGGTTGCTGGTGTGGAAGTTTTAAGCACTATTATGTACTGCTACTCCAGAGACCGATGTTGCTTTTCTCTGCAAGGTGAGGAGAGTTAGCTGGGCACGTGACTATAACTATTGGAACACGAGGGAAGGAAACAATAGGCTTTCTTTGAAAATTATGCTATGTTTTTCCCCCAAACTTACTATGTTTTTAGTGGTTTAAAAAGCGAGTGAAATAGCTATAGCACTGGCTTGCAAAACTCTCCTCAAAGTTAAAAAAAGTGTAATAATTTTTTTTTTTCCTCCCTGTCACAGAAAGAAGAGTTGTTGACTAAATGCTTACCTTCAGTTTGTGGACTATCTAGACTTTTTTTTCTCTAAGATTGTCTTGTTGCAATGTAATCTGCCTTGTATTTGGAGTTGAAAGCACCCTTTAATCACGCTGAGTATAACCTTCCTCCCTGAACGATTCTTTTAAATAAAATGGAGCTGCTTTGTAAATGCAGGGAGTATAAATTCTCTACATGGGTGTGAACACAGTCCTTGCCTGAGCACACCAGAAGCAAGAATAGAAGGTGGAAGGCTCCCATGGCAATTTGTCCATGGATGCTTTTGAAGTGCATTTTTGCTTGATTTCACTTGATTTCAATCAGAAGTTTGTAAGGGTATGTGGGAGTACACAGGGGTATGTCACAGCAACTGGTAAAGCATGTGGGGAATGTGGGGACATTTACTTCTTGAGGATTATCTGGTCAGAGACCTCATGATGAAAAGAAGGGGGAAGCAGTAACCAAAATAGAGACACAGACCTGACAGACAATGGGACAAAGACAAGAAACAAAAATTAACGATCAGGAAACTGCAGGTAAAGTGGGATTTTGGAACTGATAAGGTTGCAAACCTGAGGGTCCAGGATGTTGCAGGGGGTTGGTGGTACCACACAAACTGATGAGGGAATGTGCAGGGGAAGGAGATCAGAATGGAGCAAAAAGGGAATAGATAGAAAGAAGTGTGAAGGGGGTCGGTCACGTGTAAAACAGAGCTGGTCTGTAGCCTTGTGTGACTGAGCCCTGTGCCTGAACGCACAGTCTATCCGATACTCCAATTAAATCTTTTCCTAGTGGTCTCTCTGCACGCTCTCATTATGTCCTATGTCAGTCCTGCAAGGATTAGGTGCTAGCTACTGGAGTGCTGGTGTAAGTGGATTTGGGGCAGCTGTGGTCACACGAGTGGTGTGGGCATCCCTGGCCTGTAGAGTCAGCTACAGGAGCCAGTAGGGTCTCTCTGCCATCCTCTGGAGTGAGTGGTGGTCTAGGTCCCAGGCCCTGGGGTGGGAGCAGTGTGAATGAGGCACGTGAGGGACTTGGCGGGGGGCTGTGGGTCACAGCCTGTGTGCCGGATGCCGTGGGCGTGAGTGTACCGAGCCCCGGTCAGGTGTGCGTGTGGATTCACTAGCAAACCTCGAGCAGCACCAGCCAACAAGTAGGGGACCTGTGGGACAGGTAAGAGGGCCCAGGATCTGGGCAGGGATGCTGGAAGGACAGAGAAACTGTGCCGGTACTTTGGGGGATCTGCAAATATGCGCGTGCCTGGGAACCTAGAGTGTCTTGCGTGCCTTCTCTGGTGATCTCCTGTCTCTACCGGCCAAAGAGGAGGATTGTTCTTGGCCGTCTGGGCTTGTTTTATGCCGGTCGTGTATGGAGGTGCTGTTGAAGGCAGTGCCTTGTCTGCAGCAGCCTGTGTGACCAGCCATGTCAGTGTCCCCTGTGTAGGTGTCCCTGGGACACATGCTACTTTGCTCTGGTTGACTGTGTAAGTGGGAAAGCAGCAGCCACGTTCCTCAGGCAGGGCAGAGACCCTGACTCCCCAGGCAGGAGGGTCCTGGGCTGGGGCTGCTGGAGGTGGCCTCTGCCCCAACATCCCTTTACAAAGCTCCTTTATTCTAGAAAAAAAAAAAAAATGATAGGAAAACCCTGCTGCCGAGGATTTTTCAACTGTGAAAACCAAAAGGAAGTTTAAATAAGTAAAATTTTTAATGTAAAAGTTTGGGGAAAATATGAATACTTGAATTTATGAAAAAACTGCCAGTCAACTTGACTCAAAGACTTAAATATTTTTAAACAAGAATGAAATAATACTTTCTATTTTTGAGCTTCAACTTTATTTATACATAAATCCTCAAAGCCTACAAGTTTAGCATTTCTATAGGCTATAAAAAACAGCTTTTTATTGACTAAAAGTGGTATGAATTTGTACTCACATGGCTTCTAAAAAAATAAATCAGCCTGATTACTGAATAAAATTGAAGGCTGCCTTCAATTGCTCAATTTGTTTGTAAGAAATTGGTTGTGTTTACTTTACCAAACTGTAATCGGTGATACGTATTTGAGGGAATATTTGACTCTCAAGGGATTTTGGCGCTCTGCATGCTAACTAGTGCTACCGCAGCGTAACCATTTATCATTAGGGAGTCTTGAAGGTCTTCAGCATTAATGCTGCTATGCACTGCTTGATATGACAAGACTGGTGTTTCTAAAGATTACTCATACCCTGTTGTCAATGGGAAAGGTCAGACAAAACCGAATTCTGCTTATTGTAATCATATTTCTTAATTTGCAGTTTCTTAATTTTAAAGAAAATGCTTTCTCCTTGTTATAGGGCAACTGAACTAATCCTTTTTAGCTTGTAACTGCAATTCTTGTGCCGTTCTATTTTTGGGAGAATAGTTTTATATTATCACCTCTCTATAAAACCATTCAGAGGTCACCTTTTGCAGCATCATTTTTCTCCTAGCTCGCTCTAGTCACCAGGAGGAGATTCAGTTCTCTGTGAAGTAAGAAGCTCTATGCCAATATTGTTTAATGTGTTTTCCACAGGGGTTTGCTATCAAGTAACATAAAGTGATGTTCAGGAGGTGAGAGTTACTACCTTTGTAGTTGCTCTCTGTACTAGAAGAATGTCATACTTTTACATCTTTTTAATGGTAATGAAGCTATCTTACAAAAGGCTTTTTGACTTTGTGTTTTATGAAGCTATCTTACAAAAGGTTTTTGACTTCTCAGTTTATCCCGGAGAAAGCATGAGCGAAACCTTTACACCCATCACTTTACCAAGTATTGCACGCAATTTTGTTTATATGAGCTGCAAGCGGTCTCGGTAACTAGACCACCCTTATTAACATGGTATTAAGAAAAATTGTCTTCTCTCTGAGGTGTCAGTTTACGTGCTTTGACTTTGCTTTTTATCAACATTCCCCTCATTTTCCTTCAGCAATATTGTTTCAGTGTTTTACTACTCAAACATGGTGATTGTAACAATTTGCCTTCCCTCTTGAAAGCAGCGTGCTGTGTTCATGGCTGCCCACCTTAGTGAGGCTGCCTGGGTGCTGCGGAGCCTGCCGGGGCAAAGCCCAGAGAGGGCTGTTTCCAGAAGCTGGAGCCAGCTGCCCAGTGTGGCTGCTGGAGTTTCACTAAGAAAACCTGGAGACAACATGGTAACAAGTATTTGCTCAAATATTTTGTCTTTCAATCAAAAGAGAGAAGTCAGTTTTCAGAGTTGGTTGTTCTCTGTTTGGTTTTGTGTTTTTTTTTTTTTAATTCTCAATTTAAGGATTTTTTCTGGGGAAAACATACTTCAACAGAGGCACTGGCCATTTTAGGGCATGGTTTTAATATTATATGCGGTGTGACCTGCAGAGGAAAAAGAGGTGTGAGAAATACATGATTGCATAAGAATACTTTAGGATATGCAATATAATGATCTATAGGTCTGATGATTTTTGACCTACAAAGAGCCTTTGAATGAAGTTCTGTTATCAGCTGCCAGGCAGAAAAAAAATAATTTAAAGTTGAGTAGTTCTCAAAGTATTATCCGAGGAAAAATAGTCTATGCTGCATCTCCAGTCGAGATATTAAAATGTAATATTCCAATACAGCAAATGCTGAAGATGAAGTAAATGCTGAACCCTCATGTGTTAACAAGGGTTACTCAGAATAAAGATAAATATTTTTGAATTAAAAGATGTTTCAGTGGAGTTTGATACATGCTGGAATATTGCTTAATAATATTGCTTATTTATCAATTGTAGCATTTCATGATTGTTGGATTCCCTTAAATATGTTCCTGCCTAAACTTACCTTATATCTTTGCCCTCAAAATGTGCTGTGTATGGGACATTAACTCTCGTTACATTTTGAAGGAGGAGAGATTCGGGTCTTTCTCCTGCCACTGCTGGCATTCTGACAAGTCCTCTTTCCATTTAAGGCACTCCTGAGAATCAGGCAGTTGTTCTGCTCCTAGAATCATAGAATCATAGCATCACTATGGTTGGAAAGGACCTCTAGGATCATCTAGTCCAACCTTCATCCCAGCATTCCTAATCACTAGACCATTGCCTCAAGTGCTGTATCTACTTGTTTTTTAAACACCCCCAGGGACGGTGACTCCACCACCTCCCTGGGTAGCGTGTTCCAGCGCCTAACCACTCTCTCAGTAAAGAATTTCTTCCTAATATCCAATCTAAACCTCCCCTGGCACAACTTGAGGCCATTTCCTCTCATCCTATCCTTCGTAATTTGGGAAAGAGACCAGCACCAGCCTCGCTACAACCTCCTTTTAGGTAGCTGTAGAGAGCAGTGAGGTCTCCTCTCAGCCT